>JAMPIV010000055.1:0-454208 GCA_024509875.1 Oreohelix idahoensis | reverse complement strand
TGCGCCTTCCTCATCTCCTCTGTATGAGCATTTATAGGTTCACCCCAATATTAGAGGGTAGATTGGTTTCATCTATCACTGCTGCTCTGATTTCTCCTTCCACATAGCGAGTTTTCACCGTTATCCTTGCGATGGGAAGTGTCATGAGTGGTATGTCCTTAGTCGCCCCTTGTATTTCCACTGTTTCTGTGGTATACTGACTTGGGTCCACTAGGCTAGACTTCACAACTGAATCATAATCCAAACCTGTATCATAAAGGCACCTTATGGTGACCCCATTACAAATAACATCCTCACAAACTGGGGGGTGATAAGGTTCCTGTTGTCCCTTAGGATTAACCTTTAATCTTTGCGTCCCCGACTTCATTGCAGCAATGTTTGAAGGTTTCCTTCTACAAAATTCGGTGTTATGGTTATCCTTCTTGCACCATTTACACCATCTTTTTCCTTGGTTCAACGGTTTTCTTTCATTGAACTTTTGGTCATTGAACTGTGAGTTTCTGTCGCGATAGTCATTTCTTGGCCGCTCAAAATTTGTCCTACCTTTATTTCCCTGCTCTCTATTATCAAATTTATTAAATTGCTGTGGAGCTTTAAAATTGTCTATGTGCTTCTTCTTAGCACCACTTACCTCTGCCTGGGCTGCCTGATACCTCTCAGCAACATTTAAAATTTCCCCCAACTTCTCTGCACCTTGTTCCATGAGAAATTTTCTCATGTCTGGAGCCATGGACTCTCTCAATTGCTCAATCATGATCATTTCTTTAAGATCTTGGGTCTTCCCCAGAGCCGTCCATTTCTCCAAATAGGTTTCTAGTCTGGCAGAGAATTGGTGGTATGTCTCCCCAGACAACAGTTTGGCATTTCTAAATCTCTTACGATAAAATTCACCATTCTTCTCGTACCTTAATAACAAAGCCTGCTTTAACATGTCATAATTGTCTTGGTCTTCCCTGTTCATTTTGGCAAATACTTCATAAGAAGCACCCCTCAATCCCTGTGATAGCTTTAAACTCCACCTCTCTCTCTCTAACCCATATGTAGTAGCTAATAACTCAAAACGTCCCAGGTACCCCTCTATGTCATCGTCTTTCTCAACAAAATGGTCTAAATGAAACCCCATAGCTGAGTTTGAGGCTCCCATACTGGGCGTAGCATCTGAGGCAAAAGGGCTGGCACCATTTTCAGGGGCCGGGCCTTGTAATTCCAGCTCCCTTAGTCGTAATTCGTGCTCCCTCTGCAACCTTCTATCTTCTGCCTCCCTTTCGGCAGTCAACCTTTTTTCTTCTGCCTCCCTTTCGGCCTTTTTATCTTCTGCCTCCCTTTGCTGTCGTTTTTCTTCTGCCTCAATCTTCAGCCTCTTAATTTCTCTATCAGCCTCAATTTGTAACCTCTTCTCTTCAGCTACCTTTCTATCTTCCCTTTCAATATATTTATCACATTCAGTCGTTACGTATTGAATTAAAATTTGACCATCCATCCCCATCTCCTTCGCAGTGAGCACAGCAGCTGATCTAAACTTTGCTAGCTCAGCCATACTTTTTAGACAATATAATAATATATAAGCTAAATCTCTAACCAGTAAATACACTAAGTACTTCTAATTACTATAGTCTAACTAATTCTAACTAACCAGTTAACTAATTAATTATTACTGGCTGTGAAGATTCACCAACTTTTATCTGCAGGGACACTTTTAATTTTAAAGGAAATTTTACAATTTATTTCCCTACTTTTATTTCTCCCACCAGGAGATCTTAATATTACTGTTGGGCTAATTATCCCGGACGAGCCCCCAATATATGTAGTGGTATTGATGGTATTGTATGATGATGATGGTACTACATGTAAATTGTATGAGGCCAGCTGTGAAGGCTCCTGAGATAAAATGTAATTGAGAATTGTCAGAAGGCCTTTCTTGCTACCACTACGACCTCACACTTAATTTTTTTTTTTTATGAATGTAGCTGCGTAAAGTGTCTAGGGTTATGATGTGTACTGTGGTGTGATAGTTATAAATATACCCATAGATATTTAACAAGACTAATAAGATTAACAAGTGTTACAATACACTGAACTAACTCACGTGTGTAAAGTTTTTGATATAATTATATTACATTTATTTGTTCTGGATCAAGTTTTATTTTGACCAGAACTTGTTTTAAAAGAAGGATTTAAAATTTATAAAAATTATGCATGGAATGTTACATAATAAATGCAAAAGTGAACATATTTAAGTACTAGAATAGTTAGTTTTATTAAAATGTTCTGGTAGTCAGCTACTAGGGAGGATATTTATTGTCTGTGCTGTTGGGGTGGTCTCATCACACCTGTCTATATTGACTACACAGTGTCCAGAAAATGGTGGGAATTTTTATGGGGTATCTGCAACTAAATGGGGTTGGTGAATATCCAGCAGACCAGAGGCTCACTCATCTGGTATTTGTAGCTCTGGTGCTGAAATCAGGTGGTCCCACCTCTCCGTGCTGGCGGGCACTAATGGTGGTCTCTGTCACAAGGACTGCACAGATACACTTGTGTAAATCACCACCCGAATAGATACTTCTTCGTGGACGACAGAAACTCGCAGCTCTGCAATCAAAGTATGGGCCATGTGTCAAAATCTATTCTCTACCCACGTCTGGACACCACACTGACACAACAACCACATTATACAGACAGGTCAGATCTCTCTGACCAAACAGCACAGTTACCATGGTGGGTTTACATCCGATAGATCCTCCCAGACTATAGATTCTGAAAAATAATTATTAGTTTTCTACCCTAAAAGAGGATAGGTAATATGTTTCCTTATTCTCAACTCTTGATCGGTCTTGCATAATCCTTGCTGGTGTTTAGGTACATTGTTAGTCCCTAGACCCTGACTTGGGCGGGGGGTCTAGAGCAAAATCCCTACTTGTTTGTAAGGCTAGATTATGATATGGCAGTATCAAATCACTCGAACATGAAACAATATTCAAAATATATAAAGAAATAATTTCAATCTTACCAGATTATGAATAATTAACACAGAAGTGCTAGCAAAACTCAGCTGAGCTGCTGGCTATAGGATGGCGTCCCTAAAATTAACTCACTGTCTTTCATATGGGAAAACACCACACTTTAAAATCTGTGTCTAACACTGAACAATTATTGAAGAATGACCCCAAATGCGCTCTAAGCGCTAATAATATGATTGTCTGTGGCCAATCACTGCCGAGGTTTATTTTTTAATTTCAAATTTCCTCACTAAAGTCATTTCAGTCAAGCTTCAGTCACGTATGGATGGTTATCTGTTAGTCTGTCCGTCTCTACTTGTGTTTCTACAAAATTGTGCTCGATTTTTGACCCAACCGTTCTCTCCCCTTCAAATTTTTGTTGTAAAAAGTTATATTTAGACACAGCTACCACCAATGTCCCTTCACTTCTATGCCAAGTAAATTTGAACATCTGTGTCCAAGGTCGTGTTTTTTGTGTGCAAATAACGATATGTTAGATTCAATGCAGTCTGTGGCTGATGTAAACTACACTGTCTTTTGTCATTATTTTCAATACTATCTATCCGTCTGTAAAATTAAAACCATATTCGTTCACTGCTCAGAATAGGCCATCTGGCCAGCTAATTTTTATATTCCTAACATTAATATTAAGAAAAATTTACTTTTTAATTTTTGTAATTTTTTTCAGACATCTGCGTTCTTCCGCTCAAATTCAAATCAAGCGCTTGGTATCGCAAAACGTCCAATTCCGTACCTCGTGTCAATTTGGGGGACTTGAATTTTTTTACTTTCATCCCTTCCCCCCCCCCCCCCCCAATTGCGTCTCTTTAGCCTTTCCAGTCATATTTTTTTCCCTTTTGATACTCCGTTCCCCTCCGGTCTAGCAAGTCAATTTTATGGGGATGATGACCCGCGGTCTAGGCGATCATGTACATCAGCAGCCTACGCATTATGTTTTTATCCTCAAATGTTATCCTTGGAGGAATTTTACCGTTGTATCTCTGTCAATTTCACTACAACCGTGTAAGCGGGATATCAATACCTTAAGATAGCTCACCGTGTAAGCAGGAAGTCAATACCTTAATATAGCTCACCGTGTAAGCAGGAAGTCAATACCTTAAGATAGCTCACCGTGTAAGCCAATATCTGAAGATGGCTCACCGTCTAAACGGGAAGTCAATCTGGATTCCATAGCAGATACAGAAACAGTTTTCAGACTGAATGCCCTGCCCACCATAAAAACCTTACTATGTACAGTATATATGTTGAAGTTGACGTCTGATGGTGTCCGAAGAAGACGAGTTTCCCACCCAGGACCCCTGCCAGGATGATGCGCCTGTTTTTTCCTGTGGCTTATTCCTACACATATACGCCATCAGAACTCAGTCTTACACATATACGCCATCAGAACTCAGCCTTAAACATATACGCCATCAGAGCTCATTCAATCATACACTCAAAAGTTCTGCCCTCTGTATCCTACCTTTCGTCTGCCCTGTGCTGATAGACTAACACGTAAAAGTTACTCCTGTCTCACACCTACTGTTAACATTTTGTTAACCACCTAGTCCTGGCTAGAATGTCAAGTATTTATTACACACAAGGAAGGAAAACCCGAGGCCTGTAAACAGTAAATTAATATGAAACAAATATAAAGGTATGTTATCAGGCACTCGCAGGAAATAAAGAAGTAGAACATCAGACAACAGAAAAACAACAGACATGAGTGGCTTACCCAGGATTTGAACACTGGACCTTCCGTGCGACAACCCCGCCTAGCCATGCAAGTGAATCACACTATCCTCCCTGCCATCTACGAATCATCAAAAAATGATGTTTCAATGGCAGGTCATCAGTGCGAACCACAATACACGACACCGGAAGTCCACCATGGGCAGTTCAGCCTATTAATGACGCAATCACTTCTGTTGTTACTCTATCCTGCAGTATAGGCCAATCCAACAAGACAAGGACCTTAAATCTGTGTCCAGTAAATGATAGACTAGAACAGTGAGAACAGGACAGTGGGTAGGTTTGGTATTGTATAAACATTTATTACACATAAGGAAGGGAAACCCGAGGCCTGTAAACAGTAAATTAATATGAAACAAATATAAAGGTATGTTATCAGGCACTCGCAGGAAATAAAGAAGTAGAACACCAGACAACAGAAAAACAATAGACATGAGTGGCTTACCCAGGATTTGAACACTGGACCTTCCGTGCGACAACCCCGCCTAGCCATGCAAGTGAATCACACTATCCACAGAAGTGATTGCGTCATTAATAGGCTGAACTGCCCATGGTGGACTTCCGGTGTCGTGTATTGTGGTTCGCACTGATGACCTGCCATTGAAACATCATTTTTTGATGATGCGTAGATGGCAGGGAGGATAGTGTGATTCACTTGCATGGCTAGGCGGGGTTGTCGCACGGAAGGTCCAGTGTTCAAATCCTGGGTAAGCCACTCATGTCTGTTGTTTTTCTGTTGTCTGGTGTTCTACTTCTTTATTTCCTGCGAGTGCCTGATAACATACCTTTATATTTGTTTCATATTAATTTAATAGAATGTCAAGTGCAGGAAGACTCGGGGTTTGAACTGTCGCCAAGTAGTATCAAGAAAGGTTACTATAAAATCAAGGTTTGAACTGTCGCCAAGTAGTATCAAGAAAGGTTTCTATAAAATCAAGGTTTGAACTATCATCATATTAAAGAAAGGTTACAACACTGAAAGCTTTTACCCACTCAGCCGCTATAGGTTGTTTGTGTCGACTCACAGAATGTCACCCACTACATTAACAGCTTCTGTAACAGAAGACATTACCTGATCAAGAACAGAAAGTCATGTTCAGCGAGTTGATGCACACGTTCTTCAATCTCTTGACCTCTGTATCTTCTAAGTTCTCTAGCCATTCACAAATCTATTGATTTATTTCATACTTCTTTTCAATCTGTGTGACTGTCCTAGTGTTTGTTGATGTACATCAAGATTTCTCAACATATGTAACAGGTACCCCTTGCTGATATACGGGATGATTGATGTTAGCCGGTTGGTGCACCATAATTTTTGTCTTTTAATTTTTAAAAATTAATTTTCATTTTAAAAATACAACAAATAATAATGCAGATGGCAGATGGATATCGTGAAGGTGACAGGTGAATCCCTGAAGTTGGAGACGCGTTCATTAACATCTGACGATCAGATACATCATTTTGTTTTATGCATGTTTGTTGATATTTGTTTTAATTTCTCTCTCTCTTTCTCTCTCTCTCTCTCTCTCTCTCTCTCTCTCTCTCTCTCTCTCTCTCTCTCTCTCTCTCTCTCTCTCTCTCTCTCTCTCTCTCTCTCTCTTGTTATTGTCTTAGTTTTCGATAGAGGACTGTAATACTGTCAAAGTGAATGCTGTTTTTAAATTTGTAGTGTTCGGTTATCTAGAATGAATACTTAAAATGTATGAGAGGATAAAGTATAAAAGGTGAGAGAAAGGGTGGACAGAAAGTTGGAAGGGTCTTTGTTCCACATTCTGAAACCTTTGAAAAGAAACTTTGTTTATTCGTTCATTCCCTGGTATCCCAACCCTTTCCCAAATGAGTAACTTCTTATTTCGCTGTTACGATGATGTAAATATTTCTTCAGCCAGCCGGAGGAGGTGAGTTGGGGTGGAGACATGTTTTTACAGCTAGATAGACAACCAAGTTTAAAAAATAAATAAAAGATTGAAATTTGTGTGTAGGCTAAATTGTTAATTATAAACGGCCTGTTTAGCTCAAAAATGTATCTTGTTGCACGGCATAATCTAATTTCTTGAGAATATGCACAACGAAAATTTAACAGCAGCAGTCATTGTACGAAACATCAACTTCTACATGTCATTTTTATATCTCCAGGATCTTGCAAGTCTCCTGAAAGCTTTGTACGACGCTGTTGGATCTTCCATCAGACTGCCACCTAACGGAGCTAAGACGTTAAAACTCCGGCTATCTGTTGGTCAAGACAGCACAGCCCAGTTGCAGAACAGCGCAAATCCAAAGTCTTCAGACCGGAGTAAAAACACAAACAAAGCCGCTAAAAACAAAGTACGAGAATTTTCCAAACTGAACAATCTGACACGGACTCAAGTCAAATGTACCAACGAGAATCAGGGGCATCCGTCCTTCCTAGCTAACCAGGATTCTGCAGCAAATCAGAATTTAGAGATGAAAAACCAAGGTCAGAGTTCGCATCAGACAGTCAATCAGTTATCGGTAGCAGACCATCAGCAGCTAGCTGACCTAGTACAAGAAAATATGGAGAGAAACCAAATCAAACAGTTAAGGTAAGTCTGAGATAGCTTGGAGCATTTTCCCCGCTATGACAACTAAAACTGTTGTGCAAACCTTTCAGGAAGTTCGTATAGTTTTTAGAGATGAAAATGTCACTGTGAACAGTAGACAAATGGATGTGATTTGAATTTTTCCTCAGGGAACTCGTTATACCTAAGTACATCGTCTTCCATTAGTGTGATTTCAAACAGCGCAACCCTTGACGTTATTTCCAGCTGCTCTTTGGCTATTTTGGCGTCATATCCAACATTGATGTCTGTTATTTTGGCATCATATCCAACATTGATGTCTGTTATTTTGGCGTCATCCAACATTGATGTCTTTTTTTTTTTTTTTTTTTTTTTTTTTTTTTTGCATCATATCCAACCAACATTGATGTCTGTCTGTTATTTTGGTGTCATATCCAACATTGATTTCTGTTAATTTAGCGTCATCCAACATTGATGTTTGTTATTTTTGTGTCATATACAACATTGATGTCTGTTATTTTAGTGTCATATCCAACTTTGATATCGGTTATTTTGGCTTCCTGTCCAACTTTGATATCGGTTATTTTGGTGTAGACCCAGCTGTGATATCGGTTATTTTGGTGTCCTATCCATCTTTGATGTCGGTTATTTAAGTGTCCTGTCCAACTTTCATTCAATACCTTTTAGCTCCCCAAGGAGCATAGGCCTTCAACAAACACATGCCAAGTCTTCCTGTCCTGTGCCATCCGCTCAAGTTCTTTCCATGTTTTCCTCATAATTTTCACCTCTGTATCCAGTTCTCTTCTCCATGTTTTTTTTGGTCTACTTCTGCCTCTCTTTCCCTGTGGATTCCAGAACAAGGACTGCCTTGTAATGCTATCAACAGGTTTCCTCAATGTGTGTCCTATCCATCGCCAGCGTCTTCTTCTCAACTCTTGTTCCACTGGCACATGTCTGGTTCTTGTCATCAATTCCACATTTGTGACTTTGTCATACCATTTCAGTCCTTCTATTCTACGCAAGCACCCGTTTATAAAAGTCTGTAGCTTTTTGGTTGTTGTTTTTGTTGCTCTCCATGTCTCAGAGCCATACAATAGGACTGACTTCACATTTGAGTTGAAGATTCTTATTTTCGTGTTGGACTTGATTTCTCTTGTTCTCCATATATTTTCCAATGCAATGAAAGCTCCTCTTGCTTTTTGTATTCTTATTATGATATCACTGTCTGTCCCTCCAACTTTGTCTATACTACTGCCAAAATATGTGTACAATTCTACATCTTTTAGTGGTGTTTCTTCAAGTTCAACCTTGTTATCATTCTATCTTTTATTCTCATAATCTTTGTCTTTTCCCATTGTATTTTTAGGCCCACTTGTTGTGACCTCTCATCGATAATTTTCATTTTCTCTTGCATCTGATTATGGTTATGGGACAGAAGAGCCAATTCATCAGCAAAATCCAGATCCTCAAGCTATTTAGTTAGATTCCACTGGATTCCATTTTTGTTGTGTGATGTCGATGTTTTCATAACCCAATCTATTGCTAGTAAGAAAAGAAATGGTGTGACATGAAAATTGAGCATCTTCATCGATCCACTTTATTCTCATCGGCACCCCTCATTCTTTTTCAACCAAATCGATCAAACGTGGTTTCCCACAGGCTTCCTAATTAAGCATGCAAGTTAAATTACGCATAAGCCAGGCCTTTTGCTAATCGGGTTTATTTCTATTTTAGCCACGCCTATTTTCTTTTTCTCTGTCTTACAGGCACTAGGAATGTTTACAAACAGACCTATTAGCTAGTCCAGAGCCGTTAACTGTATTATCACGCGAACGATTGGGCAATCGCTGAAATAGTGACAGATCAGAGAATGAGTCGTCTAATGGTAAAATCAAGGGCGTTAAGTCAAAAGACGTACTTTCAGTAGTACATTGGTCAGGGAGAATTAATCTAAGGAAAGAGGAGATAATCATAGTTACCCCCCCCCCCTTTCCGTTTATTCGGAACTTAATTAGCTAGAGTGAGAGACGCCAGATCAAAGGCAAGTCCGTTCGTTAGCGAAGAGTCTGCTTTCGGCAAAAGGTGTGTAAAAATCCTTTCATTCAGAAATCGACCGCAGATTTCCCCATTAACGGGCAGAGGCAATAAATCTCGCATGTAGCTAACGATTTTTACCCATTTAATATATATACCCATCTCTTAAAAGATTCATTTATCAGTCTGCCTCAGGAATTGTTGATATTCTAGCTCGACATCTTGAAGTTTTTTTTATAGAGAATCATTAGATTCGTGGAGAGTTCATTTTCCTGTGTTGCAGTAATAATATATATTAGAACTTTGAGTGATTTAATCGTTAAAGTTTTTCATTATATTTCACTGGGATTCTGTGTTAAGTTGAATAACGTATTAAATAAACTTATAGCTAAATTTTCTCCAGCCGTAAACGTAATTTAGTTTCTTGTTATTCCCCAGTAAGAGAGGCTTAAATAATTATAAGACGCTAGGCGATTGATAATTGTCGAGATACCATTTATTTTTATTTTCATCATGTGTAAATTTTAAGTGATTAGTGTTCATATCTAGTGTTAAAAGCGGTGAGATTAGCTAGACACTTGTGGAGTTAAATTTAATTTAATAACGCGTGTGTTAGGATATGATTATAGTATGATTACATGTTTATCTATTTTTTACATATAGGCTGGTCATACCCTTGCGATCCAGTGGGGTTTATGGTCTTATGGCATTACGGTCTTATGTTCCTAAACATCCAGACATTGTTTGTGAAATTTGATTTTTGTGACCCTGTGCGGTCCACCTTCTCCATCCATGAGAGTGGTTAAATAACCAGAACACTACAATTTAAAAGTTAAATGATAACTGGAACGGGACTATACCAGAAGATTTTTCCATCTAGATACATATAAATATTACTGGCCTGATGTGGCAGAACTTCCCTATACAAGAGATATTTTCATTTCTCTTATGTAAATCAAAATTTATTGATGTAATGCTTTTCTTGATGTTGTGATATTTCTAGTAAAAATAAACTAAATAAACCTTAAGCTATAGTGTTGGTCAAAACCCCTGCCCTTATATGTGATCCATAGTTTATCTGTTTTCACGTCTGTACATATCTCTGCCACAAAAAAATTGTGTGTACGTGAGGGTAGTGTAATTTGAATCAGTACCAAGTGAGAAAGTGCGTCTACTTTAAATAGAGTCGTAAAAGATAGGCTGGATTAGAGCAATTACTCAATCCAAGACTGTTCTTTCTCTTACACTATTTCTCCTCGTGAAACAGGAACTATTTCTTACACCTTCCTCTCACATAGCTATCACTATCACCTCTGCTAGTACGGGACCATAAATATCTCAGTCCTATCTTCTCAAAATTTACGACATAAATGGGTTGGCTCGTTTCCGGGATTTTGAGCTAGATCTTGAACTAGTACAACAGAAATGGAGCGAAGTCCTATTATTTTTTTTTCTTTCTTTAGTACGGCAGATGTAGTTTGTTTCCTAATTTGGATTTGATCTGTATCTAGGAAAGCGACTAAGATAGAGTGTGTTGTGAATTGTCTTGTGAGTTAAGGAATATTAAAATAAGTATCCCCTAGACAACGTTATTAAGTTACTGGGTGTTTGACCACAAACACATATAGGATTGTTTTTTTCCAAAGCATTATAGAATTACTTCCAACTTGTTTTTTATAATAATCTTTGTCAGATATATGGTATATGATAAGTAGCAGAGTTTAGCTAAGCAAAGGACGTCCCTTCTCTTAACTGACTTCAGGTGAGGAGAGTTTTGGGGGGATTTTTATATAAAATATAGGGGAATTTGTTAGCTGATCTACCATTTATTTGGCTTAGTCGTCTGTATTAGGAGCTTAAGTGCCAGTTAATAACAACGATAGATCGGAAAACTGATAACTGAAGGAGGTATCTCAGATATATTTTTTGTGTTTTTCTCGTAAGCGGCTAAAGAGTTTTTTTTGTTCTCTTTCTTTTCTTCTTTCCTCGGCTTAGTGGCTTTCAGTTCTTTGGCATGGCTGAGCGTGTTAAACTTAGAGCAATGCTAAGAGAGGAGGCAAGGGAAACAGGATTGCAAGGAGAAGAAGTAACCGTGTTCGTAAATGAAGAACTTGACAGATATGACGCGGAGAAGAAGGTAGCAAAAGCTAGGGAGAAGGAAGCACAAGATAGAGCAGCAGCTAGAGAGAAAGAAGCGGAAGAATGTCAATTGGAACAAGAAAAGTGAGGCAGAGATCGAAGCCCGCAGGGCTAACGAAAGAGAGAGCGAGACACAGCATGAATTGGCACTTAAGGCCCTAGAGGTACAAAGTCGGGGTGCTATGTCTTCCTCCAGCAATGGAGAGTCTCCACCCCAGTCACAGTCAACTGATCTCTCCACCACTCAATCTTCTCAACTAACAGCGATGTCCTTTGCCCTGGAACCCTTTCCAAGCCCCAATGAGAAAATTGACTCGTTTCTAGAGAAATTTGAGAGAATGGCGAATCTGTATGGGTTAGAGAGTTCCCGGTGGTGCTTAAAACTTTTGCAGGCTTTAAAAGGTACCGCTTATGACGTGTACGTAAAACTGGGAAGCAGCCACCAAGACAACTACGACATGTTAAAGAAGGATTTACTGGAGCGTTTCGAAATGAACGCTCGCAAATTTCTGCAAATGTCCAGAAATAGCCGAAAAAAGAGCACTGAGACATTTCAGCAGTTCTCTTCACGCCTGACGGGCTATTTGACAAAGTGCATGGAACTTTCCGAGCTTTCTCTCACTTATGAAGGACTTCTGGAACTTGTTCTTACAGAACAAATAAAAACCACTTTGTCGAACGAAACCCGTAGATTCCTAGCTGAACAAGGCACAGTGAAGTTGGATGACATCCTCAATAAGGCGGAACGTTACGTAAATGCGTTGGCCGAGCTTCCCAGCACTAAATGCAAACCAACAGATGAGCTTTCTCGGAAAAATAATCTTTTCATTCTTCCCATCACTATAACCAACGAGAAACTGTACCCCAGAGACCTCCCCAGGAAAAATCGAAATTCTACAAAACCAGATATCCCACCAACAACAACAATCCTGATCAACCCACACGGCCTGCATGGCAGCGCGGCCACAAAGGTCAAGACAAACGCAGTACAGAAACCAGATCTTAGAAATGGGGCACTCTCTTCCCTTTAGCGGACATATGGGACAAAACGCCACTATTCAGCGAATATCGACTCACTATTGGTGGCCAGGAATGAACACTGATATTATCAGATACGTGAAATCCTGCGCCCAGTGCCAACATGTGACACCCAAGCATTGGACACCCCCTGTTTTCATGGGTGAAATGCCAATAGTGGGGACACCATTTGAACGGGTTGCTGTCGACATTATAGGACCCATAGAAAGGACTAAAAGAAAGAACAGGTTTATCCTGACCATAGTCGACACATGCACAATGTGGGCAAAAGCTATACCGATAACATGCACGGATTCCAAGCATGTCGCAGAAGCCCTCGTGCAAATGTTTACACGGTTGGGATTCCCTCAACATGTTTTGACGGATAACGGATCCCCATACCGGAGCCTGTTGATGGAGGAGATCTTTAAGATCTTGAGGAACCAGCACATCTACACAAGCCCTTATAATCCTGCCGGAAGTGGGTTAGTAGAACGTGTTAACAGAAGCCTCACCATGATGTTACGTAAGCTGGGACAAGAGAAACCTGAAGATTGGGACCTTTTTATTCCTGCAGCCTTATTCGCTTACAGGGAAGTTCCCCAGGCCTCTACAGGATTTCCACCAGCTACTCTTTTATTCGGCAGTCCTATTAAGGGGCCGGTAGAAGCCTTACTTCGGTCCCTGACAGACCAGAAGGCTGGCGAGACAGTCGTCTCAGCAAGCAAATATGTATCGGATCTTAAGGAAAAGTTACAACTAGGATGGGATCTAGCAACGACCAATCTTAAGCGAGCACGCGCAAGGCACGCTCAACGATATAATAAAGCAGCGAAAGAGAGAGAACTCTAACCAGGGGAGAAAGTTTTGTTGTTACTTCCAACCGGAAACAACAAACTTCGCATCGGATGGCAAGGGCCGTTTACCGTCCTTAAAAAGATCTCCCGAACTAACTACAAGATCTCTTTTAAAGGAAAGGAGAAGATCTACCACGTAAATCTGCTAAAGAAATACTTGGAAAGACCGATGCCGTCCTCCGAACATCTCCTGGCGGTCGCCATAGCGACGGAAGATGAGGAAGATGACGATTGTTGCATGGAATATCCACTGCAAACACACGGAATCTTTCAACGATGTCAAACTCGGCGATACTCTTTCAAACGCACATCGAATACATACCAAGAAACAGAACGTGGGAGCAGATTTTATGAGTCGGAATTGGAGCACGGAAGAGGAGGATGAAATCGAACACACCAATCATCCAGAAGCTACAGATCAAGGCAGCTCCATTGTCATAAAAGAAACATGAAAAATGGTTTCATGTCTTCAAGCGGGGACGACTGTGACATGAAAACTGAGCACCTTCATCGATCCACTTTATTCTCATCGGCAACACTCATTCTTTTTCAACCAAATCGATCAAACGTGGTTTTCCACAGGCTTCCTAATTAAGCATGCAAGTTAAATTACGCATAAGCCAGGCCTTTCGCTAATTGGGCTTATTTCTATTTTAGACACGCCTATTTTCTTTTTCTCTATGTCTTACAGACACTAGGAATGTTTACAAACAGATCTATTAGCTAGTCCAGAGCCGTTAACTGTATTATCACGCGAACGATTGGGCAATCGCTGAAATAGTGACAGATCAGAGAATGAGTCGTTTAATGGTAAAATCAAGGGCGTTAAGTCAAAAGACGTACGTTCAGTAGTACATTGGTCAGGGGGAATTAATCTGAGGAAAGAGGAGATAATCATAGTTACTTTCCCCCCCACCCCACATCCGTTTGTTCGGAACTTAATTAGCTACAGTGAGAGACGCCAGATCAAAAGCAAGTCCGTTCGTTAGCGAAGAGTCTGCGGTCGGCAAAAGGAGTGTAAAAATCCTTTCATTCAGAAATCGACCGCAGATTTCCCCAATAAACGGGCAGAGGCGATAAATCTCGCATGTAGCTAACGATTTTTACCCATTTAATATATACTGAAGCACATTAAAAACGCACCACCTGTATAATCCAGGAACAGAGTGTGAAATGTGAATATAAGTGTTTACAAGTTTACATATTTGGAATCTTTATTCATTTTCCTATGAATCCATGCTGGTCATTAATTTGTACATTTGATTGTTATGAAATTTATTGCATTCTGTGCAGGCAAGGGAGAAAACCAAAAATGCAACCAATAAAAATTTTCATTCACACTATCCTCAGTATCTGGTATGTCCACCGTGTTTTTGCAAACAAGCTTGGCAGCAGCTCTGCATGGAACGCACAAGTCTCTGAAGGAAATTCTGGGAAATCAAGTCTCATTCACGTGTAAGAGCAGCTTCGAGCTGTTGCAAATTAGCTGGAGAACCTTGCATGTAGACTCTGCGTCCAAGCTCGTCCCACAGATGTTCTATAGGGGACATGTCTGGTGATAGGGCAGGCCAATCAATCATCACAATGTTCTGCTGCTGTAGATATTGCTGCGTAATGCATGCGGTGTGCGCAAGTGCGTTATCCTGCTGAAGAAGCTGCAAGTCTGGATAATTTGTGAACGCAGGAGCAACCAATGCATCCAGAACCTCATCTCGATATGTCACAGCATTAACGTTTCCACGGAAGACGTGAAGAGGCAAGCGATGGTGAAAACTGAATCCTCCCCAAATGTGAATACATCCACCTCCAAATCGGTTCTGCTGACGAACACAGCAATCTGCAAAGCGCTGTCCACACCGTCGCCAAATCCGCATACGTCCATCAGCAAAGGATATGTTGAATCTGCTCTCGTCTGTGAATAGGACAGCATTCCACTGCAGTCTAGTCCATCTGACATGTTGCTCTGCCCATTGCAGGCGCTGCAGACGATGTCTGTGAGTCAAGTTTGGCCCAACAATAAGGTCGTCTTGCAGTAAGGCCTGTATCTCTGAGTCGTCGTATGACTGTCATTCTAGAGACTTACCCACGTCTACCCACTATTGCTCTTGCTGTTTGACTTGCCGGGAGAGAACGATTCCTTAGGTGACTCAGCACAATATGACGATCTTGCGCAGGGGTAGTAACTCGTGGTTGGCCACTCCGAAGTCTATCCCGGGCACTGCCAGTGTTTCCGTAACGTTCATTGAGACGTACAATAGTGCTGTGGTGGCAATTCATCCTTCTGGCAATGGCCCGCAAACTCATTCCGGTCTCCAACATACCAATGGCTCGTTGGCGGTCGTTTTCAGATAGTCGTGGCATTTCAAGCACATGTACTGGGTGTTTTGTCTCAACGGCCTTTTTATACCGAGTATACTGCCACAACGCCTACACATTTTCATGGTCGTAGCTGTTGGGAATCGTGTTGCACGTGCAACTTATATTGTTTTCATGTAGACTGTACACAAACCCGTGGGTTGAATCATGCACTTTTCATTCCAGCAGCCATTTGCTCTCTACCTCATGACAAACATGGGGAAAATCCATTCCCAGACTTTTTTCCCAGCTTCTCGGCATCAGTATATATAATAGTGGTGCGTTTTTAATGTGCTTCAGTATATATACCCATCTCTTAAAAAATTCAGTTATCAGTCTGCCTCAGGAATTGTTGATATTCTGGCTCGATATCTTGGAGTTTTTTTTTTATAGAGAATCATTAGATTCGTGGAGAGTTCATTTTCCTGTTTTGCGGTAATTATATATATATATATATATATATATATATATATATATATATATATATATATATATATATATATATATATATATATATATATATATATATATATATATATAAGAACTTTGAGTGATTTAATCGTTAAAGTTTTTCATTATATTTCACTGGGATTCTGTGTTAAGTTGAATAACGTATTAAATAAACTTATAGCTAAATTTTCTCCAGCCGTAAACGTAATTTAATTTCTTGTTATTCCCCAGTAAGAGAGGCTTAAATAATTATAAGACGCTAGGCGATTGATAATTGTCGAGATACCATTTATTTTTATTTTCATCATGTGTAAATTTTAAGTGACTAGTGTTCATATCTAGTGTTAAAAGCGATGAGATTAGCTAGACACTTGTGGAGTTTAATTTAATTTAATAACACGTGTGTTAGGATATGATTATAGTATGATTACATATTTATCTTTTTTTTACATATAAGCTGGTCATACCCTTGCGATCCAGCGGGGTTTATGGTCTTATGTCTTATGGCATTACGGTCTTATGTTCCTAAACATCCAGACATTGTTTGTGAAATCTGATTTTTGTGACCCTGTGCGGTCCACCTTCTCTATCCATGAGAGTGGTTAAATAACCAGAACACTACAATTTAAAAGTTAAGATAATTGGAACGGGACTATACCAGAAGATTTTTCCATCTAGATACATATAAATATTACTGGCCTGATGTGGCAGAACTTACAGCACTATTTTTTTCTAAACCATTCGACAGTAAAGTTTTCTTACCACGGAATTATACTCTAGAGAATTCACGGGTCATACTCGGCTATTTCTTTCCGAGAACAGCCTAGGATTAACATTCTGGATTTACACATTTCATTATGACAGAGAGCGTCACAGCCATTGGAGGCTAGACCACACCGGAACAATATATTAACTTATAAATTTCCAGGACAGTGCCACCACATAGAAAAAACGTATTCCAAACCAATACCTGCAGTAAGAAGAGGAATATCCAGGAAAAATAATCAGCGCATCAATTCAGCGACTCCCGGAAAAATGGCAGTTAGCGTAACCGGAGAGTCTGGGGCTGAACTTGACCAATAATATGACTCTGAATAGTCGTAATAACTGATTTAAATTCCATGGGATGTATGCAGCGTCGACAGTGGGGTAAGCAAATCTGAAAGTGGGCCACTGTATGTATGTAGTGAGTGAACGGAACGAAAGAAACTTATTTCTTAAGTTACTACTAATGTACCCTCTTCTTTTAATTTATCTCTCACTAATCTGAGTGTTCACGGGATAGGTTAAATTAAGGACTTATTCTTTACCCGACTACTCCCTACTCCCATAGTTAATTATTTTGATCTTTTGGGTAAATTACCTCTGTTGGGATCTTTCCTAGTTTACCTATACAAGAGGGAGGGCCTATTAGATTTATATTTTCATTTCTCTTATGTAAACCAAAATTTATTGATGTAATGCTTTTCTTGATGTTGTGACATTTCTAGTAAAAATAAACTAAATAAACCTTAAGCTACTCCCACCTCCTCCTCCCCCTCCCCCTCCCCTCCCCCCCCCCCCCCCACCCCCCCCCCCCCCCCCCCCCCCCGCCCCCCTCCCCCCCCCCCCCCCCCCCCCTCCCCCCCCCCCCCCCCCCCCCCCCCCCCCCCCGCCCCCCCCCCCCCCTCCCCCCCCCCTCCCCCCCCCGCCCCCCCCCCCACATAACATCATTGTTACTCATACTAAGTATACACCGAATCACCCCCCTCATACACACCTTGATCGTCATGCAACACTTCATTTCCTTCTATATTCATTCCTAAACCTCCCACATCATCCCTTTCCCTCCCCCCTCCACTCCCCCGCATTCCCTAACTTTTAATATTTCTGATCCCACCCCCCCCACTACTAACATTCCACCCCAATGCATCAACTCAAAAGCACCTCCATACATTTTTTTTTTCCTTCAACATCATTTTCAATAGTTAGTCCAACGCGTTCATTCTTTATCCCAACCATCATTTGCCAAATTACCCAAAATACAAAGATAGCAGCTTTTCGATTACACCCCAAATATATCCGATTATTATTACCGCCCAAACCCCCCCGTAGGAAGCGTTCACATCACATCTGTTACCCATTCCCCCAACAACGTACTTAAAATCTACCCCTAAACTTCTCCCTATACTAGCGTCCCTCCTTAAATAACCACTCAATCCTACAGTATCCCCACCTATGCCAAGTTCTCCGCACCTACAATCACACCACATATCCCCTACATCCACTCGATCTGATCTTTCACTACCCCCAAAACCTCCACCAACAACCCCCCCCATTAGCATCCCCATATATACATTATCCATTCCCTTAATAGCTAGAATAACAACCAAACATTCACAATTACGTTGAGGATCATACAAATAGTTTAAATTCAGCACTTCTCTAAGCCAGACATCGCTCATATAGTTTCACCCCAAATAACCAAGTCTCAGCCACGATCTATTAAGTCCTGACTGTCGAAACAAAATCCGTCAGAATCCGAGCTATCACATATGTCCTCAGCTTGTCGGTTATCTTAGTTTGCTAATCCTCTTACAACCTAATCTCTCAGATTATGTTTCCACTTAGGCTTATACATTCCTAACCCTAATAGATTCCCCCCCCCCCCCCCATTCAGTTTCTCCAACATACCAACCTTCCATAACCCCCTCAGACCCCCCTCGCCATCTAACACGCATTAGTATCCTACCATTGGGACCCCTCTTCCCCCTACTGAACACCTCACCCGTGCAACGAATTCCCATTCATTCTGTGCTATCCAGCATGTCTTACCAAGTCAAGACCCTCGTGCCTCACTGAACCCCACTATCGTGAGACTCAAATCATAGCCATTCCTCAATTTAGAGGAGTCTTGCAAAGCACCATATTAGCGCTTCATCCATATCCCCGTCCCCACTGTACTCAATCCGATAAACGACGACATTCCCACCTAACACAATACAGGCTTTGTACAACAATTCGATGGTCGCAAGTATGGAGCTAATATCTCTCTAACCCTCAAACATCCTGGCAAAATACTAATAAATCTTCTTCATACTCTAGCATTACCCAATATATTCCCTATCTATAAAATGAAACTGACCATTCATGTTATCCCCCATTTCCCCTCATACTCTTACACCCCAGCTAAACGTTAAGGTAACAGCAACCGACAAGACATGTAATACAGTCAACACTAATGTACTCCTCATCAGGCTACACCAATCTCACCCCCCATGTTGCACTCAATGGTATACAACCAATTACATACATCGATGTACTATACAGATAATAAAGTAAAATACCCCAACAGGAACTCTGTGCGTCTACCCATCAGCGTCAAAACAACGAGCCACCTCTGCAACAATCAAATTCTGAGCATCGGTACACGTCCTTAACCAGTCCCAACTCTCTTCCAGAAACTCAGCCAGTCAGATTCAGTACATACATCTCCCTGATAGAGGTACTCAGATGATACTACCATTAGAACCCACACATATCCTGGAAATCAATCCCCTAGCCAAAATGCCCTCGAGTTCTTGTCTACCCATCCTCTTTCAGATATTTCTTCTTCTGGCGCTTCACCTTCTATTTCTTCACCTCAATCTTGGTTTATTCAAATTAAGTAAAACTGCCATTAGCAGGTAGCTAAACCCGTTCTGCCTAAACGATAGCACCACTGTATCATTGCAACAGTGACCTATTTACGCAATATGCAAATAAAAAAATGGTGAACTGGTACCCTAATATAATCTAAGACTCCATACCAGCTATTGACAAAACACCATGAACTGACCCTCCACTTTTGTATTGAGTCCTCATCCCAACTTCTCGATCCACTGTCGAAACGGAAAATACGGTCCAGACTAATAACTCCATCACATTAGAAATATCGGGCAAAATCCATTTTTCTCTACGCTTCACTTTGATTATACTCCTGCCCATCTTTTTTCAACATCCTCCACCAACTTTTTCCCTGGTCGTGTCTTTGACAAGACACATTACAAACATCCTAAACTTTTGATTGTACGTAATTCTTTTTCCTGCAACACCCTTTCGCACCGACTGAAATTCAAAAGCAAACAACGCCCCACATTCGGCTGTCAAACCTAGACCTGCCACTTTGCAATACCACATCGTCACATACGCTTCATCTAAAGCATTTGCTGTCATCCAAGATGTCCTAGTTTGATTAAATCACGCACTTAAAATCTGCAAAAAAAAGATCTTGAAACCCCCGTCCCATAATCATCCTGTAGCATCCCCACTGTCTACACAGTCCTAACACTCCTCAATACCTCCAACACTCACTATGTCCTCTCTGATCCCACCGAACGTATTCGTGCATGAGCCTCCGTAGCACGATACCAACCAATATTCACATCAGTCACAAGACAACCCCCCATCAACAATGAATCTACCATTCCACGCACTCAAGCCTCAAGGAACACAGATGCCCAAATTCAAACTCCTCTACATACATGCAAACTCAACTTACATCCTCACACCATCATTGTATTTAATCAGAGTCACAAACACAAAATGTCTGCGCTAAAGTCCTCACACTCAAACGACCAAGCTCGCCCCACGAGGGCACAAACAAACCCCCCAGTCATGAGTGAAGTATGGAGTAAGACAGAGTCACCGCCATATAATGTCAACTCACATCTTATGGGTTTCAACATTAACCCCAAAAAACCTAAAGAAAACAATTCTACATACCCGGAATCTCGAGTAAATTAACATTCGACACCCCCCAGAATAACTAATAAACAAATCCACTTTCCTCTCAACGTCCATCATCCAACAAAACCTCCAAGTTCTGACCCATCTTTATTTCACAGTTTCGTACTTTTGCAAAAATCGACACACTTTGCACCCATTGGCAGCCCCCACCATGGTGGACTATCCTATACCCCCCAATAATCCGTGCGTACATAAAGCAAGTTGATCCCCTACACAGTAATGTATTGTGTGAGCCCTACGGCTCCATCATACGCTATTTCCAGCCATTCTTATTCTCTCAAATCGAGAGCTACGTTCATTCATTAATCCTATCAAACACACAATCTGATTTCCCATTGTCCCCCAATATCTACCTCTTAGCATCGGCTTGACTTCCAGTCACCATCTATTTCCCCTGTTCCAGCATCTCACAGCAAGTCTCACAGTGCATTCTTAGTACTTTGATCACATTACAAAAATTCGCAGTGTCCCCCCCGATATCTTACCATGAGTTTTGATCTTTGCATACTCAATTTTGTAGCTAGATCTTGCGTATGACCCTGAGTCTCCCCTTTTGCCTCCCAATCTTGTATGGCAATCCTTTCACCCTGGCCATAGACTTTCTACCCAATATCCCTCCTCTGCGCTGAAGGCCAATAAATTAAAACCGCATAATGGCCTCAACGGTCATATAATACCCCAACTGATTCATCTACCATAAACTCTTCCCCTACAAAGAACTTTTCTCCAGATCTTGGGCGCATTGGGCCTCATTCTTGTAAGAATCGCGTCCCTCCATTTGTAAAAATAAATACATCACTTCAAATTCGGAGAAATTATTCTACCTGACGTATTACCAAAGAAGTAATTCATCCAACACACTCCCAGCATTTGCATAACCAATTCCCCCTCTAATCCCTTCCCCTATTAAGATTACACACAATCTCTCCTCGACACCCTCTAACTCTTCATACAAATCCCTTTTATCATATATTAACTTTTTATATCAAGATCAGATGTCCCCTACATCTTGTGAAAATACCCAGTGGGGGACTCCCTTTCCTCAAAATTTCCCCTATTAAATTTCGACATAAACCCACCAACTACCCCCATCCTATCCGAAATCAATACCAAATACAATTCCCTTTATTCTCAAAACCTCTTACTCTTTATCCCCACACCTTTCATCACCCTTCTCTACCTGAATTCCTTCAAATTCCACAACACCCACACCACCTAATTACCGTTCTATCTGCAAACTCCTCTAAAAAATCCTTACCATCCCCCGAACAATCACTCCCAACACAACCAAACACTCCCATCCCGATTGATATTCTACCCCCTTCTAAAACACACAACGGAACCATATCCAAAACAACTACACCCCACTAAAATACGTGAAATACAACCATTTTATACAAGATAATAGCAGGGCCACTTTAAGCATACCTCATACACCTCACCACGAACATCAAAAGCTTTATGACTGTAAAGAACAATCCGAGACAGTACCGCTTTTTATACCATACTCGTGGAGACACATATACTTCTACCTTTTCCACCTTTGCCTATAATGACAAATAGAACATTCCTTTTTATTTATTAGAAAAATAATAGTCCTGTAATTACTATTTCCTCTCTCACTATCAAACAAAATCTAGAACTGCAGAACAACTGTCGCACGCCACAATCTATTGTTGTAAGCGTATGGTTATAACCTGCGCCTATATCCGGAGACATATTGCTATCTCTTTTAGTAACACAACAAATAACATCACAACCCTAACCCAAATTCTAAAACTTGACAATCTCAGATCATGCACAACACGACATATTAGATTTGCTTCACTTGTGATCTTTCATTTTACCATCCACTCTTCTGATGTCAAACACTGATAGAAAGAATTTGACTTCAGTATAGCAATTGAGCGATGAGTCTTTGTAGACCGGTTAACACTAACAAGCTAGATCATCGGATCGCATCACACATAGTTGACAATCACAGTGCGCAAGATCAGCGTACTAACAGACAGCCTAAACAAAATAAACGTGACAAACAACCTTATTCTGTGACTCTTATTCACTACGACTTGTCTACTTTTTAGGTAAACAACACACCCAATTTAACAAGACATATCTGTTTGCCCCTTCTCTTGTCTTCACCGTGCATACAAATCTACATGAAAGCGAAATTATCGCATTAAGCGACAATCACAAAACAAAGGCAATCGATACACCCACCGTCACTTTACTTTAAGACACTCCTTTCAATATTCTCTCGAGGCACCGTCCAATACTTTAACAAATAGGTTCTAAATTGATATTCAGTTTTCATACAAGATAAAAGCACGATAGGGATTCTATCTGCGGCAATTAACTTGCGTTGACTTCTCTACCATAGGAATCTTGGGAGCCCAAACCCTACATACCGAAATCGAAACACGAATTGTTTATTGAACTCTTTTTTATTGCCAAAAAGACCATCATCTTACAGCCTCCCGATTCCCTGGGCATGAATCAGGCATCTATTTTAGAATGAGCTTGATCTCTACCAACTGCACATAGTTAATGACTTTATCCCTGGCATTAGACAAAGTTTACCCATCGCTTACTTGTTTACCAATCAATCACACAACCAATCTACCCCACTACAAAGATGAGTCGCTCGAAAAAAAACTCATTGTTCAAACATTCTACCGGACCTTCTAAAAATTCTGTACTTCCTCAGGGGGGGGGTCTATTTTGTTTGTTTGGTTTGTAGTGAGGGTTTAACCAAGGGTTTTGTAAGGATGTGTTCAACTACTGATGTTTTCCCACGTTGGGTGGCTTAATAACAATGACTGGAAAGTGGACTGCAAAAATCGAAGTAACCATTCGCTTCATATCATTATTGATGCATTGTGGAACGTAACCCAGACTAATGTGTAACACCTTCATTCTGACCACATGTACTGTGGGGAATGGGTATGCACAACCAGTGATACGCATTAAACTGTACTCATAGTTACACTACTGCCATTGTAAGTTTCAACATAAGCTAGTCTACCATATTCTCCACTTGGATTTAGCTCGCTCCACAACTTGATAGGCTATTATTATGGAATCAAATACTGTAGGAAAGATAATACAAACATGCACTTCTACGCGCTAAAAAACATATCAATTATCACAGAACACTTATTGTGATCGGGTGTTTACCGGGAAACCCTCTACAATCTAGCTCGTCCCCTAATATCCAGGATTTGTCAAGGCATCCATGCACACGTAGATTGCGCCTGAAGAGTACACTCACAACCCTCGGCATACATGGTGCTGTACCAACCCTAATCTGTTCTGAAGCGTATCCTTTGTCATTTGAACACACATGGCACCAGTAACAATACTATTCTTTTTCAATTCTTTCATTTCATAGATTCTTAATCCAATTCCCCAGAACTTTACTAGCAACAAAATATCCAGCCCTTATATGGATTCTTAACTCGAGTGTGATCAAGATTTTTTCTTTACTAACTTTGTCCTATGTGACTGCAGTGGCGTACAAGATGACATCTTCCAAGTAACAAAAGATGAAATTATTGCCTAAAACCCAGTTGAGTACTATTTTCTCCACCGGAACCCATCGCTTGCTCGAACATAATGGGAAAAGGGCCATTTAGCTAATTAACCTTCTCACTTGACTCTGTACCACGCCATAATAGTGCTGAGCGACAGATCATATCCTTAAAATGCAACCAACATAGGACATTGAATGACAAAAATATGTAACATCTTCTTTCCAACCCATTTTTTCTTTAATCCCAATATACGTAGGCAGATCCAATTATCACTCCCCAACACACAAATTCCACAACACCACATAACAATCAGGAATACCCCAAGATCGCAGTGTCCTAATTTTTTTTTTACATACCAATCGTTCAATTGTTTCCCTGTCACTTCTAACATGCGCACTATACTTCTACCAAAAACTTTATATTATAAGAACTCTCACTAATTCCTCTTTTTATTGCTATTGTTCTAAACCATATGTTGGTCACCATCATTCTGGAACAGATAAATCTCTTTTTTTTTTTTTTATATTATTTTCTCTGTTATTTTTTTTGTTATGGCAGCTGCGAGTGGTACCATCACATATGACCGAGGTATCTTACTTTTTTTTCACGAATTCGATTCAAAGGGCGCTCAACATATTATATATCCTTTCAACTCATATATAATCTCGTAATAATATTGATATTATGCCCATTTCTGTATTGGGAGATATTAGTGCGATATACCTTTAATCCCCACTGTAAGCCCCTCTTCGACCGGCAAAGCTGTCAGATTTAATATGGCCAAAGTGGTTTTACTATCGGATCAGTGGCAGGTCGTCTCTGTTAAGACGTCAGTAGTATAATGACAGATACACTGGTTTTTCACGGGGGGGACCCCGAAGGAGAGACGCCCTGTGGGGCTTCAGGATGACTCCCTCCCTACCACTCATAGAATGCCCGCTGATCTTATGGTAAGTTCAACATCGTTATTTCTAATGGTTACGAGATTTTGGATAATTTGTAAACTGTACATTCCATATCTCTACTGCCTGGGGCGGGAGTCTTATAGGGCGGATACAGGCGGGGGCGAATCCGCATCGGGTTTTGCATGCGGGTGGGTCGGGAGCGTTAGTAGATTAATTATCGAGGGAGTTGTGGAGTTGCAAACATGGGTGATCACACTCTTTTGGTTATTTATCAAGTAAGCATTAACTGTCTATTTTTTCATATTCTTGGAAAGTTAGACCATATTTATGGCGTCATATGATTGAAGGATTTAGTACATAGCATAAGGGTTTTTTTTATTACTTACATCTAGTTTGAAGCAGTACTTAAATTATCCCAGCAATATCATGCTGTAAACTACATTTATTCCCTGGCCCCACTTTACAACCTCCCCCATCTACAGGAGTCAGTAAAACATTGCTGACCACCCATTCTATACGGCAAAGGACATCACGTCTATTCCTTTGAAAAAAACCATAAATTATTTACCGCCTGATGTTACTAAAAACTAGTCGTTACGTCCCATTTAATCTTAGATAGTTCATTGAATAGTATTATTTGAGAAATAGAGATTCATTGTCTAAATTATGATTAAACTTATGTAGAGTTATCAATCTCCATGTTATTGTATATATTTACAGCGTATTGATAACATCAAACTTGTCCGACTCTGCGTACGAAACTACTAGAGTACAATCATCCTAATTTTGCCCATGTGACTTATCATCAACAAATCTCCTTTCACTTTACGTCACGAAAACTGAATACAATTACCCAAGTAACATCCAAAAGATCTCACTCACCACCCCCCATATCACACACACACCCCCCACCCCCACCACCCCCCCAAAAATATCACCACCACACCCCACACCCCCCCCCCACCCCCCACATCCCCCACAACCCACACACCCCCCCCTGTATAACCACCACCCCCCCCCAACACTCCCCCAACACATTGCAGGCACCACCAACCCCACGCTCTCCCACACCCGACTCCCCACACACCACCCATCACCACACCCAACCCCTCCTACCCCCCAACCTGTCCGTCCCCACCGTCAGCCCACCACAAGCCCCCCCCACACCACGGCACGCACACACACCCATCTCAAGCACCCCACACCCCCCCCACAGCATTGTACACACCACTTCCCCCACAACTGCTCACCCCCACCCACAACCCCCCCCCAACAACTCCCCCCCCCCCCACACTGGCCCACACCCCCCACCCCGACCCCCCCACCTCCCAATCGAACCACACACCCATTATTACCAACCCCCCCACACACCCCTCACACTCACCAGGCAACAACCACCCACACCACCACCCCCCCCCCCCCCCACCCACAACCATATTGGCCTGGGGCTCCAACCCCACCCCCCACCGCGCCTAAACCCCTAAGCGTTAGGATAGACAATCCACCCACTGTGTGACCCCACACAATTATCGTTTGTGGGCGGGTGACATAACGGGACCCCCGAGCACTGCACCCCCGGTCCACCCCCCCAGTGAGACGGGTAGGGGGGGGGGACGGTCACCCCAACGCCCCCCGCGTCTGCGGCGATACCCACAGTACTGTGGGGAGGGGGATAATTGGGAAGTTGGGGGGGCGGCGGCCGGGGGTGGGTGGGGGGGCCCCCCCCCAGAGGAAGGCTGGGGGGGGGAGGGGGGCCGGTAGGCCCTTCCATATGGAGGGTAAATGTCCACCCCCACGGGGGGGGACCGAAATCGCCCAGGACTACACAACCCCAGATGAGCCAGAAACCCCCAAACCACACCATGCCCATCCCCCCATTACTAGTATAATTTTTCCAAGGGACGGTCACTCGAAAATCAAGGTTTCGATCGGGGACACATCAAATTGTGACGCATCTCACCACGTAGCCAAAAATCGTCCCAGAGACACATCACAAATAGACCACACATAGTCCCCCAGATTATCGGCAACGCTCGTCCTTTAAGTGCTGGGGGGGCCATTTAAAACTGATTCCTTGCACACTAGCAGCCCATTACTCCTAGGGTACAAATCCTGCGGGTTGGGGCGGGGTGGCACGGACTAAAAGATCATTACCTCGAATCAAGTTTACCTTTGCGGGCTTCTCGTTTTTTGACAAATACTGAACCACTTCTTTGTTCTATTCATTCCTAGTCAAAGGTTCAGATTAACAAATGAACAAGTTACCACACTTACACTGCGAAGATGTATTAATTATACAGCCAAGTTGCCACACACAATTCGTTACGGCACAGAGGACGCCAGGCAATAGGAATAATTGGATGTTTATCTCAAACCCCCCACCCCCTCACTGCACATTTCCATTACAAATGCGCACACCCCCAAACTCCAACAACTACACACTTGGTGCTCACCCATCAAATTTCACCCAGCACATAACATAATTCGTTACTAGAATCCAACCAATCACAACTCGAACTAAACCCCCAACCCCACACCACATGGGGTAACACCAACCGCACCCAACTGGGAACCAAACACATCAAAAAAACCACCCTATACAAAAAAACCATTTTTACACTAATTTCTTAACCTACACCTATTGCCCCAGGGGCTCACTATTAGGGTATTGCTTAAACATTTACTTTATTAGAAAACTACCCAATCCCACCGACACGCCCCATTAGCACTTATCTTTAAAAACTTTTCTCATTATAATAACAACTTGTGAGGTGTAAACGAATCTCCCAACATCCAAACAATCTCTCCCCTCACAACCAAAAAGATCCCTATGTCAATGGCCACTGAATTTTGCCATCTCACATTTCTCCCCTATCACCACTCTCCTTAACATCTTTCAGGAAACATACCCCCAATAAAAATCACCACATGAACCTATCAAACCAAACCACACAGAACCATATAAACACTCCCAACCCCATCATCCTCAATATGCTTCTTTAACCGTCCAATGTCAGGAACTTATACCAACAACCCAACACAACACTAGCAACCACCTCCCCACCGAACCCTCGACAACCCCCCACCTACATGACCCCACCTCCCGCGCACGCCTCCCACTCTTGTACGTGCCACAACCACAACATGCACAACCCACCATTTGGTGCCTACAAGCAAAAACTAATCACAAAGCACAGATTTATCGCGACAAGAAAACCAGAAAAACCACCTATATGGTTGAGCACACAGACCAGAGGCTCCACATCCCCAAACCACCAGTACTAGACGTATGGGCGTTTTCCCTCAACACGGATTTTCAGATTGATACCTCCAATTCGAAATCAAACCAGGACTGTAATAGCAACTTGTTACAGCTGGCTCACTGAGCTGGTCGGTATCCCAAGCGGCTAGGCGAGAAGGACATGTAACCACTAAACAAGGCCCGCATCTCTGAGCAAAGTATTGGTTTTTTTTTTTAAGTTGTGCAATTTTTTTTGTTTTAGTAATAGTCTGTTCTTTCTTCAACAAATTCGTAATCTGGACCAACACATAGAAGTCTCTCCATTTCAGTCATGCTTCAGTCACAGTATGAAAAAACCATGTTTATCTGTTAGTCCGTCTCCGTCTTCTACTTACGCCGGTTAACCATTTCACAAAAAACGTCCTCACTTGTTTTTTGAAACCAAACCTAATCTCCCTCCCTCTTAAAATTTTGTCTCTCTAAAGTTATATTTTAGACTACAGCTATTTGCATTTACCGAATGTCCCTTCGGATACTTCCCTACTAACTAAGAATTGAACACACTTGAGGTCGTCTGATGGTCATGTTTTTTTTGTACGGCACCAACATTAGCGAACAGATTTTTTTTCCAGTGACACTCTGTCACAACTGATGTCGAAGAAACAAACACTGTCCAGTTTGCTCAAAACGGATCTTTAAAATATTAATCTAATCCGACTCGTATATAAAAGTTAAGCCCGTTGTAGTCATATTAGTTCAATGGCTCAAGATTACAGAACGCGAAAGCCCCATTTATACCGGCCATACTTGGTTTTATATTTCCTACATCACATTATTTTGCTAGAAAAAGTAGGATTACTGGATTCAGGCAGGTTTAGAGGCTTTATGTTTTGAGTATGGGGCAAATAATTTTCCAGAATCTGTGTCGTGAAACGTTATGCCGCTTGCAACATTCAAAGAGTACAAAGGAAAAGATAATACAACGTCGCACAAAAACACACAGGATCACCAAAGCAAATGAACTGTTAATCGCCATCAAACATAATCCCATGTCCCTGATTCTTGTCGATTTCCGTTACCCATGTGTCGAACTTGGGAAACGTTACTTTTTCCGTTTTCCCCCCCAATTGCGTCTCATTAGCTAATCCTAGTACATCACGCCAATTTGACATCTTTTTAGCCTTATCAGCAATGGTTATCATAATTGTACGGTAAGACGCTTAAGTCTAGACATTTAAAGCCCGTATTACACTTATGTGGGGTGATGATCCGAGGTTCTGGGCGACTTTGTTGAACATTAATCAGGGATAAACGTTTCCATATTGGTAATTTATTTAATTTTCCTATGGTGGGTGATTTTTCCGGTATTGACTCCCTGGGGTACAATTTTCATTTCACTATCCAAGTTGAACTTAGCATGCATTTCATTTCCTTACATGCGCCGACACTTTAGTTAAATTACCAAATTACTCGGAACATGATTATACGCGAAGTTTACAGTCTACAATGTCAACCGACGGTAGGTAAATTTATGAACAATTAAATCTCCCACACATTGATTCAAATTCAATTTTGTACGGGCAAGTTCTAAAACCAGTGATACAACATAGAAAAATCTCTCCTCACGCCTGCAATTACACACTCTAATTTTGATCACAGGGGTGACCGACTGAGGAAATCTGCACAGCACGGAACAATATCACGACATTCAATTTGCCTGGGATATATTGGATACTAAACTGATAAGGGTTGAAAGCAAAAAAGACCACCCTTCAGCACTTCTTGAGATTTACGATTTTTCATGACTGCCTGAAAGTAGCTAGATGCGAGATATCTCAGAATACCAGAGGCCCTGATCGTCTTCGATAGTCACGTCAAAGTCCTCAGACCAAAAAAATGTACAAGGGGGGAGGGGGGGGGGGGGGTGGGGGGGTGGGGGGGGGGGGGGGGGGGGGGGGGGGGGGGGGGGGGGTGGGGGGGGGGGTGGGGGGGGGAGGGGGTGGGGAGGGTGTCGGGGGGGGGGGGGGGGATATCAGATTGATCCCAGATTATTACTGCATACAAACATTTTGCATAAAGCGAACTGGTGGGGGGGAGTGGGGTGCCACGATTAACGCTAGACATTCTTTTCGTGTTGGAAGTATTCCCTTGTTCTCAGATAGAAGATGATGTTCAGAAGTATTAGGGCTTGAATAAGCGAATGGTTTCAGTTCCCCATCAGGTGAAGATTGATCTTTTGCCAAACAAAAAAGCCCCTCCGAGTCCTAATTACTTTGCATCGGTTCTTAAGACAAAAAGTCCTGGTGTCAAATCAGGCAGTTTGAGAATAGGCTTGCTAGTGAGTTTTTCCTTTAACTCTTGGAACGCTAGTTCACATTGTGCAGTCCAAATAATTTTATCTGGAAGTCCCTTGCGAGTCAAATCAGTCAGAGGAGCACAAATAGCGTTAAAATTCTTGATGTATTTCTGATAAAATCCGCATAACGACACAAATGATCGCACGTCCTTTTTTGTTTGTGGTCTAGGTGCTCTCTGCAGTTTTTCCAAGTTCTTAGGATCAGGGGTCATATTACCCTGATATACAGTGTGTCCCAAGAATTCCAACTCTTTGCATCCAATACAACATTTTGTTGGCCTAGCAGTTAAGTTCGCCTCCCTAAGCCTATTAAATCAACATCTCCAGAGCTTCAATGTGTTCTTCAAATGTCTCTGTGGCGACGAGAATATCATCCCATGAAATTCGTGATACATGGGTTATTCAGGGGGATCCAACAATTTGCGCATCATCCTTGAAAATACACTCGGAGCATTTTTCAGTCCGAATGGCCGCATATTGAATTCATAATGTCCATCCGAAGTGCTAAAAGCCAAATAAGGTCTCACTTCAGGCTTCACTGGGATCTGGTAATAGCCTTTACTAAGATCCACCTTTGAAAAGTATTTTGCCTTGTTCAGTTTGGCAAATAACTGTTTTGTGTCTGGTAATGGATCCACTTGTCTTTCTGTGACAGCATTCAGTTTCCTGTAATCTATGCACAGTCTGTGTTCCCCAGACGGTTTTCTCAACAAAACGACACTAGAACTAAAAGATGATTCACTGTGCGAAATAATCCCCTCCTTCAACAAATAATACTCTATTTCTTCCTTCAATGCCTTCTCCTTCGCGAACGGAATAGAATAGGCTCTCATACAGATTGGGTTTGATGGTTTTTGTGTATTGTGTAGATGTGTTCAGTCAAAACAATGTTCATGCAACAATAACAGGGCAATCCACATAGGACGTCAGTAAACTCACGACGTATAAAGTCAATGAGTCTTGAAACAGCCGTTGACGTTTTTCTTCATTATTTATTGTGGACGCCACAGTGACAAAATGGTTACGCAAATGTGTAGGCACATCAAACAGTCATTATCACAGCAACATTCAATACAGCAATAGACGGTAGACAGCATTACAATGATGAGTCAGATGCATGTTATATTTCATAGTGCTGTAAATGTAGTCAGGTGGGAAACTCCATCCTTTTCTATAACAGCCAGGAGATAACCAGATGTATGAGATCAGTTCACTCTCCTTAGTTTGACTTCAGCAAGACAGACACGTCTGCCGAAGTATAAATAATGTCCTCAAAAATATCCTCTAGATAATAAAGGTTTTCCAAACCTAGTTCATTTAACAAAGTAGCAAGTAATGGTCCTTGGTACCTGCATCAACCGATGCAGTACAATGCAGCGACATGTGAGCTGGGAAAAAACATCTCGTGACGACGACTTTCGGAGACAGGCTATGAATCGAAATCGCTCACGACCCAAAATCGATAGAGTTAATGAAAAAGTCAATTTACCTTGCTTTCATGAAATACACAGAAATATCACGCCTCCCGACATGTGGGAAAACACTAGAGGTATTATCTCGACTAAACGAAATATCCATAAGAGGACTACACATCCCTGACAGAACAAAAAAAGCGGAGATCCCCTCTTCAACGAGGCATCTCTTTCGCCATTCCAAATCGCTCACTCCCACTAGTGGTGGGCGGAAACCGATCGACCAAAAAACAAGACAAGTCATGCGCAGTCCAGCGCAAAAATGACCACAGCTCAAAAGTTAACTGCATTCGATACTAACGCGAGAAGACAAATGCTTACCGAGAAAAGTGACTATAAATTTCAAGCAGTTGTTGCCCTTGCGTTATAAAACAGATATTGAAATAAAACGATGTTGCGAGAATTTATCACGCAACATATCACCACCTCCTCCCGATAAAAAAAAAATGTGGAACATATTTTTTTTTTTCAATATCAAAGAGCAAGCGATAAGCGGCTCAAAACGCACGAATTATGCGCTGATAATTAATTAAATTGCCAAACAATAGGCTAATTATAGAGTGTCTGGTGAGGATATACCTCAACAGAAAAATAAATATGTCTCAAAAAATATTCACATCGGGGAGGTGTCACCAACACACATCACGTTAGCATGTAAACACAATATACGTATGCAAGTTACTATAATCATCATTAAACAGCATACTCTAATATTGTCTTTAAAAATGGATGTACAAATCTGATAGGAAAATTTAAATAGTACATTCTTTGACATGTAATGACATAAGTACATAGTAAAGTTAAACTACATGACGATCCAGGACATATGCTCTGGTATTCCGAGGGTAAGTACACAATCTAGAACTCGTAAAGTAAGTCCTCAGCTCAACAATGACATTCTGAGAAAGTACAAGCAATATAATGCTAATTAATAACTAATATGCTTCATAAGGTACAATACATTATTAATAATTGTGGCTGTTTAGTAAACTAACGGCCCTTATATTAACTACTCAGTCCTCCTCTATCATCTTAAAAAACGAACAGAAGAAGATGACAACAAAGCACGATAGTGTGTACATATAAAGTAAGTACAGATGTGCTAATCTATTGTAGAAATATAGGTGTGTGATGACTCTGTAATATATGGAAATATAGGACAGAAGTATTAGTTGGAGTCATGTGGGCATCTAGACAAAATGTCAGCCATCACATTATCCGGACCACGGATAGCTCGTACCGTGAAGTGAAAAGGTTGAAGAGCTATAGCATATCGAGTGGATCTCGAACTCTTCAAATTCTTAGTCTGAATAGCTGTAAGAGCTTTCTGATCAGTCTCTAGAATGAAATGTGCGCCCAGGAGGAATCTTTGTAGCTTTAGAATTGACCAAACCATCGCTAACAACTCACGGTCTAAAACCGAGTAGTTCCTCTCTGCCGCATTTAGTTTTCTAGAAATGTACATAACAGGATGCAGAGTATTTGCATATTCTTGCATCAGTGCTGCTCCAATCCCAGTGGATGAAGCATCACTCCGAAGAACAAAAGTCCTATCAAGAGTAGGTAATCTTAAGATGGGAGGAGAAGAAAATATTCTTGATTTGGTCTAGTGAAGATTGGCATTCTTCAGACCAACGAGACAGATGTCCCATCTAAGTATGCGATGAACATCCCGAACGATGTGACAGATATCTCCGACGCATCATGCGAACGAAAGTGGCAGGGGCGCTGTTCATGAGACCAAAAGGCATAACATAAAACAATTCCAAACTGCAAATAGACCCCCTAAGGTGTAGAAAAAAGCAGTAAGAGGTTTTGCATGCATGCTCTCTGCTAAAGGCACTTGCCAATAACCTTTAGACAAGTCAAGTTTAGTGAAGAAAATCCTAGAATTAGAAAGTCTAAATCAGTAGATCTTCTAACAAAAAGGGGCACCCATCGGTTTATCAGCGTCGAACTTTTTTTGCTGACCCTGATTCAAATTTTTGGTCCGACTAATGCTCAAGAACCCCAAAATTCCGTAAAAAAAATCGCGTATGTTTACTTCCCCCCTTATCCTTTCCTCTATCTTCCTCGGACAATAATTCCATGGGGGAAGAAAGGTAATAGGTGTGGAAAAAGTCCCCCCCCCCCCCCGAATTTGGGGTTTATTTTTTTTTTCAATTTTTAATATTAATTAATTTTGAATCATTTTTCCCAAATCCAATTTTTATTTCCCCTATTTCCACTTTTTTTTGCGAACCTGGAAAAAAAATTGGTTAATCAAAAATAAGGTATAAGGAAAAATTTACGAGCCCCAACCCCAAAATTTGGATTATTTCGGTAAGCGAATTATGTCCCACGTTTCTATGCTGAAAATCTGTTTTTGTTTCCCCATGGATTTTTCATTTTTCTATGAACATCCCTCCCTGGGATTACACTCGCTTCCCCGTAACCATCGCGACGCGCCCCCAACGACCCATGATCTGTTCCGCAAAGTGAGAGAACATCCCTGAATAAATGTTTTTTTTTGTAACCATCGATTACAGAGTAAGAAACACTTTTTTTTGCGACTAAACTCCCCTACCACGATTGGTTTTTGATTCGTTCACTCAACGAAAGAATTCCGTGAAAATTGTAATGGCGAACAGGACTAACGTTTTTTTCCCGAAACAGGGGATTCCACCCAGTTTTAGAAACATCAAAATTTTTGTAGAGTGGCTTCCTCAACCCTGTATGACCAAGGGGACAATGCGGGATGATTTTTGACACACTCACCGACTATGATGCAGTAGCCCCCATCACTCCCGCTTTTCCCCTTCCCCCCCATCCCCCCTCGGAATGACATCCTTGACCCAAGGAATGAATAACCATAATGAACCGACCACTGTTGGAGGTTGCAAAAGAAAAAAGCATCGAACACCCACAGCATGTTTCCCTGGGGAAAATGCGTCATCACAACATTCCAGCAAAAGTTAAGTCCTTCATTACGCCGGACCCGTTTCGTAGGAACCCAATTTTTTTTACACCCGAAAAGGCCAAACATGTTTTATTATTTTTTTATGTTCCGAAAAAAGTTTTGTCAAAGCTTTTTTTTCATCCATCCAATTATCAGAACCACCATTAGTCCCCCCACACAATCTGAAAAAAAAATCCCCCCCATATTGGAAGACATAAAAATTGGGTCAACGAGCTAAAAGGTAAACCCCCCCCCTATTCCCAAGCAATAAGAAGGTTCCTTATGTTTTTTTTTTTTTTTTTCCCCCTTACTGGGGAAGTAAGGACGGAAATCCACTTCTTCTTTCTTTGTTTTGTCGCCCCTTCATCCTCTACAAACACTTTGAAAAAAAGATAGAAATCCATCATTAAAATTCTTTGTTTAATGCAAAACTGGCAGTTGATCTTAGCACCTTCCCTCTTTTCCCTTAGAGTCAAACCATTACTCTACTCATCGAGAAGAGCAGATTTTGCCGTTTCCAATATCCTTAACAATTTGGCCCCTCAACATGTTTGAGACGGATCCTTATTCTGTCCCCCTAAAGAAGCACACACAATTGCGACAACACACACACCACACCACACAACAAACCAGAAACAGGCAGGTCCATTCCATATGTCCCCCCTCTTAATATACCCACAATTACGGGGGATGGAAACACACGAATCGTGTCCCAATTTTAAAAATACCCAACCATATGGCCAGACCCAGCGAATACCGCACGCAAATCGGAAAAGTGGAACCCAGCCGCCAAAACCACCAAAGTAATGCGCCACTCAGGTATTGACAAGACAAAGAAGATGTCCCCCCTGTTGGTCGTTACTTCCCCTAGACCACATTTCTCCACGGGAGGACAACAAATTCTTCTCATATAGCGCACAAATAAACCCAGCCGATTCTCCGCGTCTAACATACTCCAAAACCTGTTCTCCCCACAAACCAAATCGTGACAAATTGTAATAACACCACTAAACAGACAGCCAAAATCCCTGCCCCAAATCAAAGGCGGTGAATGACCTACACTAATAGCCCTTTCAGTTTTTGAACAAAAACCTGACAACTCCAATCACCAGAACAAAAGGGGGACAACGATATGGGAAAAAAACAAACCCTACACCAACTTTTGCGATACCGACCCCCTCCCCAAATCACAATATCCAACGACCCCATCAATTACAAGGGACTCATGCGGCCCATTGATAAAACAGGTTTAGTTACCTTTACCGTCCCACACGCGAAGTATCGATTCTACAATATAGGCACACACGGTATTCACCTTTTAACCCTAATTGATTCTCAAGCCATTAAGCCTAATGGACCACAATCCTACAATTCACTTTTAGATCCGCCGATTGGAAACCCCCGGCCATCCCCCAATCTGGAACGCTAATGTTACTCTCTCCCTAACCAAAATTCCTTTATGACACTTTCAACCCAAGTAATTTCAAATGTAGCTCCGACCAATCCCAGACAATCCTCCACGAAACAACATAACGCTGTATGAACAAAAACCTGATACACCCAGTCGGAATACTCAAACAAGAGCACATCTGAAACACGTCTTCCCTTATGCAACGATGTTCAAACATTCACCCGACCAAAGAAGCAATCGGCGATAAAAGTGGGATCAGATTTGCGCCAGCGAGGGCTCCCAAAACAACCCAGAAAAAATGAGACCAACGGTAGCACAATAGCCGACAAACATTCCAAACCCATATTAAAAAGGATGTCCAAAACTCTGAGAAAATCTCATCAAAAAAATCCATATAAATGGTACCCCCCATTTTCCTGAAACGAGCCGCAATAGAACAATTCATCCCCCTCTGACAGCCCACATTTGACCCCCCCCGCGGAAGCCAAAGATGTTTTCCACAACATATCGTCTCCCACCCCTCGGCCCTGAGCCTTCAAAACCATTCCCATTACAAAACCTGGCATGAAACACTAGGATCAATATAATATTCTGGCACCGTTCAATGGGGGTTCCCCCTACAACTTCAATCCTTTTCTTGTCAACCTTCTTGACAAAAAAAGGCCAAAAGACAAGCGCTGGCAAGGACCTCTCCTCACATTTCCAAAATGGGCAGCCAAACTTCCCCCACCTGTAAGTAACCCCCATTTAGTCAAACATTGCCGGCAAGTCCATTCTAGCAATAATTGGCATCAACTTCTCCCTTATTTTTTTGAAACTCTAACATCAATTCATGCAACATTGGGAAAACGGGGAAATAAATAGTGGAGATCGATAGATTTTGGGCGCCTGATTCGTGAATAGAGTCGAAACAATCTTGTACCCACTACGGTCTAGCAAGTCCCTACAGACCGTTTTTCTCATTGAGCAATCCAGATCATTTTTTTCTATTTGAGAGTATCCCATCAGGGACATTCGGCACAACTTTTTTCCCTTTAACCCTTTTTAAACCAGATTAACGGTAAATAGTCAGTAGCACTATTTAAAAGCCAAGGATCTTCTTCTTGCCAATTCCGATACATTCTGTGTGTAACCTCTAAACGAAACAGATCATTATCACAGCCCACGAGTAAAAAAATTTCAAACGTAAGTGATATCTTGGGCTTAACCAAATCTTCATTATCTCACTATTCAGGAAGTTTCGGGTTCACGTTTGTAGAAGCTTTGTTGTGCATTGATGTGAAACTATCTAGCAGGTAAGATTTACTGAAACCAAGGAAGCTTTTATGTTATTATCTTTTCACATTCAGTCAATCTCTTGTGAGGGAGTACAACCACCCTTAACATCCGTGAACACGACCAACCTATATAGAAGGGTCCGCCACTACCCCGACATACGTAAAGTAGACCCTAGTCACCAACGCACATCCTCCGATTAAGAAACAAGTAAATTCCAGGCCGTGAGATCTGGTACAAGTTCGACGAAACATTACCAGCATGTAGGATAACCCATTTCTTGAAGAAAATGCTCGTTGCCCAGCACACAAGTTTGGCTCAAAGTACACCGAACAAAGGGATTGGGTTAGTAACCCCACATAAGTCCTGCTATCACATGCCAAGAATGAAGGAACCCGAGATACCTTGAAGCATTACAATCTCTTGGTCTACAATTAATTAATTATCGCGACTTTTGATGCGCGCTATGTCTACCAATATGCAACTAATAATCAGTATACACTGCTAAAAATCACGCTTCCAGGAATCCTTCGAGACAAAGGAGAGAGCGAAACTTCTCGGAATTGTTGGAATTAAATGTGAAAGACCCCTCTTAGGTCCATCAACAAGAATTCCAAATGAGTTGATTCCTCCCAGCAGACTCAATGGAAGCTCAACCAGCGGGTAGGAAGAGCGGGCTCACCAGTTGAACCTCATTGTTACTCAACTAAACGTAAAATTTATGTTAACCATCTATCGGTTCGAAGCGAACTCCCATACACTGCTACTGCCATGACAAAATATTGGGGTGCAAAAGTTAGTTCTACTTTGACACCAGCAGATGATAAAGTCAAAAGCACAATGAACCAGTCTAGAGTCGACCACAAGAACGTCAATCGAGTTGTTTACTACAAGGCCACTCTACATGACACTGCAGGTACTCCCACCCCGTTTCCTGTTCAAACAAAGCATTAGCCTAATCGCTGATGATCCCTCTTCCCACTTATTCTCTATATTTTGTCTGTGTCTACTCGACACCAGGACGCGACTTCCATCATAATTACCCAATTTGACCATTTAATTTGACATCCAATTGAATAGCCTCGCAGCCACCTATTCACCCCATTAATTAAGGACACTTTTTGATTAAATTATCTCTTGTACTGCCCACTATGTTATACTACGCGCGAAGTAATATCCAGACGTAATTTCCTTTTTTAGAAACAACCTGAACTAATCAAGTACCTATTCTTAAAAAGCAGATAGACCACCCCGACTGTCTCTACTTAAAAGTTAATAGTTAAGCGCTACGGGACTCGTCACCACATTGCGTCCCATGCACTCAAGACTATCACCTTTCGACATTCCTGATTCCACGATTAAAAAAAATCCACTCTCATGCCAGTCACGCATTTTAGGCGTAACATCTCGCGGAACAAGCAACTCCACACAACAGCCAATAACCCACAGACCCACTATTCACCTCACCTGCCTACAACATCGACCCATGTCCTACTTCTAAACACAGTCCACATGACTCACTGATACACACAACTCTGAAGCCTACCAGCAACAATCATACGTCCTTTTCACCTCACACACCCAATAAGTCCATCACGCATGACCAACACAACGCATCCAACCTATCCATGATATTTCACACACCACCGCTCACTCTCACGACATCAAACACAATCCCTGTCCCTGCATCCACGACCCATTGACTACTCAATCACACTAAGCGCCTAACCACCATCTACTCACCCTCTCAATCGCTTACCATCATCCCATAGGTTATCGGGAGCACCACACCATGCATAGTGGTCTTACCAATCTATCCCCTTCTCATCAATCATTCCTACAACATTCACCCTTCATCAATTCTCTCTCGTTGAGTACAACATTATTCTCCAATCTATTTCAAAATCCTTCGGGATTTGGACTGGATTATACCACAGAACCTGCAAAGCTCACTTCACCGTCGTCACAAAAAATGTCGTCGACCAGAGGTAAACGGCTATCTCTTCTTCTCCCTACACAGCTCGGTCACTTCTGTCTCACAAATGTCACATGACAAGACGAGCGAAACGCGCACAAAATCACAGGTGACATTTTTCATTCTGTACCAGAACAATAGCCATACTCACCGTTACAATCAATGCCAGAGTACACATAAAATTCTTCCATATCACTTGAGATTTCGCGTCCATCAAAGTATATAGCGGCCGTCAAAAAGTTCAAAATAACGAAGTCACCCATGGTTATCTGTGTCCCTCAGCCAGTTCTCGTAACACCTGTCACCACGAAATCCCCATTTCAATTGTTTTAGTTATCGTTCATGAAGGGTCAACACAACCGAAAGACTTAATTGATCAGACACAAAAACGTCGAGCTAACTCACAGCGAATACACTTATCTCCGCAAGTCCTTCATAACTTATCCGTCATCTAGATGAGTTCAAACCATCTCCCCCAGAAAAATTCTCAAACTATTATCTCTACAGACACCTCGGGAAGTACAACTCTCTTCAACCCGTACACATCGTTATACCTATCCAAAAATTGCGCTCAATCACGCATACCTTCCCTTCGTTAAGCTGTTACCTCTTTCAACACAAGCCCAAGGCTTCCACTTCCCTCTGAACAACCACATCAACATTGCGGTCTACATCACCATCCAAACAACAATCACACCAACAAACACCCACACATATTTACAGTATACTTAGTGCCCGGTGGGAAGATTACAGGGGGTACAGCTTCTTTTTTCAAGTCTTTTATTTTCACCTCTTTTTCAAGTCTTTTATTCTCAGCCTCTTTTTCAAGTCTTTTATTCTCAGCTTCTAGCTGTAGCTGGAGTTTTTCTTTCCTCAGCTTCTGATTCCCTTTTTTGTTTTTTTTCCATTTCCATTTGGAATCTCTTTTCATCCACCTGCATCTGCAGTTTCTTTTGTTCAGCTTCCATATCTGCAGTTTCTTTTGTTCAGCTTCCATTGCTTTATCATATCGAGCAGTTGCAAATTCTTCTAACTTATCACCAGTCTTCCCAAGCAATTTACCCTGCTCAATAAAGTGCTCAAATGTAGACATGTTGTCTAACATATGAGTCCAAAACCTGAAATAATTAACTAATTTATTTCAAACCTAAGTGTAACAAGTCTTAATTAAGCACTTGTATATTCACATCACCTTATATTATCCCAGTCTCTGTGGGAAACAAGTCTCCAATCAAAGAACTTGTATATGAAATATCAGCACTCAATTCTTGATCATAAGTGCACTTCTCATTCAATAGTGCACGACACTATTCATCATTCATTTATCATCAGTGTAGTAGTAACAGTGCATTAGCATAGCCCATTAACTAATTACTATAACTGTAAACAATGACTATGTAAACACATGCAGAATGTAAACATTGAAAATGTAAACAATGCAAACAATGTAAACAATAACAATGTAAACAATAACAAAGATCAGCAACAATACAAAAACTTTCGCAGAAATCAACTAAAAATAAAGCAGAAATTAATGAAATATCACAAAAAATGTGACGATATCTGCGATAGAATTAAACAAAATACATGACACCACAGTGTATAAACAAAAATGTTGTATGAAACTAAATTATAGACAAGAGTAGGCTAACAAATACAAACAAATCACAACAAAACTAAAGAATGTGAAATAATAACGAAAACAATATTAAAACATGTCATCACAGCTAACATAAATAGCAACAGAAGTCGCTTAGCAAATTCCAGTATCTGAAATTTGCAAACCCTACAGAAAACGCTCACAATAGACGACCTCTATGACGTGGCATAATCTAACGGAGACACCACCCAACCGAGAACCCGCTGAAATATAAACATATAAATATACAAATAACATATAAACATATAACATATAGAATGAGATGATACACAGAAGACTCAGCAGAAGTATAAGGGCACAGTTTACATACAAACAGGCCACTTAACTTAAAGGCTTCCAATCGTAGAACAGCAAAAAAACGGATGTCAATCAACGTCCTAAAGAGCGAAGCTCCAACGATGATGGCACATCTGAACTGCTTCCACTGCTAACACGATGGTACAAGAGCTTCTGAAATACTGTGTGTTGAGTTGTTTCGGCACTTGACCTTCTAATCCAAAAGTAAGTTGATGGAAATCGGTACTTGGCCTTCTTCAGAAAACAACCCGTTTCAACCGGCACTTGACCTTCTCACAAAACGACAGCACTGGAACCTTGACAGCAGCAACTTGCTTGACTTGCGTAAAAGATAACAGCAGTCCGAGTTATCCGGCAACATGTAACAACGCCGGGTACTGTCAAATTCTTGTTTCCGTCAAAAAATTGAAATTTTGACTTTTACCGGGCAACGCCGAGTACTTTGAAAATTTTGAAGATGTTGACTGTATTGAAGAATGTTAATTTCTTGAAGGATGCTGATGAATTCTTGTTGAAAATGAAGTGGGTAAGGGACCCCGTGTTTTGCTAGTACCAGAATCAAACCAGCTTATGGCCACCAAATGATGCGTGATGCCATATGATGATGGATGGTATCCGCATGTCTGGTTTTGTGTAGTGTGTAGATGTGTTCAGTCAAAACAATGTTCATACAACAATAACAGGGCAATCCACATAGGACGTCAGTAAACTCACGACGTATAAAGTCAATGAGTCTTGAAACAGCCGTTGACGTTTTTCTTCATTATTTATTGTGGACGCCACAGTGACAAAATGGTTACGGAAATGTGTAGGCACATCAAACAGTCATTATCACAGCAACATTCAATACAGCAATAAACGGTAGACAGCATTACAATGATGAGTCAGATGCATGTTATATTTCATAGTGCTGTAAATGTAGTCAGGTGAAAAACTCCATCCTTTTTCTATAACAGCCAGGAGATAACCAGATGTATGAGATCAGTTCACTCTCCTTAGTTTGACTTCAGCAAGACAGACACGTCTGCCGAAGTATAAATAATGTCCTCAAAAATATCCTCTAGATAATAAAGGTTTTCTAAACCTAGTTCATTTAACAAAGTAGCAAGTAATGGTCCTTGGTACCTGCATCAACCGATGCAGCACAATACAGCGACATGTGAGCTAGGAAAACATCTCGTGACGACGACTTTCGAAGACAGGCTATGAATCGAATCGCTCACGACCCAAAATCGATAGAGTTAATGAAAAAGTCAATTTACCTTGCTTTCATGAAATACACAGAAATATCACGCCTCCCGACATGTGGGAAAACACTAGAGGTATTATCTCGACTAAACGAAATATCCATAATTTTGCATTTGAGTTGCGATAGCTAAGGTCAGTAAGGGGGTGCTTTCCTGGAGTGGTCTGTCCAGATACTTCTTTAACAGGTTTACATGATAAACTTTCTCCTTCCCCTTTTTGTCAATTTTATAGTTTGTTCTAGACACCTTCTCTAGAACCGTATATGGACCTTGCCATCCAATTTGTAATTTATTCTGGCTACCGGGTAGTAGAAGCAGCACCTTCTCTCCCACAGCTAGTTCTCTGTCCTTTGCCTTCCTATTAAAATATGCTGCATGTTTCTTCCTGGCTTGTTTCAAATTATCATTTGCCAGTTTCCATCCAGCTTTCAAACGAGTGGTCAGTTCGTTCACGTATTGATAAGATGAGGTAACAGTCTCTTCCGCCTTCTCATCTGTCCAGGTCCTTAATAAAGCTTCTAATGGACCTTTTATTGGCCTCCCAAATAGCAGAGTTGCGGGAGCCATCCCGGTTGAACTATGTGGTACCTCCCGATACGCAAACAATGCGGCGGGCAGGAATTGATCCCACAGATCCGGTTTTTTCGTGTGCCAGCTTTCTCAGGATAGAAATGAGAGTCCCGTTGAACCTCTCTACCTGGCCGTTCCCTTGCGGATGGTACGGACTACAATGAAAGTGTCTGGCTTGAAATAGCTTAAAAACTTCTTCCGTTAGTTTCCCCTTGAACTGAGAACCATTATCCGTCAAGATTTGATGCGGGAATCCTAATCGGGTAAATATTGTAAGTAGTGCCTCTGCTACATGTTTTGAATCACTTGATGGCAGGGCTACCGCCTCTCCCCACATAGAACAAGTGTCCACCAGAGTAAGGATGTAACTGTTCCTCCTCTTGGTCCGAGTGAGAGGTCCTACAATATCCACTGCAACCCTCTCAAAAGGTGTTCCCACTATTGGCATTTCCCCTAGAGTTGCAGGAGCAGTCCAGTGCTTTGGAGCTACCCTTTGACATTCTGGGCAGGATTTGACATATCTTTTTATATCCTCCGTTATCCCTGGCCAGAAGTAATGACAAGCTATACGCTGTCCTGTGGCGCTGATCCCCATGTGACCACTGAAGGGAATCGCATGCCCGAGTTCCATCACTTTATCTCTATATATGAAGTGGGAAGAACCAGCTGGTTGTGACCATTTGTTCCAGTTCCGGCCTTCCTGTATAAGAGTTTGTTCTTCATGAAATATTCCCCCTTGCTCGGAGGTGTGTGGCATTTGGGCAATTTTTAAAAACATGGCTTGAGTGTCCTATCCTCAGCCTGCGCCTTCCTCATCTCCTCTGGATGAGCATTTATAGGTTCACCTTCTTCCTCCTTCTTCTGTGACCTGGTCTGCACTGTCGCCATGATCACAGGTTTCTCGGGATTCCCCCAAGAAGACGTATCTACACCCCAATATCAGAGGGTAGATTGGTTCATCTATCACTGCTGCTCTGATTTCTCCTTCCACATAGCGAGTTTTCACCGTTATCCTTGCGATGGGAAGTGTCATGAGTGGTATGTCCTTAGTCGCCCCTTGTATTTCCACTGTTTCTGTGGTATACTGACTTGGGTCCACTAGGCTAGACTTCACAACTGAATCATAATCCAAACCTGTATCATAAAGGCACCTTATGGTGACCCCATTACAAATAACATCCTCACAAACTGGGGGGGTGATAAGGTTCCTGTTGTCCATTAGGATTAACCTTTAATCTTTGCGTCCCCGACTTCATTGCAGCAATGTTTGAAGGTTTCCTTCTACAAAATTCGGTGTTATGGTTATCCTTCTTGCACCATTTACACCATCTTTTTCCTTGGTTCAACGGTTTTCTTTCATTGAATTTTTGGTCATTGAACTGTGAGTTTCTGTCTCGGTAGTCATTTCTTGGCCGTTCAAAGTTTGTCCTACCTTTATTTCCCTGCTCTCTATTATCAAATTTATTAAATTGCTGTGGAGCTTTAAAATTGTCTATGTGCTTCTTTTTAGCACCACTTACCTCTGCCTGGGCTGCCTGATACCTTTCAGCGACATTTAAAACCTCCCCCAACTTCTCTGCACCTTGTTCCATGAGAAATTTTCTCATGTCTGGAGCCATGGACTCTCTCAATTGCTCAATCATGATCATTTCTTTAAGATCTTGGGTCTTCCCCAGAGCAGTCCATTTCTCCAAATAGGTTTCCAGTCTGGCAGAGAATTGGTGGTATGTCTCCCCAGACAACAGTTTGGCATTTCTAAATTTCTTACGATAAAATTCACCATTTTTTTCGTACCTCAATAACAAAGCCTGCTTTAACATGTCATAATTGTCTTGGTCTTCTCTGTTCATTTTTGCGAAGACTTCATAAGAAGTACCTCTCAGTCCCTGTGATAGCTTTAAACTCCACCTCTCTCTCTCTCTCTAACCCATATGTAGTAGCTAATAACTCAAAACGTCCTAGGTACCCCTCTATGTCATCGTCTTTTTCAACAAAATGGTCTAAATGAAACCCCATAGCTGAGTTTGAGGCTCCCAGACTGGGCGTAGCATCTGAGGCAAAAGGGCTGGCACCATTTTCAGGAGCCTGGCCTTGTAATTCCAGCTCCCTTAGTCGTAATTCGTGCTCCCTTTGCAACCTTCTATCTTCTGCCTCCCTTTCGGCAGTCAATCTTTTTTCTTCTGCCTCCCTTTCGGCCTTTTTATCTTCTGCCTCCCTTTGCTGTAGTTTGTCTTCTGCCTCCCTTTGCTGTCGTTTGTCTTCTGCCTCAATCTGCAGCCTCTTAATTTCTCTATCAGCCTCAATTTGTAACCTCTTCTCTTCAGCTACCTTTCTATCTTCCCTTTCAATATATTTATCACATTCAGCCGTTACGTATTGAATTAAAATCTGACCATCCATTCCCATCTCCTTTGCCGTCAGCACAGCAGCTGATCTGAATTTCGCCAGCTCCGCCATACTTTTTAAACAAATCTAGCAATAAGCAAAGTAAAATTTCCAACCACTAAAGTAATTCTAATTACTCTAGACTAAAATAATTCTAATTAATTAATTAACTAACACTGGCTGTGAAGATTCACCAACTTTTATTTTCAGGGACACTTTTAATTTTTATGTGTTCCCCTAATTTATTTCTCCCCCCAGGAGATCCTAATATATGTGATTAATTTAAATCCCGAGACCGAGCTACCCAATATATGTAGTGGTTTTGATGGTATTGTATGATGGTGATATTACTAAGTGTGATGTATGAGGTCAGCTGTGAAGGCTCCTGAGATAAAATGTAGCTGTGAATTGTCAGAAGGCCCTTCTTGCTACCACTACGACCTCACACCTATCTTTCTTTACTAATGAATGTGGCTACGTTAAAAATCTAGGGTACTGAATGTAAGGTGTTGTATTAATATATACAAACACACACACACAGATATCTAATAAGTTTAATAATATTATTAAATTTAAAACACACTAAACTAACTCAAGCTGTGTAAATTTTTTATAGTGAATCTTCTTTAACTTTATTTGTTCTGAACCAAGGTTTTATTTTGGTCAGAACATATGAAAGGTTTTGAAAGTATTAATGATATGCATGAATATATGGCATAATACATGAAAATTGTGTTCATAGGTATGTTACAAGACTAGTTAATATTATTACTGTTTATAGTTGTACTTTATGGGAAGAACTATTTATGGATGTGCTGTTGAGGTGGACTCATCACTCCCGATCTATAGCGACTACACATTGCCCCTTTATTGAGGGTATTATAATTGGTGTGTTAGAATTCAAGTTGGTGAGTTTTCAGCAGGCCAGACTCTCACGTAACTTGCAGGAGTAAGTCTGGTGCTGGAATCAGGTGGCCCCACCTCTCCGTGCTTGGGGGCAATATCAGAAGGCTGGTGGCCCCACCTCTCCGTGCTTGGGGGCAATATCAGAAGGCTGGTGGCCCCACCTCTCCGTGCTTGGGGGCAATATCAGAAGGCTGGTCTGACACAATGTTACTGCACGGGTCCCTCTTGTAATATTCAACACATTTGACACCACATTGGTGCCAAATAAAAAACTCACAGCTCAGATTATGAATAAAGAACACAGAATTGCTAGCAAAACTCAGCTGAGCTGCTGGCTATAGTATGGCGTCCCTGAACTTATTTCAATTTACTTCATTGGAAATCACCACACTTAAAATTTACTGTGTCTATCACTGGACAACTATTGAGGAATGGCAAAAAAGCGCGTCTGAGCGCTGATAATATGATTGTCTGTGGCCAATCAATGCCTTGTGTTTTTTCAAATTCAAATTTCCTACACTAAAGTCATTTCAGTCATGCTTCAGTCAAGTATGGATTTTTATCTGTTAGTCCGTCCGTCTCTACTTGCGTTTTCACAAAAAACGTACTTGGTTTTTGAACCAACCTATCCGTCCCCTCTACAAATTTTGTCTTTAAAGTTATTTTTAGCCACAGCTCCCACCAATGTCCCACTCTTTCATTCTAACTAGATTTGGACACTTGAGTCTCAAGGTCACGATTTTTGTGCAAATTAGTGACATTTTTGATTCAGTGCAGTCGTTCGCTGATGTGAACAACAGTCTTTTGTCAATGTCTTCATTATTATCTATCCGACTGTATAAATGAAAGCATATTATTTCACTGCTCAAGATAGGCCATCCGGCCAGCTAGGTTTTATATTCCTAACATCATTATTAAGAAAAAGTTACTTTTCAAGGTTAGTTGTTTTTTTCAAAATATTTTCTAGAATCTTCTGTGAAACGTTTGCCGCTGCATTCAAATAAAGGACAAAATATCGCAAAAACGTCCAAAAAATGACTGTTGCGTATAATAACTATGGTCCCTTTTGTCGATTTCGTTACCTTGTGTCAACTTGGGGACGTGACTTTTCCTCCGTCGTCCGCCCCGTCCCCCCCCCCCCCCCCCGCCCCCCCCCCCCGCCCCCACCCCCCTCCCACCCCCCCCCAATTGCATCTTTTTAGCCTTGCTAGTTTCAAGCACATGTTCAGTCAGATTTTTCCTTTTGATCTTCGTTCTCATTTCGTTCCAAGGGTAAACGTTCTAGCAATTTAATTTCCATGGCGGGTGATGACCCGCGGCGTGGGCGATCATGCCTTCTAGTAACTTACGCATTCTTTTTATCCCTACATTTTATCCTTTGGAGATATTTTTACGTTGTATCACTGTTAATTTTATGACAACACAGTGTCCGTACTTATTTCTTCTTCTGCTAGTATCTGTACACACGCCTTCCTCAGACAGCACCTGTACATGCTACCTCATCAAGTTGTACTTCTTTTTTCTCCAGAAAACACCACAGTGACAGCAGAAATGAAGGCCAGCAACATCACAAGCGCCGACATCGGATCACGGGAACCCACTGCCCGGTCACGACAGTCTGTGCTGCACTCTCTGCAACAATGACAGCAGTTTTAGCAGAAGATGGTGCTTTTGGTGGAGGCGGGAACTCTGCAGCTGCAGAAGATCCTGCAGACGACAGACCAAAGGAGAGTCAAGACCGTAGGAACTACTACCTCGACCTGGCTGGCGTTGAAAATAACAACTCCAAATTTCAGAACAATCCCACAGTGCCTGTGGCAGGGTCAGGCTATGTTAGAACAGGAGCTGGCCACCACAGGTCAAGGTCGCATGAAGCCACTACAGGGACAAAATGCGACAATGTCCACAGCACAGAGAAATGTGACAATAATTCACTGGAAAAATGTGATAATCTTCGCCGTGAAAGTGAACGGCTGGGAAGTAAATTGTGTCACGGAAAACTTGATCCACAGCATCCTAGGTCAAAGTCATATGACCCCCAGGAACTGACAGGGCAGACACGATCCCCAAAAAGTAATCAACAGCCAACAGCAGATCCAAATGTTAGCACTAGGCATGGCCGGTTCCGGCCGGTTAGTTTGCCAGGACATGTGCCGATTACAGTGTCTCCACACCACCACCGACGTCATCGTCATCGAGAGAAAGACCACGACATGGCAATGCAGCAGGTGGCACAGTGGATAGAACGTGAGCATGCATGGGACATGAATGGGGATCGCCTCATCGTTCAGAGACATGAGCATCATCATATCCACGAACATCATCACCATCATCACTATCACCACTACTATGAAGCATGACAAAAAAAGCCACCATGGTGAAGAAACAGAAAGACACCACCATTGCTGTGTTACATAAGAATGAAGCCAGCATTGCTATGAATCATGGGTAAACTGCCACCTTTGCCATGAAGCATAAGAAAAATGCCGCCATTGCTATAAAGCACGCGAAGAAATACCACCATCACTGTGAAATATGTGAAAACTGTCACCCTTACCATAAAGCATGTGAAAACTGCAACCATTGCTATGAAACATGAGAAAACTGCCACAATTACGATAAAACGTGAAAACTTCAGCATTGCTATAAAACGAATGAAAACTGCTATCATAGCTATGAAACATGTGAAAACAGCCAGCATTGCCATGAAGCATGAAATAAATGTCACAATTGCTATAAAACGTGAAAACTTCAGCATTGCTATAGAACATATGAAAACTGTTATCATTGCTATTAAACATGTGGAAACTGCCAGCATTGTCATGAAGCATGAAATAAATGTCACCATTGCTATAAAACATGTGAAAACTTCAGCATTGCTATAGAACATATGAAAACTGTTATCATTGCTATTAAACATGTGAAAACTGCTAGCATTGCTATAAAATGTATGAAAACTGCCACCATTGATATGAGCCATGAAAACGAATCACTGCCACCCTGAGACATTACAAAGAAGCTGTCACTGCTGTGACATACACAAAATAGCCACCACTGAAGTGTGAATTTTGAGGAAGAAGCCTCGACTTCTGTCAGACACAACAAAGAAGCCACCATCACTTTGCCATATGAGAAGCAAGCCACTACTACCCTGAAGCTTTAGAAAGAAGCCACCATTGGCAGAAGCAAGAACAAAAAAATCATATAATTTTTCTCTCATGAATAAATCACCTCCATAGCCCACAACAACCTGTCAGAAAATCAGTCATTATTATTAATCTGAAGTTGACCATTGAGTCAGTAATCAAGTCAGAACACAACTGTTTGTGACCAGAACACTTTGGCTGTGTCAGAGATCCATACTTTATTTTGTTTCTCAGTCAGATCTGCTTACATGCAGGACTGACATTTATGGAGATGCTTTAGATATTTTGTTTCAAACTCTTGTCATTTGTGTGGAGATTTTATAATCTTTTTATATATTGGCCCCAAAAATTAACTGATTTTTTTTGTCAGTCATAGAAACATGTCCACTGAACATGAGATAACATTTATGGTAGGGCTGATTAAGAAACAAGTAGGAGATTTGGACTGGATTAACTCGAGACATGGCGAGAACATTTGAAGGAGTGTCATCGACCAGGGACTGGCGGCTCCTGAGCCGACCCAGCTCTAATGGGTACCTCCGAAAACGGCGAGTATATGCCTGAATGGCGAGGGACACTTGTCTCTGTACAAAAAAATAGGATACTCACGTAAAAATCAATGTCAGGTTAGACATTAAAAAAAATAATAATAATAACGTGAGATTTCGCCTCAAGTATTAGCGGGCGTACGAAAAAAAAAAAAAAAAAACAAGTGTTTATTTTATGTGAGAAAATTGGTAGAGGATTGCAGTCTGGACTTTTTATTTAAGCACAAAATTGTGTGATTGATGTGTGCTCCAGTACTGAAGCATGTACATGGCATATTGTAATGACATAAATGTCATGTGCTGGTGATATTCTGTGAATTTCATAAGGAATTTCATATTTCCATGGATGAACTCTTAAGGGTCATTAAATGTGCAGTTAAAATTGTGTGCACATGTCCAGTTATGACATGTCATATTGTTGCTGACCCTGATCAGCCACAGGTGTCATGTGTTTGGTCTGTTAATACAGGATTATTGATATTCATAATTGTATGTCACTGTCAGTTATGTATTCTGTATTTATGAAGGTGGTCATACACATCTGTTAGGATACTTTGTTCCAAAGATGGTCAAAATTAATCTGTTAGTATAATTGTTGCTAAGACGATCATAAAAATCTCTTTGTTCCTAAAATGGTCATAAAAAGCTGTTATTATTATTTGGTCCTAAGATAATCATAAAAATGGATGGTTATAAAAATCTCTTTGTTCCTAAGATGGTCATAAAAATTTCTTAGTATTATTTCTTCCTAAGATGGTTATAAAAATCTCTTTGTTCCTATGATGGTCATAAACATTTCTTAGTATTATTTCTTCCTAAGATGGTTTTAAAAATCTCTTTGTTCCTACGATGGTCATAAAAATTTCTTAGTATTATTTCTTGCTAAGATTGTCATAAAAATCTCTTTGTTCCTACGATGGTCATACAAATTTCTTAGTATTATTTCTTCCTAAGGTGGTCATAAAAATTTCTTAGTATTATTTCTTCCTAAGGTGGTCATAAAAATTTCTTAGTATTATTTCTGCCTAAGGTGGTCATAAAAATTTCTTAGTATTATTTCTTCCTAAGGTGGTCATAAAAATTTCTTATTATTATTTATTCCTAAGATTGTCATAAAAATCTCTTTGTTCCTATGATGGTCATAAAAATGTCTTAGTATTATTTCTTCCTAAGGTGGTCATAAAAATTTCTTAGTATTATTTCTTCCTAAGATTGTCATAAAAATCTCTTTGTTCATACAATGGTCATAAAAATTTCTTAGTATTATTTCTTCCTAAGGTGGTCATACAAATTTCTTAGTATTATTTCTTCCTAAGATGGTCATACAAATTTCTTTGTTCCTAAAATCTTCATAAAAAGCTGTTATTATCATTTACTCCTAAGATAGTCACAAAAAAGGTGTTAGTAAACTTTGTTCATACGTTGATCATAAAAAGGTGTTAGTAAACTTTATTCATAAGTTGATCATAAAAAGGTGTTAGTAAACTTTGTTCATAAGTTGATCATAAAAAGGTGTTAGTAAACTTTGTTCATAAGTTGATCATAAAAAGGTGTTAGTAAACTTTGTTCATAAGTTGATCATTAAAAGGTGTTAGTAAACTTTGTTCATAAGTTGATCAGAAAAAGGTGTAATAAATTTTGTTCATAAGTTGATCATAAAAAGGTGTTAGTAAACTTTGTTCAAAAGTTGATCACACAATAAGGTGTAGGAAATTTTGTTCATAAGTTGATCATAAAAAGTTGTTAGTAAACTTTGTTCAAAAGTTGATCATAAAAAGGTGTTAGTAACCTTTGTTCATAATTTGATCATAAAAAGGTGTTTGTAAACGTTGTTCATAAGTTGATCACAAAAAAGGTGTAGGAAATTTTGTTCATAAGTTGATCATAAAAAGGTGTTAGTAAACTTTGTTCATAAGTTGATCATTAAAAGGTGTTAGTAAACTTTGTTCATAAGTTGATCACAAAAAGGTGTAATAAATTTTGTTCATAAGTTGATCATAAACAGGTGTTAGTAAACTTTGTTCATAAGTTGATCATAAAAAGGTGTTAGTAAACTTTGTTCAAAAGTTGATCACAAAAAGGTGTAGGAAATTTTGTTCATAAGTTGATCATAAAAAGGTGTTAGTAAACTTTGTTCAAAAGTTGATCACACAATAAGGTGTAGGAAATTTTGTTCATAAGTTGATCATAAAAAGGTGTTAGTAAACTTTGTTCAAAAGTTGATCATAAAAAGGTGTTAGTAACATTTGTTCATAAGTTGATCATAAAAAGGTGTTTGTAAACTTTGTTCATAAGTTGATCACAAAAAAGGTGTAGGAAATTTTGTTCATAAGTTGATCATAAAAAGGTGTTAGTAAACTTTGTTCATAAGTTGATCATTAAAAGGTGTTAGTAAACTTTGTTCATAAGTTGATCACAAAAAGGTGTAATAAATTTTGTTCATAAGTTGATCATAAACAGGTGTTAGTAAACTTTGTTCATAAGTTGATCATAAAAAGGTGTTAGTAAACTTTGTTCAAAAGTTGATCACAAAAAGGTGTAGGAAATTTTGTTCATAAGTTGATCATAAAAAGGTGTTAGTAACCTTTGTTCATAAGTTGATCATAAAAAGGTGTTCGTAAACTTTGTTCATAAGTTGATCACAAAAAGGTGTAGGAAATTTTGTTCATAAGTTGATCATAAAAAGGTGTTAGTAAACTTTGTTCATAAGTTGATCACAAAAAGGTAAAGGAAATTTTGTTCATAAGTTTGTCATAGCTTTTAGGATACTTTGTTCCCTCTTCAGACCTTGGCATGTTTGAGGTGTTACATTGGGCTGTCAACCTCATCTCTCAGTCTTGTCACAAGAGACACCTACCATAAGACTGTCCATTGGGCTGTCAACCTCATCTCTCAGTCTTGTAACAAGAGACACCTACCATAAGACTGTCCATTGGGCTGTCAACCTCATCTCTCAGTTTTTTCACGGGAGACACCTAGCATAAGACTGTCCATTGGGCTGTCAACCTCATCTCTGTCTTGTCACAAGAGACACCTACCATAAGACTGTCCATTGGGATGTCAACCTTATCTCTCAGTCTTGTCACAAGAGACACCTACCATAAGACTGTCCATTGGGCTGTCAATCTCATCTCTCAGTCTTGTCACAAGAGACACCTACCATAAGACTGTCCATTGGGCTGTCAACCTCATCTCTCAGTCTTGTCACAAGGACACCTACCATAAGACTGTCTATTTGGCTGTCAACTTATCTCTCAGTCTTGTCACAAGAGACACCTACCATAAGACTGTCCATTGGGCTGTCAACCTCATCTCTCAGTCTTGTCACAAGAGACACCTGTCATAAGACTGTCCATTGGGCTGTCAACCTTATCTCTCAGTCTTGTCACAAGAGACACCTACCATAAGACTGTCTAATGGGCTGTCAACCTCATCTCTCAGTCCCGTCACAAGAGACACCTACCATAAGACTGTCCATTGGGCTGTCAACCTTATCCCTCAGTCTTGTCACAAGAGACACCTACCATAAGACTGTCCATTGGGCTGTCAACCTTATCTCTCAGTCTTGTCACAAGAGACACCTACCATAAGACTGTCCATTGGGTTGTCAACCTTATCTCTCAGTCTTGTAACAAAAGACACCTACCATAAGACTGTCCATTGGGCTGTCAACCTCATCTCTCAGTCTTGTCACAAGAGACACCTACCATAAGACTTCCATTGGGCTGTCAACCTCATCTCTCAGTCTTGTCACAAGAGACACCTACCATAAGACTGTCCATTGGGCTGTCAACCTTCTCTCAGTCTTGTCACAAGAGACACCTACCATAAGACTGTCTATTTGGCTGTCAACCTCATCTCTCAGTCTTGTCACAAGAGACCTACCATAAGACTGTCTATTGGACTGTCAACCTCATCTCTCAGTCTTGTCACAAGAGACACCTACCATAAGACTGTCCATTGGGATGTCAACCTTATCTCTCAGTCTTGTCACAAGAGACACCTACCATAAGACTGTCCATTGGGCTGTCAACCTCATCTCTCAGTCTTGTCACAAGAAACACCTACCATAAGACTGTCCATTGGGCTGTCAACCTCATCGGGTAATATAGAAACCAATCCTGCAAGACCTCAGGGGCTTTAACACATGCTTTTGGTAAGGTGACCAGCCATAGTGATGGCCCAATACTCCATAAGGAGCGAAAAGGGGCATGGCTGAATAATGGTAGGCTTTACCTCTCCTGGCTAGTGCAGATAAGACCATGATCAAAGTTTGATGTGTCACGCCAGAACATACATTAATATTGTTGATGTCATCATGATGATTGTCGCCTACCTCACAGATGTGTTCTCTGTTTATATGTGTGTTCTCTGTTTATATGTGTGTTCTGACATACTACTTGTTTGTGTGTGTCCTGTGATGTTCTTACTTCCTCTATTTATTTGTTTACTCTATCATATCTGTTGGTGCTTCATGTTCTCTGTTAGATTCTGTATCTATTTACTTGCTCTGTCATATTCTGCTTCTTCATCTTCTTCGTTCACTCTAATTTTAGCGAAGAACACTTGTCGTAATTTACAGCTGAGCTGCGATATCTTCGCCTTTCGGCCCGGCATATGCGATTTCAGTCAGCAGTTTTATTCGGGTTTGCTGTTCCTAGCCTCATGACTTTCTCCAGCCTACCTGCGAGTCGGCACGTGGTTTAAAATCAGAGTTGTCCTTCTCCTAGGACCTAGATGATTTGCCTTCCATGGCTTACGGGCTTAATTTACCCTAGTGGGTCCCAAACGATGGTGTGGCGGGAGAGGATGGTTGGTGTGGCGGGAGGATTCAAAGACAGTCAAGGATTTAGAGACATTTTCAAGAACATTCATATGCCAAAAATAAATATGAAGGTCATTTTCTTATTTATTTTGTTACATGTGATGCCCATTGAGGCATATTGGGAATATGGTGTTAGGCCCATATTTTCTTGACCATTGGCACACTAGGGGTGATGTGATCAGTATCACGACGGCCGTCTTAGCCTTCCCAGAGTTGCTCTGGTACCCAATTTTTTAGGCCGGGTCGACCCCAGAGCCGTTTGCGGTCTAATAAATCCACCTCAACTAGGGATCGAACCATGGACCACCGAGCTAGGAAGTCACTGCGCTACCACGGCTCCACAAGTGATATAATATGGGAAATATATGTATAGAAACTCGTAAAATTTTCCAGAAGTTTCCAGATTTTATTCTGTAATATAATTTAGAAAACCAATGATGGTGAAGATGACATAAAGATGGAAGAACTGAAGGCAGCACTGGAGAAAATCAAGATGGGCAAGGCAGCAGGGCATGATGGTATAACACCAGAAATGGTTAAGTTCATGGGAGCATCAGGCGACCTATTACTCTTAAGGGTTTTACAGGTAGCGTGGTACAACAAAACCATACCAAAGGATTGGGAGATTGCCATCATAACACCAATTTTCAAAAAGGGTGACAATCGACAGTGTGGAAACCATAGAGGCATATCCCTTCTCAGTGTCCCTGGTAAAATCTACTCTAGAATCCTAGAGCAGAGACTCCGACGCCTAGCTGAGCCACAATTGGATGAGGTCCAGTGCGGATTCCGAGCAAACAGAAGTACTCAAGACCTAATCTTCACACTCAGACAGCTGAGTGAAAAGGCCCTTGAGTATAAGAGTGAGATGCATCTTTGTTTCATAGATCTGGAAAAGGCGTTTGACAGGGTCCCCTGGAGCAAACTTTGGGACTGTTTGGCAAGGAAGAATATTCCAGCACCTCTGATTCATGCTATACAGAGCTTCTACAAGTCTTGCAGAAATTATGTGAGGACAGCAAACCATAAGTCAGAAGAGTTCAGGACCACCACTGGTGTAAGACAAGGTGATATCCTATCACCTTACCTCTTCATACTCCTTATGGACGATGTCATCAAGGCATGTAAGGAGAGAACAAGAAAGTATTCAGTGGGGTACTGGAAGATGAGACAGGTCTATATTTCGGAGCTGGCATTTGCTGATGATGTTGCCCTGATTGCTAAATCAGAGGCACATCTCCAATCCAACCTGCAAGTCTGGAAGGAAGAGCTGGAGAAGAGAGGGATGGTCATAAGCAGCTCTAAAACAAAATCCATGGTGATATCACGAGAAGAAAGAAGACGTCAGATTAAGCTTGGAGAACAGGTCCTGGAGCAGGTCGACCACTTTAAATACCTCGGAGCTATCATAGACCGAAAGGGAGGCATCAAAGAAGAGTTGGCCACTCGAAAAGCAGCAGCTGGGAGACTTTTTCAGGCCATAAATCTAGGATTCCTCAGCAAGAGAGAGGTTGGTAAGAAAACGAAGATGGCTGTATACCGCTCCACCTATGTCCCAGTCTTGACATATGGATGCGAGTCATGGGCAATGACTACAACCCATAAAAGCCAGATCCAAACCTCAGAAATGAGGTATCTGAGGAAGGTGGTTGAAGTAACAAGAAGAGACATGGTACGCAACCAGACGATACGTCAAGGCCTTAAATCCTACTCCCTGCAGACCCAAGTAGAACAGTCCCAATTAAGATGGTTTGGCCATGTCTGCAGAATGGGAGAAGATCGGATACCACGACAAGCATAGGAAACACAGAGCCAAGGATCCAGACCCCGAGGACGACCCAGAGTCCGCTGGGAGGACAACATTAGACAATCTTTGAAGGACCGAGGACTAGAATGGAACCAGGCCAGGAGGAAGACAGCCGATAGGATAGTCTGGCGCTCTCTCTTCCAAACCTCTACACCTCACGGTAGAAGGGGAACGACTAAGTAAGTAAGTATATAATTTAGTTTATATCAAATAGATTTTTTTTAAATAAAAAAATATTTTAAAATAATGAAAACAAGGACTGGAAAACCGAGTGAGGGAAAAGTAATATATATATATTTTTTTAATAAATAAATAGATATATATGTATATATATGGAGAGAGAAGAGGTCGAAAGAGTAAAAAATTAAATAAATTTATGTAAAAATAAAACATTTAAATTTTTTTTTTAAATTTGTTTGTTTGTTTATGAACGTGTTTCTTATCAATAAAAAAATTCAGTGTGGCGCCAGCAAATTTTCACTCCGACAGTACGGCCCAGAGAACAAAGTTTGGGAACCACTGATCTATCCAGAGCTTTCTGGTTTTAGGGCTCTAGAGACCCGCCCTTCCCCAGTTAGTTTTGAACAGTCCCGCCACTCGAAGGCCAGGAGTTGGGCTTTTGCTGTGCTAAGTGCTACGCGTGTCTTAGAAGTATATTAGCGGAAATTGAGTGCTTATACTCAACTCCACTCCAGGCTATGACAGCGTTTGGGACTGTTATATTCTCAGTAGATGCTTCTGTGTTTCTGTCATATTTTCTGTTTTTTGTTTGCTCTGTCATATTCTGTGATTATTTGTTTCCTCTGTCATATTCTGTGTTTATTTGTTTGCTCTGTCATATTCTGTGTTTATTTGTTTGCTCTGTCATATTTTCTGTTTATTTGTTTGCTGTCATATTTTCTGTTTATTTGCTCTGTCATATTTTCTGTTTATTTGTTTGCTCTGTCATATTTTCTGTTTGTTTGCTGTCATATTTTCTGTTTATTTGTTTGCTCTGTCATATTTTCTGTTTATTTGTTTGCTCTGTCATATTTTCTGTTTATTTGCTTGCTCTGTCATATTTTATGTTTATTTGCTTGCTCAGTCATATTTTCTGTTTATTTGTTTGCTCTGTCATATTTTCTGTTTATTTGCTTGCTCTGTCATATTTTATGTTTATTTGTTTGCTCCGTCATATTTTCTGTTTATTTGTTTGCTCTGTCATATTTTATGTTTGTTTGCTTGCTCAGTCATATTTTCTGTTTATATGTTTGCTGTGTCATATTCTGTGTTTATTTGTTTGGTCTGTTATATTTTATGTTTATTTGCTTACTCTGTCATATTTTATGTTTATTTGTTTGCTCTGTCGTATTTTATGTTTATTTGTTTGCTCTGTCATATTTTATGTTTATTTGTTTGCTGTGTCATATTCTGTATTTATTTGCTCTGTCATTTTTTTTGTTTAATTGTTTGCTCTGTCATTTTCTGTGTTTATTTGTTTACTCTGTCATATTTTCTGTTTATTTGCTCTGTCATTATTTGTTTGCACTGATGTTACAAAGGCAAATTTGTAGGGTTATGTTTGGGGTTACAGCAGAACTGTTAACCAGAAAAATAGACTTTCATTAATGGCTGCTTACAGAGAATAGAAGGACTACCATGGTTATAGCACACTTACTAATGTAGAACTGATCGTAAAAACAAAGTTAAATACATAGAAATTAAATTAAAATGATGCAACTAGTAACTACTGATGTCAGTGTCATGATTTCCTGTATCAACGCTATTTTCTTTATCTTTTTGCCTAGTAATGCGCTTTCTCTATTGTCCGGTCAGCTGACCTCAGAACAATCTCTGTTATCAGGTCAGCTGACCTCAGTACAATCTCTGTTATCAGGCCAGCTGACTTCAATACAATCTCTATTATTCTTTTAGCTGACCTTATAACAATCTCTATTATCACGTCAGCTGACCTCAGAACAATCTTTATTGAAGGTCAGCTGACCTCAGAACAATCTCTATTATCAGGTCTGCTGACCTCTCTTATTATGTAAGCTGACCTCAGTACAGTCTCCATTATCAGGTCAGCTGACAGTACAATCTCCATTATCAACTCAATCGCTAATATCTTATCTTTTAAGTGCTCAGATCTAAATATTGATGTTATTGTATGTTGCTATTGTCTTCTAATTCATGCTGACCTTTATGCACTGACCTATCTTCAATAATTTATGGGCACAGAATAAACATGATTTGCCTTTTTGCTCTGGGTGTATCTTATTATTATTGGTGTGTTTGGCTACATTCATTGTCAGTACATGTTGTGTTTGGCTACATTCATAGATATGTTTTGTGTCTGGCTACAGTCATAGACAGTATGTGTTGTGCCTGGCTACATTCATAGGCATTATGTTTTGTGTCTGGCTACAGTCAGACATTATGTTTTGTGTCTGGCTACAGTCATAGATATTATGTTTTGTGTCTGGCTACAGTCTTAGACAGTATATGTTGTGTCTGGCTACAGTCATAGACAGTATGTGTTGTGTCTGGCTACAGTCATAGACAGTATGTGTTGTGTCTGGCTACAGTCATAGATGGTATGTGTTGTGTCTGGCTACAGTCATAGACAGTATGTGTTGTGTCAGGCTACATTCATAGACATTATGTTTTGTGTCTGGCTACAGTCATAGACATTATGTTTTGTGTCTGGCTAGTGGCTACACTCTCAGATATTATGTGTCATAGAATTCATGTTATCTTTGGTATGCTGTATCCACATTTTAATAATTTATGACGTAAATGTGAGGACAGACAGATGTAAAATATTGCCTGATTGTGTTGGTAAGTTATGGGATGTTATGTCAAGGTAAATTATGGGATGTTATGTCAAGGTAATGGATCACATATATCCTTATGTTTATGCTTACATTGATGTGATGCATTTATTTTGAACAGTAATTTATCAAATAAAGACAGACTGATGTAGAGTTTTGTGTTTTTTACTTCTTTGTATATCATGAAGTGTCATGTCTGGTTTGTGACAGACATGTGTTATGTCATGTCTGGTTTCTGGCAGACATGTGTTATGTCATGTCTGGTTTGTGGCAGACATATGTTATGTCATGTCTGGTTTGTGGCAGACATGTGTTACATCATGTCTGGTTTGTGGCAAACATATTTATGTCATGTCAGATTTGTGGCAGACATGTGTTATGTCATTTCTGGTTTGTGGCAGACGTATGTTATATCATGTGTGGTTTGTGGCAGACATGTGTTATGTCATGTCTGGTTTGTGGCAGACATATGTTATGTCATGTCAGGTTTGTGGCAGACTATCTGGTTTGTGACATATCATATCATATCTGGTTTGTGACATATCATGAGATATCATATCTGGTTTGTGACATATCATGAGAGATCATATCTGGTTTGTGACATATCATGAGATATCATATCTGATTTGTGACATATCATGAGATATCATATCTGATTTGTGACATATCATGAGAAATCTTATCTGGTTTATGACTGATCATGAGATATTATATCTGGTTTGTGACATCATGAGATATAATATCTAATTTGTGACAGATCATGAGATATCATATCTAGTTTATGACAGGTCATGAGATATCATATCTAGTTTGTGACAGGTCATGAGATATCATATCTAGTTTGTGACAGATCATGAGATTCATATCTAGTTTGTGACAGGTCATGAGATATCATATCTGGTTTGTGACAGATCATGAGATATCATATCTGGTTTGTGACAGACCATAGGTATCATGAGATACAATGGCTGATTTTGAACAGTTCATGTGTATTGGCACAGTTAACAGAAGCTGGGTTCAGACCTAATAGTGTCACACTCATGTCTACCAAGCTGTAAATGGATACTTGACTCTGATCTTGAGTTAGGGAAGGCAAAGATAGCGAGGAAGAGAAATGGTCATCACTCTTCATAAAGATGGACCTAGTATATGAAAGACTTTAATTTTTCACTCTCCCCACGACAGGTATCTGTTATCGAACAACCTTTACCGCATGTTCAGTCTCCATCCCCCAAGCCTGTCCCAGCTTCTTCTTGATAACATCAAGTCGTGATTTTTTTTTTTTAAAGTAAAATAATCCCGTAGCAGATAATGCCGTAGGGGAATGAAGTGTTAGAGACTTTACTAGATCCAGCTTCTCAATGAGTGTGGGCTGAGAAATACTCACGCTATCAGTAACTCAATGTGAACGACTAGAACGCATTCAAAATGAAGGGATGCGTATAATCTTGGGCTGTACATGCTTGGAGTGCTGTCGATTAGATCCAGATATGCGATGACCCAGGCAAAAGCTTGTCTGTGATGAGAAATCAGGTTGCGGCTTCTCTGCTAGGGTAAAGGGCAGAATCGTCGCCGAACATAGCGGACCTTACAAGATAACAATGTCCAGCATGAAAATGGAGGTAGAGGCAACTACTACTGCCTTAAGGTGGCTAACTAAAACTTCAGTTACAAAGGCAGTCATTGTGTCAGACTCTCAGTCCATGCTTCGAAAGGTTCAAAATGGTTGGCTAAGGCATGAACGCAAAACATTCATAGAAGCTTCAAATCTGCAGGAACTGGTGTGGATCTACTGTTCTGGTCATGCAGAGGTAAGTGGTAATGAGAGAGCTGACAGACTAGCACCAAGAGCACCTAAGTGGGGACACTAGATATGGATAAGGGAGAGATACTGAGAAAATTAATGATCACCTGATAATGACATGCAATAGATGAATCATCAAGGTTAAGACTGTTGGAATTTGGCATCAAACGTAAGGCTAGTAGAGATGGACGTATGAGAGGATGCATCCGTCATGTTTACAACCAGGGAGCTACAGGAACAGTTAGCATTCACACTCTTTGACATATACTGAAGGAGACTGAGGACCTATGGTTTTGCTCGGAGTGCAATTATGTCGATTCTATATAACAAGAACCAGCTTCGAGAGGTGGAGTGACCCTTCCTCGCTGCCTTTGTCATCCCAAACTCAAGAGCAGTTTCAGGTATCCATTTACAGCTAGATAGACTGGAGCGTGACATTTCGAACTCGGGTATCTTTGCCGCGAGAGGCTACTGCTCTAACCACTGTGATAGTCTGATAAAACCAGATTTATACTATAAAAAAAACTGATGTCTAGGACAAATAAATTGGCCTTACTGCCTAAAGATGTTTGAGAACATATACCGGCCCTCATCTTCACGTCATATTTTTTGTAACAACAAATTTATTTTATTTGTTCTGTCATCCTTGACCTTTTTTTAACCTCATGCAGTTAATAATCAAATTTAGCAGATTTAAACACGAGAGAGAAGCAGGCTGTTGAGGAAACTGTTGGTAGCATTACCGGGCAGTCCTTGTTCTGGAGTAAAAAAAGTGGGAGGAAGACAAAGAACAGAAAGAGAACTGGAGATAGATATGAAGACCTTGACCTGATGGCACGGGACAGGCAGACTTGGTAGACGTTTGTTGATGATCTGTGCTTCTTGGGGAGTTGGAAGGTGATGAATGAATACCACGACTCTTGTTGATAATTGTGGTGAGGAATGTGATGAATTAATACCACGATTCTTGTTGATAATTGTGATGAGGAAGATTATGAATGAATACCACGATTCCTGTTCATAATTGTGATGAGGAAGATTATGAATGAATACCACAATTCCTGTTCATAATTGTGATGAGGAAGATGATGAATGAATACCACAACTGTTGTTCATAATTGTGATGAGGAAGGTTATGAATGAATACCACAACTGTTGTTCATAATTGTGATGAGGAAGATGATGAATGAATACCACAACTTTTGTTCATAATTGTGATGAGGAAGATGAATACCACGATGTGTTCATAATTGTGATGAGGAAGATTATGAATGAATACCACAACTGTTGTTCATAATTGTGATGAGGAAGATGATGAATGAATACCACGACGTGTTCATAATTGTGATGAGGAAGATTATGAATGAATACCACAACTGTTGTTCATAATTGTGATGAGGAAGATTATGAATGAATACCACAACTGTTGTTCATAATTGTGATGAGGAAGATGATGAATGAATACCACAACGTGTTCATAATTGTGATGAGGAAGATTATGAAGTAATACCACGACTTTTGTTGATAATTGTGATGAGGAAGATGATGAAGTAATACCACGACTCTTATTGATAATTGTGATGAGGAAGATTATGAAGTAATACCACGACTCTTGTTGATAATTGTGATGAGGAAGATTATGAAGTAATACCACGACTCTTGTTGATAATTGTGATGATGAAGATTATGAAGTAATACCACGACTCTTGTTGATAATTGTGAAGAGGAAGATTATGAAGTAATACCACGACTCATGTTGATAATTGTGATGAGGAAGATTATGAAGTAATACCACGTCTCTTGTTGATAATTGTGATGAGGAAGGCATTGAAAGAACTCGAGCTGAAAGACAAGCGACAGGAAGACTTAGCGTGGTGTTTGTTGAAGGCCGTTGCTCCTTGGGGAGCTAAAGGTTATTAAATACCGCCATTTTCCCAGTGTAGTTCCCGGAGCTCGTTGAAAATATAAAGGAAGAATAAGGCTACTTCACTCTCAGGCATGTCGTACGTGGCGTGTAATATCAGGCATGTCGTACGTGGCGTCTAATATGAGATTATGTATGAGGCTGGCAGCACAGGCATGTCGTACGTGGCGTCTAATATGAGATTATGTATGAGGCTGGCAACACAGGCATGTCGTACGTGGCGTCTAATATGAGATTATGTATGAGGCTGGCAACACAGGCATGTCGTACGTGGCGTCTAATATGAGATTATGTATGAGGCTGGCAACACAGGCATGTCGTACGTGGCGTCTAATATGAGATTATGTATGAGGCTTGCAACAAAGGCATGTCGTACGTGGCGTCTAATATGAGATTATGTATGAGGCTGGCAACACAGGCATGTCGTACGTGGCGTCTAATACGAGATTATGTATGAGGCTGGCAACACAGGCATGTCGTACGTGGCGTCTAATATGAGATTATGTATGAGGCTGGCAACACAGGCATGTCGTACGTGGCGTCTAATATGAGATTATGTATGAGGCTGGCAACACAGGCATGTCGTACGTGGCGTCTAATATGAGATTATGTATGAGGCTGGCAACACAGGCAGCGAGAAATGGAACTGGTCATGCCACTTCATCATTGTGAGATAGTCTAGCCGCCATGTTTGTTGACGTTTTTTGGTAAGAGTTTTTTTACGGGGTGGGGTAACCAGCCACATGCCGAACCCTCCTTATTCGCTTTTTACGACATGCATGGTAGGGTACAGTGTTACTACTCTTTGCTCCCCTTTCGGGCCCCGGTAACACACCGGAAATGAAGGACAACTTACAGAACCGTTTAGGATTAGAACGGGAGTGAGACAGGGATGCCTCTTGTCTTCATTTCTTTTCTTACTAGCAATAGATTGGGTTATGAAAACATCGACATCACACAACAGAAATGGAATCCAGTGGAATCTGACTAAACAGCTTGATGATCTGGATTTTTGACCCTGAGCTAGCAGCAGAACTATTAGAACCGCTATTTGCACAAGTCTGGAAAACTGGGACAACATCATCAGAGTGGAACAAAGGAATAATTGTCAAATTGCCCAAGAAGGGAGATCTTGCAGACTGCAATAATTGGAGAGGAATCACTCTTCTCTCAGTTCCCAGTAAAATACTAGCCAGGATAATTATACAGAGAATTTCAAAAGCAGTAGACCACAAACTGAGGAAAGAACAAGCAGGATTTAGAAAGAACAGAAGATGTGTAGATCATATATTCACTCTCAGGAACATTATAGAGCAGTGCTCAGAATGGCAAAGACAGCTGTACATTAATTTCGTTGATTTTGAAAAGGCTTTTGACAGCATACATAGGGACAGTTTATGGAAAATACTGAGGGCTTATGGAATTCCAAGCTGCATAGTGTCAATCATAAAAGGCCTCTATGCCGGCTTTCCGAGTAGTGCTGGGCAGAGCAACCTAACCTTTGAGGTGAAGACGGGAGTACGACAGGGATGTCCCTTATCAACCACTCTATTTTTAACAGTCATAGACTGGGTGATGCGCCAGACAACAGAGGGCAGTCCAAGAGGAATAAGATGGACTACATTTTCTACATTGGAAGATCTGGAATATGCAGATGGCATTTTACTACTAGCGCATTCACATCAACACATCCAGGAAAAAAACGGATAGACTTAATAAGTTTAGCCAGCAGGTGGGCTTGAACATCAATTTAAAGAAGTCAGAGGTGATGACGCTCAATGTGAGCAACCCTGAGCCCATATCAGTAAGGAATCAGCAACTGGTACAGACAGATACCTTCACAAACCTAGGATGCATAGTAACCCCAGACGGCGGGGCAGGCAAAGACATCAACATCAGAATGAATAAGGCAAGAACAGCCTTTTTTAGCCTAAACAACATCTGGAAGTCCTCTCAATACAGCACAAGCACAAAATTAAGATTATATCAGAGCTGTGTGCTTTCTGTGCTTCTCTATGGTGCGGAATGCTGGAAAGTTACAGAGAAGGAAATGTCGAAATTGTCCTCTTTTCACACAACATGCCTAAGAAAAATTCACCGAATCTTTGGGCCGAATACCATCACCAACCAAGATCTGCTTACTCGGAGCAAGCAAGAGGACATGCACACCATCATAGCCGGCAGACGCTGGAGCTGGGTTGGCCATGTCCTCAGAAGAGACCCCGATGCCATCACAAGAACAGCTATGCTTTGGACCCCTGAAGGAAAACGAAAGAGAGGCCGACCAAAAACAACCTGGCGGAGGACTGTGGAGGCTGAGATGCAAAGAATGAACCAGAGTTGGGGTACTGTACGAAGGAGGGCTGCCGACCGAGCAAAGTGGAATCAATTTGTTGTTGCCCTACAAGACGCCACTAGGCGTGATGGCCACTGACTGCTTTGACGGTCGGCGGCTAAGGATCAAAGAAGAAGAAGATCTGGATTTTGCAGATGAATTGGCTCTTCTGTCTGTCACAAAACGGTTTGAGCATGTACTTTGGCGATTTTCTTTCTCTCCTTCATCGTCCTATTATTTGGGTGCACTTTTCATAACTGTTGTTCTCTCCAGCAGTATCACTTCATTTCTTCATTCATCATCCTATTATTCGGCATATTTTATGCCCTACATTTTTGCCTCGCCGCTCCCAGGCTTGTTTACGTTTCATCAGGTGAATCGTAATAATACCAAGCTAATTAGACAGGTCAGCGGATGATACGTTTATCACCTCAGTCGTCTAGCCACCTTTGATAGAGGTCATTTGTGTTTGTACAAGATGGTCGCGCACGATCGACGAAAATAAAGCCATATTGTCTGTCTGAGAGATCCGTCTGGGGGATCTACGCAAACACGGGTGAGAATGCGTAATCGCTTCCGCGGGCCCATCTCGGTATCAATATTACAGTCTGGGGAGATTATGTTGGGCAGGAAATGAGTTTACAGATGTGTATGTGAGTTTGCATACAAGGCATCGGATGTTTTATTTCCATATATGGGAGAGGTGACCTTTTCAATCACGCACATTATTTCGGTCGGAAATAATTTTGAAATTACCCCACAAAACACGCAGGTTTGAAACCATTGGCGTTCTGATTAGCCTCGTAACAAACAAATGCGGGGGCAGACTGAATATAACCTGGCTTTTTTTCAAGTCTAGTTCACTGTGGAGATTGCTTGCCAAGACGAAACCAGACTGCCAGAGTTAGAATCAGACTTCCATTTTATCAGACGGACTTTTGTTGGAACATCTTGAAGGACCTATTGAGCACATGAAAACCATTTTAATAAGGAAACCGGGATCTGAGGAAAACTGAAAACACTGTCAAAGCGGGAATTTAGCGCTAAAATAACGACCCCCAAGAACACGTGGAAAAAAGGCGTATGCCAGTGCCTTAAACCTACTTCTCTGAGCAAACAGTCTATAAGTCAAGATTGGCGTAAGTTGTACTTTTTACATCTTATATTTTTCATTACTAACATGTGAACTAATATGTATATATTGCCATGTGAATATTAATATGTGAAAAGTGCTAGTGGATGTCCAAGTCATTTGAGGCTGGCGACCTCATCATATAGAATGATGATTTCATGAACCACCACTGTAAGGGATGGTGACTGCTTTATTGCTAGTTTATCAAAGAAAACTAAATAGCATGTGTAGTCCCAAGTTCCGTATGGAGCAGGGAGGGAAAGATGAAAGAAATGATGTACATTCTAAGTATAATATCTACATTTTCAAACCAACGTAGATGTATGTGTTAACATATTCACTTTAAAATTAATGAAAGTTTCAAAGCTTTTCAATCAGTGTAGATGTAAATGAAAACATATTCAGTCTATATTGTGAACACTTTTTAATCAGTGTAGATGTTAACGTAAACATATTCTATATATACTATTAACCTTATGATTTGAACGTAATGTAAATATAAAGCTATTCAATTCAAATGTAAAGAAAGTTTTCTCTCGAGGGATTAAGCTTAATTCTCATCGAGTGTAAATTCTAAGGTAGATGGGATGATGGACTAGGAGAAAGGGACCCATAAATATGTGTCGGAAAATGCAATACTCAGGAGAGCGTTTTGTTTCTATTCTTTTACCATAGTTGTTGGTTGTACCAGTTGATGGTACTATCTCTGGAACAAGAAGGGAAAAGTGGCCTGAGCTTAAAGACGAGGGACCAACTTCGTAGACACTCCCTGACATTTCTGGGAACGTGCTGCTCCCTACATCCTTGACCAGCGACGAGCGTGATCAATCTACCAAGAATCAAACCATCCGAAGGAGCATAACCGTCACTGACAGCTAAGTAACACATAAAAGCTGCCAAGTGACTTCCTTTACACATTTCTATTCCATCACAACAGTGATGATAAACTTTTTTTTATAAATAATTATTCATTTCTTTAAAACCTTGTTAAAACCTAAATGACTATTAAATCTGCTTTTATAAATATACAAATTTAATGTCGATGCGACGGTATTGCCTCCCCTGCTTTGCAGTAGTGGCCCAACAGTGGCCAAAACTCAAGAGGATCTAATATGGGCTTCAAATGTGTCTACCTTCGCACAAGATTACTCTTGGCAGATATGTAGAAAGGAGGTTAATGATGCTTCTACTACAAAGGAGTGGTCACAAGATATTCAGATAAGCGAAAACAATGCTGCGTTTGGCTGAGCACGTTAATTCTAGAATCTGCCGTCAACTTTTGTGAAGGATTAAGCAATGGTTTATGTTAGCTCGTTTAAGCCCCCACCTCTGATTTACTCAGTGGAATTCTTATTATTCTGGTATAGCTCAGTTTAGAGTGTGTGTAGCAAATTGACTGAGACAAACATGAAGTACATTTAAAAGGATTAAATCGAAGTTAAAATTATAAAATTACAAATGACAAAATTTAATAATCACTTAAGTTTTAACAGTTTGAAAATAATTGAATAATTTAAAAGAAAAGTTTCTTCATTTATTGATAATAGAGACGATGAAAAAAAAGTTCACTTTGGCAGCGTATATTTTTCACTTAGCTCCAATAGTAGTTTCTGCTCCCTCTGATGGGTTCTGTTTACACTGCTCTCGCTCATCGCGGGTCAAGGTTGTAGGGTGTAGTTCGTTTCCCAGAAATGTCAAGGAGAGTCTACAAAGTTGGTCTCTCGTCTTAAAGCTTAGCCACTGTTTCCTTCTTGTTCCAGAGATAGTACTTTCTGCTGGTACCACCAATAACTAAGGTAAAGAATAGAAATGAAATCCCTTCCTGAGTATTGCGTTTTCCGACACATACTTATGTGCCCCCCTTTCTATTCTACAATCCCATTTATCTCAGAATTTACCTTCGGTGAGAATTAAATTGAATCCCTCGGAATAAAACTTTCTTTACATTTAAATGAAAAGATTAATAGAACAGATAGAATATGTTTACATTTACATTTCCATTGATTTGAAAAGTGTTCAAAATATAAATTGAATATGTTTTCATTTATGTTTACACTGATTTGAAAAGTTTGAAACTTCCATTAATTTTAAAATGAATATTTTCACATAGACATTTACACTGGTTTGAAACTGTAAGTATTATACTTAGAATGTACATCATTTCTTTCATCTTTCCCTCCCTGCTCCATATGGAACTCGGTACTACTTTATGGTTTTAGTTCTCTTTACAAAACTAGCAATATAGCAATCACCAACCCATGCAGTGGTGGTTCATGAATCATCATTCTATACGCTGAGGTTGCCAGCCTCAAATGACTGGGACATCACTAGCGATTATCACATATTAAATTCACATGGCAATATACGTACATATATATGTTTGTTCACATGTTAGTAATGAGAAATTTAGAATGTAAAATGACAACTTACGCCAATCCTGGCTCACATACTTTTTGCTCAGATGAATAAAAGAGACTTGGATCGGCCTCTTACACGCGTCTGGGGTGTCGTTAATTTAATAAGTTCCCTCTCTGATTTTGTGTGTTTCCTTCAGTTTCCTTAGACAGCGGCTTTCCTTATTAAAATGATAGAGATTTCCTGAGCTGTTTTTGTAAGTCCTGATAAATACTCAAATAAAAGGTTTCCGGCCTGATAAAATGGAATTCTGAATTCTAGGCTTCACTCTAGCAAGGTCTGGTGTCTTGGCAAGTTTTTACTGACTGAAGCGTCAGGTTATATTCACTGCCTTCCCACGCATCTGTTTGTTATGGGTCTAACCAAAAGCTCCAATCATTTTCAAACAGGTGGGTGAAATAAGGTGCCTAAAGCAAAAGATCACGTATTACCATAAATGGCAATAAGATATACGATGCCTTGCATACAGATTCGCGAACGTGTCGTTAACCTCATAAGACAACGTGTGTCCGATTAACACTTATTACTTTCGCTAAAGTAATGTCTTATCTTTTGCTTGAGCACGCACAAAATCTGTCTCTTCACAACCTTGGCGGAGACGCACCCGTGCCTTATCAGTGATTAAGCAGATTGCGCTGGGGCGATGTACGTGTTAATCTGTGTACTGATATCGGCCACGCCTGTGATTAACCGACTTGGTTGTCGATAATGTTCTCTCAGCCACTCCTGCAAATGTTTAGTTATATCATCCACCAGGAGTGTCAGATAAACAGGCAAGACACAATATACTGAAAGTAGCGAAAGAATGTAGATACAAAATATCTGCTACACATAGCAGAGAAAGAAAGAAAGTGCGACAATTGAAAGCACGCACTAAAATCCGTACTTCAAATGTACCAATTCCTGCCGTAGTGAAATAGAGATTAGGAAGAGGAAGGGGTCGCCCCAATCCATTCTGTTGCAGTCGATATAATCATTTTGAATGTACTGCATGTTTGTCTCAGTCAATTTACTAAATACACTCTACACAGAGCTATACCTGTATAATAAGAATTCCATTGAGTAAATCAGAGTGGGGGCTTGAACGAGCTGAAATTAATAATTGCTTTATTCTTCATAAAAGGCGGCGGACCGATATAGGTTAACAATTGCCCTGCCAATGCAGCATTGTTCTTGACTTCGGAAATATCTTATGACCACTACCTTGAGATAGAAGCATCATTATCCTTCTATCTACAACTCTGCCAAGAGTAATCTTGTGCGAAGGTAGAAACCTTTGAAGGCCCATATTAGATACTCTTGAGTTTCGGCCATTGTTGGACCAAACTGCAAAGCAGGGGAGGCAAATCCGTGACACTGTGCCATAACCATAATCAGATGCAAGAGAAAATGAAAATTCTCGATGAGAGGTCGCAACAAGTGGGCCTGAAAATACAATGAGAACAGACAAAGATTATGAGAATAAATGCAAGAAATGATAACAAGGTTGAACTTAAAGAAACGACACTACAAGATGTAGAATCGTACACATATCTTGGCAGTTGGAGGGACAGACAAGCGATATCAAAATGAGAATACAAAAAGCACGAGGAGCTTTCACTGCATTGGGAAATATATGGAGATCAAGAGAAATCAAGTCCAACACGAAAATAAGAATCTTCAACTCAAATGTCAAGTCAGTCCTATTGTATGGCTCTGAGACATGGAGTGCAACAAAAATAACAACCAAAAAGCTGCAGACTATTATAAACGGGTGCTTGCGTAGAATAGAAGGATTAAAATGGTATGACAAAGTCACAAATGTGGAATTGATGACAAGAACCAGACAAGTGCCAGTGGAACAAGAATTGAGAAGAAGACGATGGTGATGGATAGGACATACATTGAGAAAACCTGTTGATAGCATTACAAGGCAGTCCTTGTTCTGGAATCCACAGGGAAAGAGAGGTAGACTAAGAAACACATGGAGAAGAGAACTGGATACAGAGGTGAAAATGAGGAAAACATGGAAAGAACTTGAGCGGATGGCACAGGAAAGGAAGTCTTGGCATGTGTTTGTTGAAGGCCTATGCTCCTTGGGGAGCTGAAGGGTATTGATTGATAGTCTCTAACACTTGACTTCCCTACAGCAGTTTATGCCATGGGTCAACCTTCTCCTATTTGTAACGGTCACTTGCCGCACCCGCCATGTTGTTACGTGAAGGAGTGTTTCCCACACTGACCAACTCAACAGGCCTTCTTCTCTAGCCAGCAGTAACGCTTGATTATACTTTGTTTGTGGTGGGATTTCCCAGGCTATGAATGACCAGATGTATAGCTTCAGACGCTAAACAAAGTTGTCAGCCACTCCTGCCTTTCTTTTTAATCGTTTTCTTGTGGCGCATTCTTGGCGATAATTCTGATACGTCCATTGTCTAGATTTCCAGCGTGTTTATAGAGCAGTTAAAAATGTATCAAGTAGTGACTTGATTTGACCCCTGGAAACCGCAAAGGTAATTTGTAACAGCAGGTATGAGAACTGGCAGTCAAATAGGAATGTTTCAGGAAATAAAGTTTTATCCTAAAACGGAGCGTTAGTCAGGGAAGTATGTTGTCATCTGATTTTTCTTTTTTTCAATCTCTACACTCGGAAAGGAAGACCAGACAGCTGAGGGCTGTCACCTCAGGGGCGAATTCTCATAGTCAGTTATGACTGAAAGGACCTGCTGAAGTAAATTGTTATCAAACCGGCTGACAAAGGAGGTGCCATTGTGGTATGGCGCAAGGACCTGTACCTCCAAGAAGGTAATAAGCAGCTCACCAACAGCTCCTTCTACCAGCGCCGTGACAATGATGCGACAGTCCTCAACAATCGTCTGGTCCATGACACCATCAAAAGTCTTATCGCCAACAAGTCCTTACCTTCTAGCGCTTCTCATCTCCGTATTGACAATAGTGGTCTGGGTAAGCCTGTGTTTTATATGCTTCCCAAAATTCATAAACCCTCCAACCCTGGGAGACCCATTGTCTCTGCGTGTGCCTGCCCTACCGAACGTATATCAGACTTCCTCGACGGCATCTTCCAGCCTATTGTAGAGCAGCTTCCTTCCTTCTTAAAGGACACAAACCATGCTCTTACTACTTTTTCCTCTATTCAGCTTTCTCCAGACCGTACCTACCGTTTATTTCTGTTAGATGTTTGCTCACTTTACACTTCCATTCCTCACTCTGATGGTCTCCGAGCTCTCCGGTTTTTCCTGGACCAGCGCACGCACCCCTCTATCGCTACAGAGACTCTCCTGCGCCTTGCAGAACTGGTCCTTCGACTCAATTCCTTTGAGTTCAATGGACAGTTCTTTGACCAAATAAGTGGAGTTGCCATGGGCACCAAGATGGGTCCCAGTTATGCCTGCCTCTTCATGGGCTACCTGGAGTATCAGGTGTGGCAGCAGTATCCTGGACCTTTTCCATTGATGTATCATAGATACATCGATGATGGCATAGGTCTCACCGATATGACAGAGGTTGACCTATCTAGGTTCATTAATTTCATTAACAACTTCCACCCTGCGATCCAATTCACCTCTCACATCTCCACTGTCTCTGTTAATTTCCTTGACATTGTTGTCACTATCACTCCGCCCCACCTCACCACTTCGGTGTACTACAAACCCACCGATGCACACAGTTACCTCCTTTATACTTCCTCTCATCCCCCGGCTTGTCGGGACTCTTTGCCTTTCTCACAACTTCTCCGCCTCCGTCGGTTATGCCAAGATGATGACAACTTTCTATGCCGAGCACAAGAAATGTTGGACTTCTTCCGTAACAGACAGTATCCAGAAGATGTTCTTACCTCTGCCTTAGAACGTGTTCTCCCTATCTCACGTGTAGAGGCCCTCAAACCCCGCCAAAAAACCTCCTCTGATAGAGTCAAGTTAATAATGACCTATCACCCTCACAGCACTGCTGTCAAAAGGATCCTGCTTCGCCACCTACCTCTCCTCCAAGCTGACCCAGTGGCGCGGGAAGCATTTAGTGAGCCACCCTTGCTGGCATATAGACGGGACAAAAATTTGAGGGACCTCCTAGTCCACAGCCGTCTGAAAACCGTCAACGATGGCCACTTTGGAACCAAGCCATGTAACCGTACACGATGTAAGACATGTCAGTATGTAATCGAAACACGTTCAGTCTCGTTCCCTAACGCCAAGTTCACCATCACCCATGGCTTCACATGTGAGTCACGCAACGTCATTTATGCTATTATATGCAAACGTTGCACCATTACGTACATCGGCCAAACGGGCACACGACTGGGCGACCGATTCTGCAGACACCTCTATGACATCTCTCAGTTTAATTCCACACCTGTGGCTATCCACTTCAATGGCCCTGACCACCACGGTGCCACTGACATCCAGGTGACAGCCATCAGATACTGTTCCTCGGACGCCAACAGTCGGTTTCGCCAGGAACAACGCCTCATCCATCTTATGGGTTGCCTCAAACCACACGGTTTGAATACCCAACATTCTTTTGTCTGAGATGCATTTCTCTATCGAGTCCCTGTTGTATTATGACTTTCTACTTTTTTTTAAATTATTTTTTTCCTTTATTATTTTTTATTTTATTTATTTCTTTATTTAGTTTTTATTTTTATTTATTTATTTATTTGTTTTACATTTATTTATTATTATTATTTATATTTTATTTATTTATTTTATTTATTATTTATTGATTACTTTTTTCTCACTCTTTTCCAGTCCTTGTTTTTATTATTTCTTATCTTTATGTACTGCCAACTTCCTCTTTCCGGTTTAGTGGCAGCCATCCTGCTTTGCTTCACATGTGACTGGACTTAATATTAAGGGAGTTTTTTTCTCTTATTTTTATAGTTTCATGTTCTCTACTTAATTCTCATTTTCTTTCCCTCCTGTCTCTTGTTTGTCTGTCCCTGACGAAGGCCTTGTGGCCGCAACGTAGGTTTTTCTTGTCCTTCTCCTTGTAAGACGTATTACTATTTGTGTGGGTGTGTGTGTGTGTGTTTTTTTTTTTTTTTTTTTCACCTGTTTTACCCCGTCTTAAGGCAGTTCTCCTCATATACTTATATATTACCCCATAACTGACTGCACTGTCTACCTGTTTGCTCACTTTTCTCTTTTATCTCCTCTCTTACTTTCGATCTATACACCTACTTTCATTGTTTATTATTTTTTATTTATTCTTTATATCTATTAAATTAATTATTTTTATATTTAATTTTATTTATTTTTGCATGTGTGTGGTCTCACTCGATTTGTCATTATGCCTTCACTGAAACACTTCATTAATTCACTTCGGTCTTTGTAACTGTCTTTTTTCTCTTGTTGATGTGATCACTGGCCCAAGACAGTATACATGTTGTTAGATGTGTAGTGCGAGCGTATGATGAGTTGAGTGTGGGTGCGAATGAAGACGCGAATGTGTTTAGGCTCGTATAGATGTAGATCCTGCAACCCATACTCTCACATGCAGTAATCAAGGATGCTTTGACACTGCAGGCATGTTTCAAGACATTTATTGACGGGAACACACATAGTATCAACAGGAACAGTCAGTGTAACAAGGTCATGCTGACCTGACATCGATAGGTATACATTTGGCATTCAAAAAGGTAAACATCAGAATAGACGTGCATGGTCAATAGCAAAGTTCTTCAATAATGACAGTTCGTAGCGTCGCCCTTGGCGTCTCTGACTAAACGCGTCAGATGCCTTAGTTACCTTGACACACAGGTGCAACTTGGCACTCCCTGCCAATTGCACATAACAGGCTGTAGTATAATAGCCGGAAGCACAGGCCTCGTCCTAACGTCGGCCGTGTACTTCTGTTAAATAGGTTATCATCAACCCTGCAGTAATACTTATTGTAGATAGAAGTTCCGCCAATCTGCGGCTCCCACAATATATCTTCGTCACTGGATTTCTGGACAATATAAGACTAACAGTCTTGGATGGCTACCTCGAGCACAAATATATAAGTTCTGAAATGGCGGATCCGTGAACTGCTGTTCACCCTAGGTAATCCTTTACATGTTCTGCCACCGAAAAGCGTAATAATGCATAAAGGTCGGTATTACCTGGTAAATGAATCCTCAGAACTACACAAGGAATTCTGTCGTCATCCCGACGCACAGAGATTCACTGGGGAAAACTGCCATAGCAGTTACTTCGAAGATTCTCCCCGAAAAACAATGGACTCTTGGTCCCTTCAGAAAAACAGGACCTCCCGGCTTCCCGGAAGTATATCTCACTCCCGCTTAAAAAACCTTCCCATAGGCCTACGCCGAACTGTCAACCTCTGACCCTACAGGTCAAACACAATGAATGAATAAACAAGGGAAGACAACCCCTAATCAACCTGACATCGCAGGTAAAGACACAATTATACTTATGATACAAACATAAGCAAATAACTTGACAGATGACTCCGTCGAAAATGACAGCAACATTACTACCACCCCCCCTGTAAAAAAAAAAAAATGCAATTTTTTTTTTTTTTAATATGTTCATGAGCAAGATAGCACCAGTATCACTTCTGTGCTCATGCAAACAATGAACCTAATATCAGGTACAATAGAAGAGGGTACAAATCATCTCCCAACATAGGAGAAAATATTTCCTTTAAGCCAAACAAACTAAGGGATACCATTCAAGAAACCTAAGTTGCTGGCAATACCAATCATATATCAAACATTACTAAATAATATAATCATAGCAATATACAAATGTCAATGCTATTTTAGCAACATATCACTGATGGATGGACAAAATGAAATTTGTTAAATTATCTAAACATCATCCAAATACATTTGTATTACAACATATTATGATATTAAGGACAGACCTAAGTCTGAAAATATATCAGGAAAAACTAGGACACAAGATTTAACTGGAATCATGTGGGCATCTAGACAATATGTCCGCCATCACATTATCCGAACCACGGATAGCTCGCACCGTGAAATGGAAAGGCTGAAGAGCAATAGCATAACGAGTAGATCTCGAGCTCTTCAAATCCTTACTTTGCATAGCCGTAAGAGCTTTTTGGTCGGTTTCCATAAAGAAATGCGCGCGCCCAGAAGGAACCTTTGTAGCTTAAGAATGGACCAAACCATAGCCAACAATTCACGGTCCAAAACCGAGTAATTCCTTTCTGCCGCATTCAGCTTCCTAGAAATATACATTACAGGATGCAGAGTTCCTGAATATTCCTGCATTAGTGCCGCTCCAATGCCAGTGGAAGAGGCATCACTACGAAGGACAAAAGTCTTATCAATCGTCGGTAGTCTTAAGATAGGATGAGATGAGAACAAATTCTTAACCTGATCCAATGAAGATTGGCATTCTTGGGACCAACGCACCATATTAGGAGAACCTTTTTTCAATAACGTTGAAAGTGGTGCCATAATGGAGGACAGATTCTCAATGAATCTTCCATAGAATTGTATCAATCCCAAGAGACTACGCACTTGCTTTTTTGTCTTCGGAACCGAGATATTTAATATCTTTGAAATGTTTTGGTCCTCTGTCTTCAACAGACCATGACCAACTCGATGACCTAGGAAGGAAATTTCACTAAACCCAACAAAAGCTTTAGAGGGTTTAGCAGTCAAACTATGCTCACGTAGAGTAGATAGCAATTCCTTCAGACCCACATAGTGTTCTTCCCAAGTATCGCTGAAAAGACAGATGTCGTCTAAATATGCAATGACATCTGCACGATCTGATAGAATTCGTCGCATCATGCGTACGAAAGTCGCTGGGGCGTTCATAAGCCCGAAAGGCATAAAATTCCATTGAAACAGACCCCTAGGTGTCGAAAAAGCAGTGAGAGGTTTGGCGTGTTCCGTCAGTGGGACTTGCCAATAACCTTTCGACAAGTCTAGTTTAGTAAAGAATTTAGCTTTAGAAAGTCTAATAAGTAGATCATCTAATAACGGCATAGGTTCAGCATCGAACTTCGTAACTTGATTTAATTTGCGATAATCAACGCAAAGACGTATGTTATTGTCTTTCTTTCGAACAATAACTATCGACGAAGAATAAGCTGAAGTGGATGGTTCAATTATTTGTAGTTGAATCATTTCATCCAATTCTTTCTCGACTTGTGCTTGAAAATGAATAGGTATTGGGTATGGTCTTACTCTGATCGGATTACGATCAGTAAGTATGATGTCATGTTCTATGACATCTGTGTGTCCAGGAATGTCGGTAAGGACATCCTGATATGATTGTAACGTAGAGGATACTTGACGTTGTTCCTCAAAACACAAGTTGGAAGAGACTGTAACGTCTCTCCACGATTCCGTTGAAGTAAGTGGAATCGCAGGAAGAGGTAAGTTCACGTCAGAAAAAATAGTTTCCTCATCCTGTATAACGGACAGGGATGAGATGTGACCATGTTGAACTGGAGAGTCGTCCGTCGCCTGGAAAATAGGCTGTAAATAGTCTGGACGTTCAATAAACTCTGTTAACATATTTATATGGAAGGTTTTATGCCTTCCATCCACATCGACAATATAGTCGACATCAGAAATTTTCGAGACTATAGTGTATGGACCCTTCCAAGAAATGAGAAGTCTATTCTCTCTTGAGGGCAGTAAGACATATGCTTTGTCTCCAGGACAAAGTTGACGTAGGCGTCTTTTCTTATTAGCAAATCGCCTAGCTTTTTCTTTCGCAAATTCGGAAGATGAAGTTGCTAACCTGCACGATTCGATAATCTTTTCTCTAAGAGCTATAACATATTCATATGACGATTGTGTATCATCGTCAATATTATCGGAAGTTATCAAATCGTGTAACAAGGACATTGGCCCGCGCGGTTGCGCGCCAAAGACAAGTTCGAAAGGAGAAAACCCTGTATGCTCGTTGGGAACCTCTCTATAGGCAAAGAGGACTGCAGGTAAAACCCTGTCCCAATCTTCAGGATGATCCTCCGTTATCTTGCCAAGTAAGTTCTTTAGTGTCCTGTTAAGACGTTCTACCAATCCATTGGACATTGGATGATAAATACTACTGAGAGACCTTTTAATGTCTAGCGTAGCCATTACCTGAGACATAACGTCCGAAATTAACTGAGTGCCGTGATCCGACAGTATTTCTCCGGGGAATCCCAGACGAGAAAATACGAGCCAAAGAGCATCAGCGATATCGACAGTTGATATGCTCTTCAGAGGAATAGCCTCTGGCCAACGCGTGCACATGTCCACGCAAGTGAGGATAAATTGGTGTCCTCTGGCTGACTTAATTTTGAACGGACCAATGATGTCTATAGCCATTTTCTGAAACGGCCGAATCGGAATATCTGCAGCCTGAATAGGAGCAGCATGTCTCGGACCCCTAGACTTGACCTCTTGACAAATTTTGCAAGATCGGCAATAAATTCGGATGTCTTTATTCACGAATGGCCAAAAGAATGACGCAAGGACTCTAGTTTTAGTTCTGGAAAAACCCATGTGTCCAGCACACTGAGAATCGTGTGCATGCCGAAGAATTAAGGCTCTCATACACTTAGGCACAAGAATTTGCGAGTGCATAGACTTGTCCGAGTGTTGTACCATTCGTACCAATATACCATTCTTCATAGTGATATACGATTTGTGATTCGTATTTTGATTGGGATCCCCTTTCTTTGCCAGAAGGAAGTATTTCTTCAAAGAAGGATCCTCTTCTTGACGTTTAACAAACGAGTCATGGGAAATCACCAAGTGCTCGTCTTGGCTATCAACTTCATTACTATTATCAGATGAAGTTGGGGGATTAAGAGCTTGAGCTCTTGTCACCACTGCATTGACCGTTTGAATGTTTCTTTCTTCCCAACTAGAAATTTGTTGCGGGGTGCATTCCTTAACCCCATGAATACGACCGATTATAAGATCCGCAATAGGATTAGGAAGAAGACATGCATGGACATCTCCTGTGAAGAAAGGAGTGTCAATCCTAATAATAGCAGTAGGATAGCTTTCCATAGTACCACCAAATGTAACACATTTGATTGTTTTTTCCAGTGGCACAGCAAGGATCTATCAGAGACTCCTTAACCCCGACGGTAGTACATCCCGAATCGAAAAGTACTGAGACTAGCCTATCATTTATTAGACCTTTATGTAAGATGAGAGATCCTCTCCCATCATGCGCAACTGTAGCAGGTAGAGCAGGAAGAGGGTGACCACAACTTAGCGTAGATACAGTTGATGAGTCAAACAATGTTAAGCATTGGGGGCATTCAGTTGCTCTCCCAAAATCGAAAGCACAACCAGTGATAGCCCTAGAGTTACCACTATCATTTACTGTATTACAGGCTCCATCAAACTCTTGTTGCGCAGAGTTTGCCTGTTGGTAAGGTCTTTTTTTGTTAAACCTAGGTCTACCTCGATTATCATTTCCCCTGTAATTATTTTGACTATCATTTCCCCTGTAATTATTTCGACTATCATTTCCCCTGTAATTGTGATCATATTGTCTATTGTACTCATCATTCCGGTTTGAATCCCGGTTTCTAAATTCACCATCGTCATAATCTTGACGTCGAGAATGATTACCTCGAAAATTTGAATAGTTATTATTTGGATAGCCTTTACGAAAGTGTCTCAAATTATTACCACTAAAATTACGAGAACTACCATCTTGTCTCCACTGCATAGACGAAGAACCATCATGTGTTGGATTACTCCGCTTCTGAGTGTAATTTTGATTACTTCCCCTATTCCAATTTTGTTGAGCACCCTGAAATTTTTTTCTGAAATTAGGGCCATATGGTGTTGCCGAAGCAGCTGGCAACCCTTCTTTCACTTTAGAATTGCTAACTGTAGCATGGGGATGTGCTGTGGCATACTGACAACAGTATTCCTCCATTTCTTTTAAGTTTTTAGGCTTACGCTCATGAAGGAATGCAAGAAAAGAATCATTAACAGATGACAAAACCTTATCTCGCAATAATAAGTCCATTAGACCTTCATATGTTTTCTCAATCTGAGACAACTCAACCCATCGTGTAAATGTACGACGTATCTTTGTAACAAAATCAGAGAAATCTACTCCATTTTCTGGCAACATTGTCCTAAAACGAAGACGATAGTCTTCTTGTTTTAATTGGTATTTCTTTAGTAATGCTGCCCTGACAACATCATAATTAGTCCTCTCATGTTCGTCTATTGTCATAAGAGTTAAGTCACTGTGTCACCTGTAAAAAATGGCATCAGTTGTTCAACATATTTTTCCTTTTTTATGTTATGCGTATCGCACAAAAATTGGAATCTATCTAGATAATCTGCTACGTCATCCTTTAAAGGATTGAAATGAGGCAATTTAATCCTACTAACAAACTCCTTTGTCGTACTCGAAGTTGTTTGCTGAGCACCCGTACTCGCCAATTTCAATTTCTCTGACTCCAAAATTGCGAGTTTTTCATCAAGTTCCATCTTCTGTTTTCTTTCCTCATGTTCCATTTTTCTAATTTCAGCCTCAGCAGCAGCTTGAAGTTTTTTTTCCTCTGCAGCAGCTTGAAGTTTTTTTTCCTCTGCAGCAGCTTGAGCTTGAATTTTTTTTTTTGTCTTCCATTTCCATCTGGAATTTTCTTTCATCAGCTGCAGCTTGAGCTTTCCTCTCCTCAGCAGCAGCTTGAGCTTTTCTCTCCTCAGCCTCTCTTTGATACCTTCTTTCTTCAAGTTCTAATCTTCTATTCTCAGCTTCTAGCTTCTTTAGTTCAGCTTCTGCTTTCAATTTAATTTCCTCTTTTTGTTTCTTTTCTTCTGACTTTAATGCAATGGCGAATTGAGCAGATGAATATTCTTCCAATTCTTTACCAGACTTACCAAGGGTCAACCCTTGCTGGATGAAGAAATCCAATGTAGACATTCTGTCTAATGAGATCAGAAACCTGAAAAAAATTAAATAAATTACCTTATCCCACTTCAATGGGAGACAAGTCTGAAATGCTAGACTTGTATACTCACTTCACTTTATTTTACTGTCTTAGTCTTAGACAAAGACTTTGTATGTTCCTCTTGTTTACAATGTACCCAAAAAATCACTTGAGTACCTGTGGGAGAAAAAAAATTCCCTTATATCCCACTCACTATGGGCACAAGTCTTTTTTATAAAGAACTTGAATATGTATTTCACCTTGTCTCAATCTTTGTAGATAACAAGTCTTTTATCAAAGAACTTGTATAAATATCTTATATAATATTATTTAACAAACTCTATATGAAGAGTCTACCTTATCAATAATATCAAAACATGACCAAGTATGTGTATGTAGACTGTGCATGACAGTAATGTAGTACAACCAAAAAAAAAAAATACAAAGACAAAAATACAAAACAATACAAATGGCAACACTGTTTTAACCAAAAATGTGTAGAGAAATACACAAGAAAGGAGAGACCTACAGAATACAAACAAAACAAATCGACAATCAAAACTGAAAAACAGACAAAATATTACAAAAACAACGTTAAGTACAATTACATCACAGCTAACATCAATAGCGACCAATTGTCACTAGCAAATTTCCAAATTAAGAAAATTTGCACCTACAGACCGCTTACAGTAAGCCTCGATCAAGTGGCATATTTACCGTAAGACCCACCAACCGAAAAACCCGCAGAAAAATACACCAAAAACAGTAGAAGTGACATAAACATATAGCAATCAATTTCAATGTGTTGCAGAACAAGTTCAGTCACAGCTGAAACTAAAATAAATTTCTTGCTCCTTGCGAACACAGAAACGAAATGTCAAACGCGCACTGAACGTCAAATCCACTGTAACATAAAGTGGTATTCACGAACCAAAGTTACTATGACCTTCTCAAATTAGGGCTTGCACATTGAATGTTTACAATTTCACGTACTGTTTACAGACACTTGACCTCCAACAATGTAGCTTGAATGCTCTGACCTAGAAAAGTCTGTTGTTGAATGAAACGTGTCACAACCCGCAGTACTGTTTACAATAGGAATTCGCCTTCTATGCAGTTATGGTCCACGTAGCAAATGCCTAGTAGTTAACTTCAGTACATGTCTTGTTATGCTTTATGTAGCATTATAATATAAATGCTCGTACTGTTTATTTGTGTCAACCGTTGATGACCTATATCTGTCCTGTTGTAGCCAAAACTTGCAAGTGTAGAATTAGTGCTGTGTTACGGCTGTCCCGTGTGTAGCTTAGACCCACAGATCAGAAGTGTAATGTGTACTTGTCCTTCTTGTAACTTTCTCGACAAAACTGGAGACATCATACATGTAACAGCCAACCAGGAATGTAAATTTCTGGATCCATAAATGTCAACAATAATGTCAAATGCTCGCTCTGTTCTTTTTAAACCCACAGGTCTGGTCCATCAGAAATGTAAGTTTCTAGGCCACATTGGCGACAAGAAATGTATCATAAGAGCCCACGTAACTGGTCCACCAGAAATGTAACTGTCTTTTTTCTCTTGTTGATGTGATCACTGGCCCAAGACAGTATACATGTTGTTAGATGTGTAGTGCGAGCGTATGATGAGTTGAGTGTGGGTGCGAATGAAGACGCGAATGTGTTTAGGCTCGTATAGATGTAGATCCTGCAACCCATACTCTCACATGCAGTAATCAAGGATGCTTTGACACTGCAGGCATGTTTCAAGACATTTATTGACGGGAACACACATAGTATCAACAGGAACAGTCAGTGTAACAAGGTCATGCTGACCTGACATCGATAGGTATACATTTGGCATTCAAAAAGGTAAACATCAGAATAGACGTGCATGGTCAATAGCAAAGTTCTTCAATAATGACAGTTCGTAGCGTCGCCCTTGGCGTCTCTGACTAAACGCGTCAGATGCCTTAGTTACCTTGACACACAGGTGCAACTTGGCACTCCCTGCCAATTGCACATAACAGGCTGTAGTATAATAGCCGGAAGCACAGGCCTCGTCCTAACGTCGGCCGTGTACTTCTGTTAAATAGGTTATCATCAACCCTGCAGTAATACTTATGGTAGATAGAAGTTCCGCCAATCTGCGGCTCCCACAATATATCTTCGTCACTGGATTTCTGGACAATATAAGACTAACAGTCTTGGATGGCTACCTCGAGCACAAATATATAAGTTCTGAAATGGCGGATCCGTGAACTGCTGTTCACCCTAGGTAATCCTTTACATGTTCTGCCACCGAAAAGCGTAATAATGCATAAAGGTCGGTATTACCTGGTAAATGAATCCTCAGAACTACACAAGGAATTCTGTCGTCATCCCGACGCACAGAGATTCACCGGGGAAAACTGCCATAGCAGTTACTTCGAAGATTCTCCCCGAAAAACAATGGACTCTTGGTCCCTTCAGAAAAACAGGACCTCCCGGCTTCCCGGAAGTATATCTCACTCCCGCTTAAAAAACCTTCCCATAGGCCTACGCCGAACTGTCAACCTCTGACCCTACAGGTCAAACACAATGAATGAATAAACAAGGGAAGACAACCCCTAATCAACCTGACATCGCAGGTAAAGACACAATTATACTTATGATACAAACATAAGCAAATAACTTGACAGATGACTCCGTCGAAAATGACAGCAACAGTCTTCTATTACCACCTCATTCAGCCTCTTACCACCTGATATATCTCGCACTGCAATTGATTTTGCATTTGCTACATTCAAGATAACTAGATTCACTTGCCATCTCCACTTTATCCGCACCTGCCTCCGCCTTAAAGTTCTCCCTCATGGCTTCACTTCTCACTTCAACCCCTCTGCTGGCCATATTCACCCTCGTGAACATCGCCTCTTACAGCGCATCGAGACCACATGTGGGTTCCAGCGTATGCGAGCTGTCGCAGCTATCCATTCCCGCCTCCTGGCAGATATCAGTGCTCAGCAGTCTCAGCTTCTACTCCGCTTACGTAGTCTCACCTCCAGCTACTTTCTTGCCTTCCCCATTATACGCATTATTATCCATACCCTCAACCGGCAATTGTATGATTTTTTATCCGCCCAGAAAAAGGACAAACTTTCCCGCCTCTGTCCTACCCCTGAGACTGTCCCTGCCTCCTCTACTCCATCTCGTTCCCAGGTTGTTTGTATTCCCTCTGATCTTGCCGTCTCTGAGGGAGAGCTGTCAGTCCTCAGCAAGGGCTTGCACTTTGTCCCTCTCCAACCATCCTCTGATCAGTACAATCTCCTCCAAGATGTCCATCGGTTTCATCGCCGTCTGCGACTTCAGCTCCATTTCCGCAACAGTGATGGTCCTCAGAGATCGCAGGCTGAATCAGATGATGCCTTTGCACGCTTTGTTCCTCCCAAGAATAAACATTTTACACCCTCTCCTGGGGCTTCCCACGCTCTGGATTTATATATTCAGAATACCCTCCACGACATTCAGCAGCTCCAACCTCAACGCCTGCGTTATTCAAACCTTTCTTCTGATGAGTCTCATGCCCTTACTAAGCTCCGCCGCAGAGATGACATTGTTATCAAACCGGCTGACAAAGGAGGTGCCATTGTGGTATGGCGCAAGGACCTGTACCTCCAAGAAGGTAATAAGCAGCTCACCAACAGCTCCTTCTACCAGCGCCGTGACAATGATGCGACAGTCCTCAACAATCGTCTGGTCCATGACACCATCAAAAGTCTTATCGCCAACAAGTCCTTACCTTCTAGCGCTTCTCATCTCCGTATGTGGTCTGGGTAAGCCTGTGTTTTATATGCTTCCCAAAATTCAATCCAGTGGTCTGGGTAAGCCTGTGTTTACCGAACGTATATCAGACTTCCTCGACGGCATCTTCCAGCCTATTGTAGAGCAGCTTCCTTCCTTCTTAAAGGACACAAACCATGCTCTTACTACTTTTTCCTCTATTCAGCTTTCTCCAGACCGTACCTACCGTTTATTTCTGTTAGATGTTTGCTCACTTTACACTTCCATTCCTCACTCTGATGGTCTCCGAGCTCTCCGGTTTTTCCTGGACCAGCGCACGCACCCCTCTATCGCTACAGAGACTCTCCTGCGCCTTGCAGAACTGGTCCTTCGACTCAATTCCTTTGAGTTCAATGGACAGTTCTTTGACCAAATAAGTGGAGTTGCCATGGGCACCAAGATGGGTCCCAGTTATGCCTGCCTCTTCATGGGCTACCTGGAGTATCAGGTGTGGCAGCAGTATCCTGGACCTTTTCCATTGATGTATCATAGATACATCGATGATGGCATAGGTCTCACCGATATGCCGGAGGTTGACCTATCTAGGTTCATTAATTTCATTAACAACTTCCACCCTGCGATCCAATTCACCTCTCACATCTCCACTGTCTCTGTTAATTTCCTTGACATTGTTGTCACTATCACTCCGCCCCACCTCACCACTTCGGTGTACTACAAACCCACCGATGCACACAGTTACCTCCTTTATACTTCCTCTCATCCCCCGGCTTGTCGGGACTCTTTGCCTTTCTCACAACTTCTCCGCCTCCGTCGGTTATGCCAAGATGATGACAACTTTCTATGCCGAGCACAAGAAATGTTGGACTTCTTCCGTAACAGACAGTATCCAGAAGATGTTCTTACCTCTGCCTTAGAACGTGTTCTCCCTATCTCACGTGTAGAGGCCCTCAAACCCCGCCAAAAAACCTCCTCTGATAGAGTCAAGTTAATAATGACCTATCACCCTCACAGCACTGCTGTCAAAAGGATCCTGTTTCGCCACCTAACTCTCCTCCAAGCTGACCCAGTGGCGCGGGAAGCATTTAGTGAGCCACCCTTGCTGGCATATAGACGGGACAAAAATTTGAGGGACCTCCTAGTCCACAGCCGTCTGAAAACCGTCAACGATGGCCACTTTGGAACCAAGCCATGTAACCGTACACGATGTAAGACATGTCAGTATGTAATCGAAACACGTTCAGTCTCGTTCCCTAACGCCAAGTTCACCATCACCCATGGCTTCACATGTGAGTCACGCAACGTCATTTATGCTATTATATGCAAACGTTGCACCATTACGTACATCGGCCAAACGGGCACACGACTGGGCGACCGATTCTGCAGACACCTCTATGACATCTCTCAGTTTAATTCCACACCTGTGGCTATCCACTTCAATGGCCCTGACCACCACGGTGCCACTGACATCCAGGTGACAGCCATCAGATACTGTTCCTCGGACGCCAACAGTCGGTTTCGCCAGGAACAACGCCTCATCCATCTTATGGGTTGCCTCAAACCACACGGTTTGAATACCCAACATTCTTTTGTCTGAGATGCATTTCTCTATCGAGTCCCTGTTGTATTATGACTTTCTACTTTGATGCGATCACCCTTTTTTTTTTTTTTTTTTTTTTTTTTTTTTAATTACCATTTTTTTAATTTAATAATTTTATTTATTTATTTTTTTAATTTTTTTATATTTTTTATTTATTTATTTATTTATTTTTTTTTTTTCCTTTATTATTTTTTATTTTATTTATTTCTTTATTTAGTTTTTATTTTTATTTATTTATTTATTTGTTTTACATTTATTTATTATTATTATTTATTGATTACTTTTTTCTCACTCTTTTCCAGTCCTTGTTTTTATTATTTCTTATCTTTATGTACTGTCAACTTCCTCTTTCCGGTTTAGTGGCAGCCATCCTGCTTTGCTTCACATGTGACTGGACTTAATATTAAGGGAGTTTTTTTCTCTTATTTTTATAGTTTCATGTTCTCTACTTAATTCTCATTTTCTTTCCCTCCTGTCTCTTGTTTGTCTGTCCCTGACGAAGGCCTTGTGGCCGCAACGTAGGTTTTTCTTGTCCTTCTCCTTGCAAGACGTATTACTATTTGTGTGGGTGTGTGTGTGTGTTTTTTTTTTTTTTTTTTTTTTTTCAACTAAAAATATAATGCGATTCTTAGAACACATGTCAGGCATTTCAGTTTGAGGACATAAAGGACAAAAGAGTTGTGATACAGTGGATCCCTTCTCACTGCAACATCCCTGGAAATGAAGAGGCTGACAGATTGGCAAAGGAAGGGGGAAAACTTCCTCAGCTGGACACATATATAACCTATGAGGAGTCCAAGAGTTTTATCAAGCGCAGATACAGGCACAAGTGGGAAGAAGAGCATCCAGGCCACACAAAAAATGATCCGTATTACCAGCTCAGCAGAAGTGAACAAGTGGTAATCTTCAGACTTCGCACTGGTCATAACAGATTGAGATACCATCTGTTCAACAAATTAAAGATAGGAACTACGGATGAGTGTGACTGTGGCACTGGTAAAATGACTGCCGAACACCTGCTTCAAAGGTGCCCAACATATGAGGAACAGAGAAGACGCATATGGCCATCACCAGTACCATTCTTGGAGAAAATCTACGGAGATATCAACAGCCTCAGGCTGACCACTGCTTTCTTTGAACATATTCAAGTTGACATCTGAGGGTGAACGAAGAAGAAAATAGCAAAAAGTGAAAAATGAGTAAAAGGAAATGATAGATACGGTAATGACAGAAAGCTTCATTTTAATAAATAAAAAAAGAAGACTGAAGTAATGGTTATCTCAAAGAGAACAACTTCTCCAGAAGGCAACATTAAAGTAAATGGAACATTTTCGAAACAAGTCAATAAATTTACACATCTGTCAGCCTGAGCACGTCAATAACACCAGCTGGAAGATGCACGTCAATAACACCAGCTGGAAGGTGCACGTCAATAACACCAGCTGGAAGGGGCACGTCAATAACACCAGCTGGAAGGGGCACGTCAATAACACCAGCTGGAAGGGGCACGCCAATAACACCAGCTGGAAGGGGCACGTCAATAGCACCAGCTGGAAGGGGCACGTCAATAACACCAGCTGGAAGGTGCACGTCAGAGGTGAAGATTAGAATAGATCAGGGTAAACGTAGAGTTCAATAAGATTGAAAGTATTTTATGCGACAAATCTTTGTCAGTGGAAGTAAGAAAGACTTCTTCAGTGTTACATTGAGCCAATCCTAATATACGGAAGTGAGTCACGAACAATTAGTAAACAAGTATGAAAAACCCTGGCGACTACAGACGTACTGCAAAAGATCCCATCTGACTGCACTCTGATATAAAATAGACTAGCATGTTGATTTTAAAATACATACTAATTCAAATACTTAATTACACGAGGCATATCGTCTGCACTTGCAAGTCAAGAAAACAGGATTTCCGAGGCTGATCAGTCACAAGATCAATACTTAAGTTAAGTGATGAAAGTTAAAGGCTCTGGGTGAGAAGACAGATCAATCAACCCAACAGCAGAAAAGAAAGAGGACACTCCGGGGATCCGAACCAAGCTCACCTGGGTGACAAGTACACCGAAAAGTTTAGAATCCAAGAGTCCAGTCTCGTGGAGTAGGCAATCATATCAGTTTTTGATGCTATCTGGAAGGAAGAGCTGGAGAAGAGAGGGATGGTCATAAGCAGCTCTAAAACAAAATCCATGGTGATATCACGAGAGGAAAGAAGACGTCAGATTAAGCTGGGAGAACAGGTCATGGAGCAGGTCGACCACTTTAAATACCTCGGAGCTATTATGGACCGAAATGAGGCATCAAAGAAGAGTTGGACACTCGAAAAGCAGCAGCTGGGAGACTTTTTCAGGCCATAAATCGAGGATTCCTCAGCAAGAGAGAGGTTGATAAGAAAACGAAGATGGCTGCATACCGATCCATCTACGTCCCAGTCTTGACATATGGATGCGAGTCATGGCAATGACCACAACCCATAAAAGCCTGATCCAAACCTCTGAAATGAGGTATCTGAGAAAGGTGGTTGAAGTAACAAGAAGAGACATGGTCCGCAATCAGACGATACGTCAAGGCCTAAAAACCCAACACCTGCAGATCCAAGTAGAACAGTCCCAATTAAGATAGTTTAGCCATGTCTGCAGAATGGGAGAAGATCAGCTACCACGACAAGCATGGGGAAGTAAGAGCCAGATCTCCAGGACGACCCAGAGTCCGCTGGGAGGACAACATTAGACAATCTTTGAAGGACCGAGGACTAGAACGGAACAAGGCCAGAAGGAAGATAGCCGATAGGATTGTGTTGCGCTCTCTCTTCCAAACCTCTACACCTCATGGTAGAATAGGAACGGCTTAGTAAGTAAATAAGTAAGTAACATTCTTATGAGAATTCTAATTTCTGCAGATTTGTTCAAGTTTGCTCAGCATCCAGGACTCATTTACATACAATAATACTGGTTCTATGTAACACATCAAAACCCCTTTTGTATTCAGCGATAAGGATGTATTACATATGATGTTCTTCAGTTTAAATAATGAAGGAAATGTGACCCCTGTGAGTAGTAAATAAATATATAGAGGTAATTAACAGGCATTCGTCGGATAGAAACAAGGACGCAAGAGAACAGAAAAGAAGTATAAGTGATAAACCTACCAGGAATCGAACCAGTTGCCACCCAAGCGGTGCCATCGCCTTGTTGTGAAAAAAAACCATGAAAGGACGCACAACTAATTTAGCACCCTATTAAAGTGCTTCATTGGCCACGCTTATTCTCGCGACACCTACACAGCTGCGGAATATAGGATCCGTGAACGACACAGACATTAAAGACTGAATCACTCACATAACTTTCCTATCAACAAGCACACACCAACAGAGATGCTCATGAAAGAGTCTATCAGGGTGCACTATCAAGTCAAGAGACAGAAGACGTTGGGCATATGCTGCAGCGGACCTTTGTTGTGCATATGGCAGCTGTTGATGATTGATATAACAAGTTGACCGCATCATTTGTGCCTATTGTATTTTTGTCTTAATCACTCATGGCCAGCATTTGATATGCTCAGAAATTAACTGTCGTGCAGTGGCATTTGTATGAAATAATAATAAATATAGAACAGAAAAAAGAGAAGCAAGTATATTACCAACATTTTCACGGCAGATGGGTTAATACTACAGGAAGAAACCAGGACAGATTGGCGCGTGTGGTGTTTTTATCTCATGACATAACAACAGGTAACGGTAGTTATATAGAAGATACTGCAGTAGGGGAGTTAAGTGTTGCCGACTTCGAAATACTAAGTACTGCTTTATGATGGGGGGTGACTGGTCCCATTCCTCTCTGCCTTTGTCTTCCCTAACTCAAGAGCAAAACCAGGTACCCATTTACAACTGCGTGCACTGGAGCGTGACGCTACCGGGTTTCTAACTCGGAACTCGGTAAATTTGCTGTGAGAGGCAAGTACTGTAACCACTCTACCAGACGGACGCTGTATTATGATATACATTCGCCTCTGACATTTTTTCTTCCATAACTTGTCCAGTCATCATTTTTGACACATTTAGGCCAATTTGTCCGTCCTCAAAGCCTGACTGATTTACAGCAAAATGTGCTGGGAGATACGATTGGTCTGAGATGAATATAGACACGTTCAAGTGCGTACTTAAGCCGGCAAATTATGTCCCTTTGTAATCTCAATTTTTCTTAAGATTAAGAAATAAAGGGACGCTTGTAACTTGAAATAAGGAAAGTTCAAAAATCTTCCACTGTTGTTTTTATGGTGGTTGAAACCCGTCATGGTTGGCAGGAGATAAACAAAAATTGTTTCATCCATCCACGGAGTGCAATGAGCGGGTGAACGGGATTGGAGTGGATTGATGAAGAGATAAACTAGAAATATGTTTATTAATGTTGATCATAATCGACATCACAGCATTCCGGGCAAACCCACTGGTGCTCAGTCTTCCTCAGCAAATATGCCTTAACTAAACAAATTTAAAAGTTAGCTTTCCATTTGATATTTTGTGTGAACAGTGTCCAGTGGTTTTATTCTTGACTGATATTGTTATTGATTTATTATAAATCCACGACAAACATGAGAAACCAAGAGCCAAGGATTCAAACCTCCAGGACGACCCAGAGTTGGCTGGGTGGACAACATCAGACAATCTCTGAAAGACCTAGGCCTGGACTAGAACCAGGCCAAACGGAAGACAGTTGATATGATAGCATGGTGCTCTCTCTCTCTCTCTCTCTCTCTCTCTCTCTCTCTCTCTCTCTCTCTCTCTCTCTCTGGCTAAATTCTAAACCCCAAGATAGAAGAGGAAATTTTAAATAAGTAAGTAGGTAAGTTGTTTTTTTTTTTCTCCTTCAAATATCCAAGCCTTTACTGTGGGTCTATATGTTTATAACCTAACAGGACCAAACCCGACCCACAATCACCGAAATAACTGTCTGACCAAACATAGCCCGCCCCGTGTAGCAACCGAAGGATCTCTAATCAGACGACTAAATAATATGCCTACTGCGCCGTTATGCATGTCGTACAAGGCGACTAATATGTGGTTATGCATGTGGCTGGCAGTCTTATCGTATAAAACATACTGCTGCAGGAATCACCGATACAAGATCACGTGACTGCTTGGTGCAGGTTTCCTGTTGGGGGACCAGCTGGAGTTGTGGTTCCTTGCTTTATAAGGAACGAAAGGAAAATGGTGATGATGATGATGAGACACAACCAAATCTACAATCACTGAAATAATGTCTGACAAAACCCAACCCGACCTACAATCATCGAGGTTGGTGTCCTTAGCCTTACATGCACTGCATCTCCAAAAAAGTTTCTCTGTAAATTCCTCTTTGTTTCCTCCACAAAGCTCAACACTTTCATATTTTCGCAAAACCAAGTAAGCATCAGAGTAAAACTGGAGAGACAGAAGAAAAAACATACGCATTAAGAGCTAAATTGCAGAGATCAAAGAAAAAACGGAAGTACAATTCAGTGCACGTAAAACAACATGATAAGCTGTGATATTGTGTTTCTGTAAATTATTAACCACCCCTTACTGACATCGATATCGCAGTCTTTATTTTGTCCTATCTCTCGTGGGCAAGAATACAGGAATACTATACCATACACATTCACACACACACACTCAAACAACACACTAACATGCAGATTAAAACGCTACAAATATTCACACACACGCGCACACACATTCACGCTTAAATGAACAAATACTCACACATTCCTATCTGCTTTATTTAATTTTTTTAGTGACTGATATCTCAGGTGAAATAAAAACCCCGATATTTGTACGTAAGGGACCGACTTGGTGTGCGGTAACAATCAGGACCCACCTTTATCCAACATCATCTTTGTACATTGTGTGTTACACAGTGGTCTACTAAGGGGAGTGCGAGGGTGCGGTCCGACACGGGTAACAGCTAGTAGGAAGGTACCATCGGACACTATAATGACAATACTGTACTGTTTAAACATATAATTGCAACCGGATATATTTGTATGTGTTTTATGGAGGGGTAACAAAGGAAGGATCCGTTGTGGGTGCCAAACGGTTTAAGTGCGTCTCTGGTGCTGCATAGTCAGGATCCAGAGATATAAAACATTAACGTTGTATATTTTGGGTGGTAACAACCAGGACACCCCATTACAAAATTCCATATTTGTATATTTTATGCTGCAACAACTGAGAAATAACAATATAAAACATAAACTTTTAAACATATGTATGTGCAGCAAAAACCAAGGACCCAACATTATAAGACATCAAATGTATCTATCAACAAAGATACGGATATAGATACTAAAGATATTGTTGATAGGTACTAACAATTAGGAAGTATGAACAGTAGAGAAAACCAATATTAGATTATTTGCGGGCATGTGGTTCATCCAGAACTGTAGAATAGATGTTGAGAATAGACAGACATAGAGAGTTGCACAATATAGTAATACAGTGTATAACACGAACTAAAAGTAATATATAAGAATCAATGATGGTGTGACGGAAAAGTAGTGAGACTCGGGGAGGGTGGAGTCTTGTAATGCTTGTTGATGATGGCAGATGATTGGCGGATTCGGTGACGTCCCAAACAGCCTGGTGTTTCCTACCCTGCTCCCCCTTGTTAACAACATGGTATTGTGAGAGACGATTTTTGTTTATTTGTTGGTGTTGTTTTGTTTTGTGTTGTTTGTTCTTGGAAAGGGGAGAGCACATAAACATACATTCACACAATTTTACATTGTTGCTTTATTTTGACTGAGTGGAGTGTGGAAACGATACTATATTTAGATATCGGAAATCAAAATTATTATCTTCAATTAACTACACTATATATCCTAATTATAACCCATCAAAGGTTGAACGGGATTTTATTTTTTCTTTAAAAAAAAAAAACATCAACTGTACATATTGCGCGTGGTAACAACATATTGCACGTGGTAACAACCAGGTCCCAACATTATAAACCCCACCTGTTGTAACATAATTCATGCAGTTTATCTACCCATACTCTAGTCAGCAGAAGTTAATTTTATTTTATTTAAATTACACTGTCTATATTCTTGTATATATATACATAAGGTGGAGACGTCAGTGTGTTATGTGTTGATTGTTCATTTATTCCTTCCTTATTCCCGTGACTTTAACGTTCAGTATTTCACCGAAGCTCAGTTAAATATGGAAAAAAAATGCTTTTGATGTGCCGGGGAAGAAAGAAAAATGGAGGTCTAATGCAAATATAAGTGGCAAGGCAATTAACCTTCAATGAACTTGTGATGAGAAAGAGAGTACTTCAAGTCATCGTAACAACAGAAGGGGCAGATGTCAAGAGAGCAGAATATGACAGAGAGAGAGAGATAGAAGATAATGAGCAGCTTGACATAATTGCACGAAAATGTCAACAACATATTTGTTATGCAACATCAAATATAAGCGTAGAGAAAGTACCGCGTAAGCCGCTCGTTTTGTAAGGTGCCTTTTGATCTTATAAACCGAATTTCTTATTCAACGATTTTAAAGCTGAGAGCAAAGGGCAACCACTCTGTACAAGTTCTAACAGACGACAACGTCAACATTTATCCTACCGGTTTACAAAGTACCATTTTCATGGCCATTTCATTGAAGAATTTACTTTAAGAACTTATTTAAAATCATGGTAAGTATGTCTCAGTGTTTAAATGTGATACTGGAACGTTTTATATTTATAATTAGCTTCTGTATTCCATGCAAGAGGTAGACAGCGCTATAGCTGGAAATATAACATCAAATTAAAAACAGTGGGTCAACATACGAGTGCCTGAAAACATACCTTTATGTTTGTCTAATGTTTATTTGAAATGACAAACAGTGGGCCGTCAATTCGATACGGCCTTCAAAAGAAATTCAGAGACGCAGTAAAAAGTGGTAAAGGTTTATTCGTGGGTATGCCAAAAACTGCACTTAGAGTTCAGTTTAGGTAGGCCCTATAGGATGACATCGAAGAACATTAGCCCACTGTGCTTCATTTCATCCCCTTAATCCTAATGTTGGCGACTTACTATAGCCTAATGACATCAAAGAACACAACTGACACTTCTTCATTTCAACCCAGAGGGTATATCAGGGTGTACCATCTAGACAAGCGACAGAAGACGGAGATTCATTGCAGTCGATCTTCTGGCAGTTGATCAGATCAGTATTCCGCAACAGTTATTATCACACAAACTTAAAATTATACTGAACTGCTATCAAAAGTAAAAGAATAGTTGAGTACAACTGTACATTCTGGCCAGACTTACTTCTGTGTACTCACTTCAGCTCTTTTATTTTTTCCCTTTTAGCTGCCTGTGAAGTATAGATAATTTATGCCAAGACTTTTCTGACCTGTGCTGTCCCTTCTGGTTTCTTTCCTTTCTCTTTATCCTTTTTATTTTACGAGCCCCGTTGGTTGAATCACAGAACAGTGTACAGTCGCTTTGTTGTCAGCCAACTCACCATCAATGCTTTACCTGTGTCACTTGAAGTGATTATAAAATATATATTTTTGCATGGATCTGTGAAAGTGTCTGACAGCTACAGGCATAATGTTTAAGAGATTTCTTATGTGGCATAAAAAAATGTATACCTATCTTTAACTGAGGATGCAGAGATAAAGTTATAAGCTTATTACTTTTAAAAAGCTTGAAACATGCTTAGGGTTAAATTTAGCATTAGTAGCAATTTTTTTTGGCATTCCAAGCAAAACAGGCAATGTGCCAATCACAAGTTGGCTGATAAAATGGTTAGTGTACTTTGTTCTGTGATTCAGCCATCCATTTGTCTATTTTCCTCTTTGCTGCAGTGTTTTCTTCAATCCTAAATGGCTGATTTCGTTTACTTGTTCATGATTCACTTGAATTTTGAATGGCTGTCTGAATTTCTGAAGAATGGTGTGTCTGACCCCTCTTGTGCAGATCTCCTCGGTCCCCTTTTAATATCTAATTGTGCCTGGACAGTCACAGTATTTGTATTTTTATGCTCCCCTTTCAGATCTCAGTATTCATACGAATGAGTGTATTCACCGTGGATAACAATAATCTTATAATCGAAGGCAAGGGTTGACACATTTGCTCAAGAGAAAAACAAAAGTGGAATAAAACTTTGACAAATGTCAAAGAAAATTACCTATGTTGTGGCCACAAAGTCTTCATCAGGGACTTACGAACAAAAACAGAAAGGAAAGAAAGTGAGAGAGCTAAGCAAGGGACATGTGTCCGTGACAAAGACTTTGTGGCCCTAACATAGACAGTTTTGTTTGTCTATGTCCTAGTAAGATGTACAGGTCTGTAACCCTTTATCTGAAACATAGTAAGATGTACAGGTCTGTAACCCTTTATCCAACATCCCCAGGGACAGCTGTATTTTTGGACACTTTTTTTTCACTTTTCAAATGTTGCCAGATTCGTTTGATCAGTAGCCCAAAGTGTTAAAAAAGTAGCTACATTTTTTTTTAATTGAAAAGTAGCCCAAAGAAACTTTTGATTTTCAGAATATTTTGGTATTCAGGTGTTTTGATAAAAGAATATAGACCTGCATTACCCCCCTTTTTTATGTAGCCCATTAATTATCACCTTTTTACTGTAGTCCTCCTCATTTTCAGAATCTAGCAACTACCTCCAAAGTCTAGGTGCCAGAAGAACAACACAGTTGTAACTTGAGATATAACGTTTATTACACCCTATCTGCATGAGATATGGGACACTTGTTCCAAAAAAAAATAATAAAAACTGTATGCATAATCTAGTGTAACATAACCTTTTTCATTGCAGTTCTTCATACTTTTCTCTTGGAACAAGTAGCTCCAAATTAGAAACACTAATGGCAAAGTCAGCAAATAATTGCCGGTTCATAACAAAGCCACAACTTGTGCATAGTTTCCTGAATTAGCGGATGTTGAAGTTGTGAAAAGTTGGTAGAACTCTTAAAAAGCATGAGAAGTCCTTGCAGCATCAGAAATGCATTTAAATGACTTGATGCTGAGACATTGAATATAATAAGTGGAAAAGGGGTCAGAGTGGCTAAGAGGTATGGCATCCACCATGAAATCTAAAGGTACAGGGTTCGATTCCCAATAGAGGGAATATGATTTATGGAAATTTTGTTCAGAACCAGTGGTCCTAATGATGTCATACTCCCCCCTGGTCTCCTGGGTAGTGAGATTGGATGCCTAGCCTTCTCGGATAAGGGCGAAAAAGTAGGAGGCTCGTTGTGCAAGTTGCATACGTTAAAAATTCCACTACAGTTGGAAATCATAAAGAGTAAGACATAAGGCCACTGCCCTGACAAAATTTAAAAACTAGAAACCTACCCACCTTAAATATATTTATAGAATGTGTAATTCCTCTATACTCACATTGGGATTCTCGCCGGTGCTAGGTAGTTTCTGCACTGTGCTGAGATTCTCCTTGTGTGATCTAAGAAAGGAGATCGGAGCACTGATGGAGTTGTCTGTGTGCAATGAAGATAGTACTTCAAACCAAACCAGATCAAACCAAGTGGAAAAAAAAGGTAGAAAATTATAAAACCCATTTTATATTTGTCTAGAGAAGGTGATGTAGCAGTGAAAAACTGGATAATTCCATTAAAATGGGACATCTGGTCTCAATGGAGTTTCATAACAATAACTGTTGAGTGTGACTAGTTACCTGAATCATAAACAACTATGGCCTTTAATAGAGAGACCTTCAACTAATTCATGTCCAAGTTTTCCTGGTCCTGTACCATCAGCTTAAGATATATCTTCTTCATTCCTTTTATTTCTGTCTCCAGTTCTCTTCTCCATGTTGTTTTTGGTCTCCCGTTACCTCTCTTAACCTGAGGATTTCAGAACAGGATTACCTTGAAATGCTATCAGCAGGTTTTCTTTTTGTGTCTTATCCATTGCTAGTAACTTCCTTTCATTTCCCATTCCACTGGTACATGTCTGGTTCTTGTCATCAGTTCCACATTGGTGATCTTAGCATACCATTTCAATTCATCTGTTCTATGCACCCATTTATGAAAGTCTGTAGTTGTATTTTTGAATACTGTCTGGATTTCTCATGATCGTTTTATAAAGCAGTTTTGTTCTATGTTATTAATAAAGCACTGCTAGGAGTTGGACTTTTGTTTTTGAAGTATTTCTTATCAATGACAAATTTGGTGTGGCGCGATCACATGTTCATCCGAAAGTGTGGCCTAGAGAAATAAAGTTTAGGAACCACTGGACTAAACAGTAGACAGCCTCCGTTAGTTTTAACATTTCAAATAAATAACAATTGATAATGTCTTTGTTCATTTCCAGGATTACTCCAAGTTTATGGATGATAGCTTTGATGCCAAGGATTGGATAAATGCAGCTTTCCACAGCCAGAAGGATTCTGGAGTTTCAAAAGATGTTAGTAAATTTATAATTGGGCATTTGTGAAGGTGCTAGAACACTCATTTATGGGCATTTATGAAGATATTAGTGTACTGATTATTGGATATTGAAGAAGATGATAGTGTTAGTCATTTATGAAGTTGTCCATGAGCTTATTATCATGGGGCATTTGTCGAGATGTTATCTTTTGGTGTTTTTTTGCAGATGTTATTGCTTGTGTTTGAGTATAGCATGTAACGATATACTTTTCACAAAATGAGTACTGGTTAATGTTTATGGTAATGCATGTTTTTTCATGTTTAAAATTAACATTGTGTTGTGAATGGTGCTGTTTGTTTTATCATTCAAAGACGCTCATTTCTGTCTATACTATTTGAATCCTTGTCCTTAGTTTTCTATTATGAATTGCATTATGTCTCATATATGATTTATGAATACATCTTATATTTCCAGCAATATGCAACAACTATGGTGATGAAACTCCAAGTTTTCATTCAAGTAAGTTTGTCAGGTACCTTTAGTAATTGACAGATGTTCGGTTTCAATGGTTGTGAATATGATCAAGCTTTGATTTTTCTGAACTAATTAAAGCATCATGCTCCAGTCTGCCCCGCTGTAAATGGGTACCTGACTGTGCTTTTGTGTCAGCAAAAGCAAAGGCAGCAAGGAAGGGAACTGGCTACCCCACCTAACAAAGCTGAGGCCTAGTACAGGTCTCTAACACTTCACTCCCCTATGACAATATATGCTGTGAGACTACCTGTACCTTTAACTACAAAGTGATTGACAAGTCACTGCCTGGTGTTTTTTTTAAATTTGTTATTTCTTAACTCCTGTCAAATTAATTTATATGAAACACACATCAAAATAAAGACATGTTATTACATAAAATGCTATATCACATTAACATCACTTCTCAACATGAGATCTGGTTAGTTCAGCACATGATTTCACAGCGGGCAGCCATTTGTTTGTTGTCTCTTGTAATAACAGTTTATTGGTAATTTTAAATGTTATTTTGTTTGTGGGAATAAAAAAGAAAGACTTATCAAACTTTTTTGTCAAGTAGCAGTTATTACTCACTGACATTTGTTTCATGTCCTATCGATACAAGTAAGGACATACAAAGATAACAATACTTAGAGACTTTTCAATCATGCTGCAGATCAGGTCTAGTTGTTTCTAACTAGATCAAGCTAGATTTTTGTGAATAAAATCAGGTATAGATGTTTTATGAATATGATCAAGTTTTGATGTTTATCAACATGATCAAATTTTGATGTTTCTAACTAGATCAGGTTTAGATGTTTATAAATATAATCAGGTTTAGTTTTAAATATTTTTTTTAAACGTACGCCCTCTATTACTCGAGGCGAGAATCTCCGGTTAGTATATCTAACCTGAGACTGATTTTTACGTGAGTGTCCCTTTTTTCCCTGTACACTGACAGGTGTCCACTCGCCATTCAGGCAGATACTCGCCATCTTCGGAGGGTATCCATTAGAGCTGGGTCGGCTCAGGAGCCGCCAGTCCCTGGTTGACGACACTCTTTCAAATGTCTTCGCCAGGGCTCAAATTAATCCAGTCCAAGTCCCGGTTCATGACACTTATTCAAATGTCTCGCCCGGGCTTGAACCTGGATCACCCGATCGCCAGCACAGTGTGGTAACCATTATGCCAGCACGGCTCCCCATCAGGTTTAGATGTTTATGAACATAATCAGCTGTAGACGTTTGTCAGTATAATCATGTTTTGATGTGCGAGGACAAAATGAGGTGTTTGTGGACAATACATCAAGCATGAAGGTTTATACACAATCAACACTTGATATTGTGCAGTCATAAAGGAAATATAGTTGTGAATTTCAAGACAATGTCCCAGTGCTAGATCACAGAAACTAATCCACAAGAGATAGGTGCCTCTTGTTTTTGCTATTGGCTGCTTATGGAGTATGGAACCACCACTACAACTAGTCCCCATGTAAGAAGCTACAAAACATTAATGTGCTCTTAGTAAGGGTCTCTGTATCTGTAGACATTTGTTTGACATGATGAGGTTGCCAACACTATGCACAATCTACGAGATGCCTGATGGAGCAGTCGTCCAATTCTTTCTTGTCTCCTTAGAGATCCCTGGAACCACAAGGGGCAATAAATAGTGGGGGAAAATAAGCTTTTGGATAAATAAAATACAAATATTTGTGGCTGATTGATATTTTTTTCTTTATGTTGTGTACAGGAAGTGAACAATGTTCTTGAAGAGGCAAGCCAGCAGGCCCTGCAGAATCTGCCAAGGTGAAGGTTAAACACTTTTACTATGGTATTTTAGAACAAAACTGGTTCCTTAATTTCCTGCCTTTTCTTCTTTCAACATTCTCACATTATGTTGTTCCTACATATACAACAACTGACTTTCTTTCAACATTCTCACATTATGTTGTTCCTACATATACAACAACTGACTTTCTTTCAACACTCTCACATTATGTTGTTCCTACATATCCAACTGAATTTCTTTCCAGCATGTTCCACATTATGTTGTTCCTACATATCCAACTGAATTTCTTTCCAGCATGTTCCACATTATGTTGTACCAACATATACAACTGAATTTCTTTCCAACATTTTCCGCATTATGGTGTTCCAACTTATCAACTGAATTTCTTTGCAACATTTTCCACATTATGTTGTACCAACATATACAACTGATTTTCTTTCCAACATTTTCCACATTAACATTGTACCAACATATACAACTGAATTTCTTTCCAACATTTTCCATATTATGTTGTACCAACATATATAGCTGAATTTCTTTCCAACATTTTCCACCTTATGTTGTACCAACATATACAGCTGACTTTCTTTCCAACATTTTCCACCTTATGTTGTTCCAACATATACAGTATTATCCTGTTCTAACAATTATCCACTTAACATGTTCTAACATGTCACACTTGTGTTCTAGTATGTCACACTTTATCTTGTCACACCATATCCCACTTCTTGTTCTAGCATCCTTCCACGTAATATGTTATAACATGTCATATGTTATATTGTCCTCACACTTCACACTTTATCTTGTTCCAGAGTGTGACACTTTATCTCTTTCCATCATGTCACAAATTATCTTGATTCAACAAATCCTATATTATTTGCCTCCATTCTGTCACACTTTATCTTGCACAATGTTTTCAGCTAAATAAAAGTGTGTACAGTATGCCTGTATTTTGCTGACAGGGTGGTGAGAGAACTGGATGCTGTCAAACAAGAAGCGGTGTTACTCCAGGACCAGATGAGAGTTGTCAAACAAGATATTCAGAAGGTAACTCACCAACAATGTTCTCACAACATGAAAGTCTAATTATTTCTGCTTTGTTCTCACAACATGACAAAAGTCCATCTTATCTGCTGTGTTCTCAAAACATGACGGAGGGGATCTTACCTGCTATATTCCCACAACATGACAAAAGTTCATCTTATCTGTGTTTTATTAGACTTGAAAAATCTCAGATATTACTGAACATTTTTATTATTTCTATAATCTTTGCTTCCTTGGTTGCATCTCTGTAATATGTCATTTTGTGATTGCTTCTGTGTAATCTGTAACTCAGTGAATAAATAAGTCATGTATTCTGGCAGTGATAGTTTTTGTAGCTACTTGATTTACATATTAAGGTTGCTAGCACAGCTGTAGTGGTGTTTGATGGTATTGTATGATGGTGTTATTACTAAATGTAAATTGTATGAGGCCAGCTGTGAAGGCTCCTGAGATAAAATGTAGTTGAGAATTGTCAGAAGGCCTTTCTTGCTACCACTATGACCTCACACTTAATTTTTTTTTTAATGAATGTGACTACGTAAAGTGTCTAGGGTTATGATAGGTAGTGTGGTGTAATGGATTATAAATATACCCACAGATATGTAACAAGACTAATAATATTAATAAATGTTAAAATACACTGAACTAACTCACGTGTGTAAAATTTTTTGATATAATTATATTACATTTATTTTGTTCTGTGTCAATTTTTTAGGTTGACCAGAACTTAAAAGGATTTAGAGATTATGAAAAGAAATGCATGGAATATTATATCATAAATGCAATAGTGTACATATATATGTACTATACTAGTTAGTTTTATTAAATTGTTCTAGTAGTCATCTACTTGGGTTTCTAAAAAAATGTGCTTGATTTTTGAACCAACCTTTCTCTCCCCTCCAAAATTTTGTCGTTAAAAGTTATTTTTAGACACAGCCACCACAATATCCCCTCTCCTCCATACCACGTAGATTTGAACACCTGCGTCTCGATGTCGTGTTTTTTTGTGCAAAATAGAGACACTTTTAGATTCAATACAGTCTGTCGATGATGTGAACAACACTGTCTTTTGTCATTATCTTCAATATCATCTATCCGTCTGTAAAATTAAGACCATCTTAGTTCACTGCTCCGAATGGGCCATCCGGCCAGCTAATTTTTATATTCCTAACATTAATATTAAGAAAAAATTACTTTTTAATTTTTGTAATATTCCTAACATCTGCGTTTTACCGCTCCATTCAAATCAAAAGCTTGGTATCGCAAAAGCGTCCAATAAATGACTGTGGCGTAACATATCTAGGGTCCCTTCTGTCGAGTTGCTTACTTTTTATGTCAACTTGGGAAACGTGACTTTTCTCCGTTTCCCCCCCAATTGCGTCTCCTTAGCCTTTCCAGTCATATTTTTTTTCTTTTTGATCCGCCGTTCCCCTCCTGTCTAGCAAGTCAATTATTATGGAGGATGATGACCCGCGGTCTAGGCGATCATGTACATCAGCAGCCTACGCATTATGTTTTTATCCTTAAATGTTATCTTTGGAGGGATTTTACCATTGTATCTCTGTCAATTTCACTACACATCTCCCCACTTGAAAACATGCCTATGGCAAGTTCCAAAACCAGCGATACACATAGGTAAAATTACTCCTCACGTCTGCCACTACTCTAATTTTGATCACAGGGGTGCCGACTGAGGAAATCTGCACCGACATTCAATTTGCCTGGGATATATTGGATACTAAACTGATAAGGTTGAAGCAATAAAGACCACCTCAGCAATCTTGCGTTTTCATGCTTAGCCTGAGACAAGAACACGAGAGGCTGATGGTCCGTCTCCACCACAAATGTCCTACCATACAGATAGATTTGAAACTTCTTTATTGCCCAGATTAATGCTAAACATTCTTTTTCACTTGTGGAGTATCCTTGTTCCGCCTTATTCAATTTGCGGCTTGCATAAGCGACTGGTTTAAGTTCCCCATCAGGTGAAGATGATCTTTGCAACAAAGCCCCTCCGAGTCCTACATTACTTGCATCGGTTCTTAAGACAAAGTCCTGTGTCAAATCAGGCAGTTTGAGAATAGGCTTGCTAGTGAGTTTTTCCTTTAACTCTTGAAATGCTAGTTCACATTGTGCAGTCCAAATAATTTTATCTGGAAGTCCCTTGCGAGTCAGATCAGTCAGAGGAGCACAAATAGCGTTAAAATTTTTGATGTATTTCTGATAAAATCCGCATAACGACACGAATGATCGCACGTCTTTTTTTGTTTGCGGCCTAGGTGCTCTCTGCAGTTTTTCCAAGTTCTTAGGATCAGGGGTCATATTACCCTGATATACAGTGTGTCCCAAGAATTCCAACTCTTTGCATCCAATACAACATTTTGTGGGCCTAGCAGTTAAGTTTGCCTCCCGAAGTCTATCAAACAACATCTCCAGAGCTTCAATGTGTTCTTCAAATGTCTCGGTGGCGACGAGAATATCATCCATGAAATTTGTGATACATGGGTTATTCAGGGGATCCAACAATTTGCGCATCATCCTTGAAAACACACTCGGAGCATTTTTCAGTCCGAATGGTAGCATATTGAATTCATAATGTCCATCTGAAGTGCTAAAAGCCAAATAAGGTCTCACTTCAGGCTTCACTGGGATCTGGTAATAGCCTTTACTAAGATCCACCTTTGAAAAGTATTTTGCCTTGTTCAGTCTGGCAAATAACTGTTTTGTGTCTGGTAATGGATCCACTTGTCCTTCTGTGACAGCATTCAGTTTCCTGTAATCTATGCACAGTCTGTGTTCCCCAGACGGTTTTCTCAACAAAACGACACTAGAACTAAAAGATGATTCACTGTGCGAAATAATCCCCTCCTTCAACAAATACTCTATTTCTTCCTTCAATGCCTTCTCCTTCGCGAACGGAATAGAATAGGCTCTCATACAGATTGGGTTTGAGTCTACCAGTTTCATGTCATACTGTAGCAAATTTGTATGGCCTGGTTTATCTGTTAATACATCTGTATGTTCCTCCAGAACCTGTTGAACTCTCTCCCTCTGGTTTTTAGTCAGGTGCTTACTGACTTTTACCTGTGCTGCTGTTTCACAAGGATGTAATGGGTATTCATGTGAGGTGAGTGGTTCCTTTTGCATCTGGGTTGCAATAGCCAAGGTCAATAAGGGGGTGCTTTCCTGGAGTGGTCTGTCCAGATACTTCTTTAACAGGTTTACATGATAAACTTTTTCCTTCCCCTTTTTGTCAATTTTATAGTTTGTTCTAGACACCTTCTCTAGAACCGTATATGGACCTTGCCAACCAATTTGTAATTTATTCTGGCTTCCGGGTAGTAGAAGCAGCACCTTCTCTCCGACTGCCAGTTCCCTGTCCTTTGCCTTCCTATTAAAATATGCTGCATGTTTCTTCCTGGCTTGTTTCGAATTATCATTTGCCAGTTTCCATCCAGCTTTCAAACGAGTGGTCAGTTCGTTCACATATTGATACGATGAGGTAACAGTCTCTTCCGCCTTCTCATCTGTCCAGGTCCCTAATAACGTTACATCTGGATCTTTAATTTATCATACGTATTTTTCCTGGAACTCATCAGGTCCCGTCCCTTAGAAGCTTTATAATGAGGACTTTTCTTCCTAGAATCATCACTCACAAATCGACCACTACCAATTTTTCTCTGGGGTTTGTCTCCCCACTTAAGATTGTTTATGAGAGATCTTCGCTCTCTTGTCTGTTCTTCCAGTTTATATAAGTCTGACCGAGGGATTGTCATCTTATCCTGGGTAAAATTTCTTCTTTGTACTCTTCGCATAGTGGCCATGTTAATCCATTCAAGTGAAGACTGGGTGTGAAAAGGGGGCTCCCATTCCACTTTGTCTACCCGAGTATAATTAGTTTTCCTTTCAGGCCTAAAGTTGCCCCGTGGCGTTTCTAGGTCCTGCACATATTTTCCCTTTGTGGGTGTTCCCTCATGAAATACGCCACATGCTTCTACAAAGTTTTCAACATCGACATTTACGTCGGGCCAATAGTATTTTCGAGCAATCTTTTGGCAGATGGTACCGACTTTCTCATGGTCACCATCTTTTCCAACATGTAAGCTCCTTATTAAGTTTGCCCTATATATCTTGGGAAGAACTAACTGTCCGTGACCAGTGGATCTAGTTCCTGTCTTCCTGTATAATAATCTGTTCTTCATGAAATATTCCCCCTTGCTCGGAGGTGTGTGGCATTTGGGCAATTTTTTAAAACAGGGCTTGAGTGTCCTATCCTCAGCCTGCGCCTTCCTCATCTCCTCTGGATGAGCATTTATAGGTTCACCTTCTTCCTCCTTCTTCTGTGACCTGGTCTGCACTGTCGCCATTATCACAGGTTTCTCGGGATTCCCCAAGAAGACGTATCTACACCCCAATATCAGAGGGTAGATTGGTTCATCTATCACTGCTGCTCTGATTTCTCCTTCCACATAGCGAGTTTTCACCGTTATCCTTGCGATGGGAAGTGTCATGAGTGGTATGTCCTTAGTCGCCCCTTGTATTTCCACTGTTTCTGTGGTATACTGACTTGGGTCCACTAGGCTAGACTTCACAACTGAATCATAATCCAAACCTGTATCATAAAGGCACCTTATGGTGACCCCATTACAAATAACATCCTCACAAACTGGGGGGTGATAAGGTTCCTGTTGTCCCTTAGGATTAACCTTTAATCTTTGCATCCCCGACTTCATTGCAGCAATGTTTGAAGGTTTCCTTCTACAAAATTCGGTGTTATGGTTATCCTTCTTGCACCATTTACACCATCTTTTTCCTTGGTTCAACGGTTTTCTTTCATTGAACTTTTGGTCATTGAACTGCGAGTTTCTGTCGCGATAGTCATTTCTTGGCCGCTCAAAGTTTGTCCTACCTTTATTTCCCTGCTCTCTATTATCAAATTTATTAAATTGCTGTGGAGCTTTAAAATTGTCTATGTGCTTCTTCTTAGCACCACTTACCTCTGCCTGGGCTGCCTGATACCTCTCAGCAACATTTAAAATTTCCCCCAACTTCTCTGCACCTTGTTCCATGAGAAATTTTCTCATGTCTGGAGCCATGGACTCTCTCAATTGCTCAATCATGATCATTTCTTTAAGATCTTGGGTCTTCCCCAGAGCCGTCCATTTCTCCAAATAGGTTTCTAGTCTAGCAGAGAATTGGTGGTATGTCTCCCCAGACAACAGTTTAGCATTTCTAAATTTCTTACGATAAAATTCACCATTCTTCTCGTACCTTAATAACAAAGCCTGCTTTAACATGTCATAATTGTCTTGGTCTTCCCTGTTCATTTTAGCAAATACTTCATAAGAAGTACCCCTCAATCCCTGTGATAGCTTTAAACTCCACCTCTCTCTCTCTAACCCATATGTAGTAGCTAATAACTCAAAACGTCCTAGGTACCCCTCTATGTCATCGTCTTTTTCAACAAAATGGTCTAAATGAAACCCCATAGCTGAGTTTGAGGCTCCCAGACTAGGCGTAGCATCTGAGGCAAAAGGGCTGGCACCATTTTCAGGAGCCGGGCCTTGTAATTCCAGCTCCCTTAGTCGTAATTCGTGCTCCCTCTGCAACCTTCTATCTTCTGCCTCCCTTTCGGCCTTTTTATCTTCTGCCTCCCTTTGCTGTCGTTTTTCTTCTGCCTCCCTTTGCTGTCATTTTTCTTCTGCCTCAATCTGCAGCCTCTTAATTTCTCTATCAGCCTCAATTTGTAACCTCTTCTCTTCAGCTACCTTTCTATCTTCCCTTTCAATATATTTATCACATTCAGTCGTTACGTATTGAATTAAAATTTGACCATCCATTCCCATCTCCTTCGCGGTGAGCACAGCAGCTGATCTAAATTTTGCCAGCTCCGCCATACTTTTTAGACAATATAATAATATACAAGAAAAATCTCTAACCAGTAAATACACTAAGTACTTCTTATGACTATAGTCTAACTAATTCTAACTAACCAGTTAACTAATTAATTATTACTGGCTGTGAAGATTCACCAACTTTTATCTGCTGGGACACTTTTAATTTTAAGGGAAATTTTACAATTTATTTCCCTACTTTTATTTCTCCCACCAGGAGATCCTAATATTACTGTTGGGCTAATTATCCCTGGACAAGACCCCAATATTGTAGTGGTGTTTGATGGTATTGTATGATGGTGTTATTACTAAATGTAAATTGTATGAGGCCAGCTGTGAAGGCTCCTGAGATAAAATGTAGTTGAGAATTGTCAGAAGGCCTTTCTTGCTACCACTACGACCTCACACTTAATTTTTTTTTTAATGAATGTGACTACGTAAAGTGTCTAGGGTTATGATAGGTAGTGTGGTGTAATGGATTATAAATATACCCACAGATATGTAACAAGACTAATAATATTAATAAATGTTAAAATACACTGAACTAACTCACGTGTGTAAAATTTTTTGATATAATTATATTACATTTATTTTGTTCTGTGTCAATTTTTTAGGTTGACCAGAACTTAAAAGGATTTAGAGATTATGAAAAGAAATGCATGGAATATTATATCATAAATGCAATAGTGTACATATATATGTACTATACTAGTTAGTTTTATTAAATTGTTCTAGTAGTCATCTACTTGGGTTTCTAAAAAAATGTGCTTGATTTTTGAACCAACCTTTCTCTCCCCTCCAAAATTTTGTCGTTAAAAGTTATTTTTAGACACAGCCACCACAATATCCCCTCTCCTCCATACCACGTAGATTTGAACACCTGCGTCTCGATGTCGTGTTTTTTTGTGCAAAAATAGCGACACTTTTAGATTCAATACAGTCTGTCGATGATGTGAACAACACTGTCTTTTGTCATTATCTTCAATATCATCTATCCGTCTGTAAAATTAAGACCATCTTAGTTCACTGCTCCGAATGGGCCATCCGGCCAGCTAATTTTTATATTCCTAACATTAATATTAAGAAAAAATTACTTTTTAATTTTTGTAATATTCCTAACATCTGCGTTTTACCGCTCCATTCAAATCAAAAGCTTGGTATCGCAAAAGCGTCCAATAAATGACTGTGGCGTAACATATCTAGGGTCCCTTCTGTCGAGTTGCTTACTTTTTATGTCAACTTGGGAAACGTGACTTTTCTCCGTTTCCCCCCCAATTGCGTCTCCTTAGCCTTTCCAGTCATATTTTTTTTCTTTTTGATCCGCCGTTCCCCTCCTGTCTAGCAAGTCAATTATTATGGAGGATGATGACCCGCGGTCTAGGCGATCATGTACATCAGCAGCCTACGCATTATGTTTTTATCCTTAAATGTTATCTTTGGAGGGATTTTACCGTTGTATCTCTGTCAATTTCACTACAACAGCACAGGAAATGGTTCTGTGTAATCATTTGTTCAATGATTGTTTTACTTTAATCTTTGGTGAAATAACGTCTTGTTTGTTTTTTTATTGTTCTCTCTGCTTCCTATCCATAGAGTAGGTCTGCCTTGAAATTAAAGTTGAAGATTATTATTGTTGTGTTGGACTTCTTATCATGTCCATATACAGGTAGTTCTCTAAGCTGAGATCCACCTTGTGTGATCTAAGAGAGGAGATCGGAGCCACTGATTGATTTGTCTTGTGCAATGAAGATGATCCTTTAAAAAAAAAACCAATCATTGACACAAATATAAACATATGCACACCAGTTTTTATTTTATTTACATGCCCAACTCAAAGTTACGTGACCCGATATTTACACATTTTTACGCTACATATTTTGTCTATACGCCAATTGGAGCGCGAGAGCAAGATGATGCCAGTTTCTTTGAGGAGTTTGTGGAAGGCATTCACTATTAAAGACGCACTTTCACCAATCACAACTGCATGGAGTGAAGTTCTGTGGCATTGCATGAACGGTGGTGGGGGAAACAAAACTGTGCCCTCAATTGTGTCATGACTTTGAAGATTTTAGCGTCAATGACAGTAGTATCACAGCTGTTAAGCAGGGTGTCAGAATTACCTTAAGAGTTGACATAGATGTTGACGAAAATGAAATGGTAAATTTGCTTGAATCTCAGAAAGTAGAACTGAGTAATGAAGAGTTGTTGGTGCTGGAGAACATCAACACGGAGACGCAGCAACTTGCACCAGCCAGCAACAACCACCAGGCCGACAACTTAAAGTGAAACGATTAAAGTAGTCCTTCCAACTTCTTGCGTCCTGCCATTTGATCTTTGAAGATGATCAACCACCAGGCCGACAACTTAAAGTGAAACGATTAAAGTAGTCCTTTTGATCTTTGAAGATGATCCTAACATGGACAGGAGCTTAATGGTCCAGAGGAAAATGATGGAATGTGTTGCTCTCTACCAAGAAATCCTCTGAGCAGAAAAAGTCACAAATTCTACTCGACACCTTCTTCAGGAAACAATTCAATGCTGCATCAACTGCTTATCATTCAGATGTCTCACTCCTCGTTGAATTAGAAGTTGATAAATAATTTGTCAGTGTTGTTTTCTGTACTTAATATAATTGGTATGTGTTAATTTAAACTGTTTACTATTACATGTATATATTTGTATTATTATAATAAGAATGGCATTTACGGAACGCATCCCCCTTACTTTGCAAGTATTTGAATGAGACAATCATGTTCCATTTATACAATTTCTGTTTATGCGAGGTTCTCTAGAGCCAGTGTATTGCATAAACAAAGAACTACCAATGCAATGAAAGCTCTCCTCTTGTCTTTTAGAGCTAAATTAGATGGCCCACAATATGAAATCATTGGTGAATCAGTGTCCTATGGTCAATGACAAAAATGGATTATACACATCTGACCTGAGCACACTTATGCATGCCAAGATCTACTTCTGCTTTTTTTACTGAGGCTGTGGAATAAGAAAAACAATTTATCATTGTAGCTACTTTGACCATTTTTCAAGTGAAAATAATAAAATAACTCCACATGCATGTCAAATGAAGAAATCATTTTAAGCAATAAAAAATGTTTATCAATTGAAGACCATAAAAGGAAATGTTGATATTATTGGAAAGTACTAGTATTACTAAAGATATATTAATGCAGACTTGATAAGATGATGATGTGCACTGCATCACCTCAACTAAGTCCTAACATTTCAGTACGAAAAATAGTATACCTATAGAAACATAAGATGAAGGAATTACAACAAACATTAAAATCTCAAATATATCAGGCGGCCCACCTAATATCTCAACGTCTTACCCACCCCTGATGTGCATGCTATAACATGAAATCCAGACAGAGCATTAACTCTTCTTTAGAATATATTGTTATTGTGTTTCCCTATGTCTGTAACATTTGATCAGTCACAGTTATTTGACTTTCAGGTGGAGCAGGACACATCTCAGTCAATGCAGTCGTTACTCAAGTTGGATAGGATCAAATCTCGAATGAAGACTACATCTGATGCTCTCAAGGTCGATATATTTATCTGTTTGTGTCACTTTGCTTATTTGTCTGTTTATGTAACTTTACATATTTGTCTGTTTATGTAACTTTACATATTTGTCTGTCTCTTTATATGATTTACATATGTGTCTGTTTGTGTAACTGTACAAATTGGTCTGTTTGTGTCACTTTACATATTTGTCTGTTTGTATGACTTTATGTATTTGTCTGTCTCTTTATATACTTTAGATATTTATCTGCTCATATAGTCTAATATTTAAACAACAACAAAAACCAGTGACTTTCACTAAAGTCTGAACTCTGGATGTTGGCTATAGAAGCCAGAATTAACCATGATTTATGGGGAGACGTGGCATGGAAATATCCCTTTTTAAAAATCTCTCCTCTGCTATTTAAGTGGGTGTAGAACCAATCCTGCAGTTAGCCATCTTACAGGAAGTCTGTCCTAAGGCAGTGTGTGTGTTCATCCAGTTCTGATTTCTGTAGGTATTTATGTTACATGGTAAGATATCTAACCCATTTCCACAACCTTTCTTAATTGTCTATAATGACAAGTTTAGTAGGGTACAGTAGTCCTGATTTTTACTCCTCAGTACTGTGCCCTGACTTAGCAGATGTAGTAGGCATAAAATATATAGGTGTTCCAGTCTGCTGGTTATAGTATAGATTCAATACTTTAAAAACAGTTTTTTTTTTCACCTGACATGTTGTAGACTCTAGGAATTGAGTCATCATTCTCTGTTGTGATCCCCCACAGAGCATGGAGTGACCACTACAGGAAGCCTGCACCAGACATTCACGTGTTTTTGTAGTGCTGATTTACTTGATATAGAGGTTGTCAGCTCCAAACAAAACCTCATATTAATGGAGGGCACAGTAGGCCTATTCTTTATTTGTCTCACAATAACTGCTCTCTCATGTCGTTCAAGGTCACCAGTATAAGATTGTGCACCAGGCTGGCAACCTCATCACATAAACAGGCTGCTACAGAAATCACTCACTGCTGCTAGAGTATGTCAATGTTTGCTGCATGAATGTGAATGAATAAATGTATTGTAGAAAGGCTGAAGGAGATAGCATAGGCTAATCATCTGAATCTTCAAAGATTCTTATTCTTTTTTGATGGTGGAGACTTCGATGGACAGGGGTTGCTGAGGAAGTGGTAGGTTCTGAAAGGGTAGGGGGCCTTGACCTAGTCGTTGCTGTTGAAGGTTATGATGGCTTACTTTCTTGAAGAAGGAAAGCAATTAAGTTTGTCATATGGATTATTTTCTCCTTTCCCGTAGAATTTCTTTATAAACATACAACTTTGTTCAGTAGGCCTGCATTGACTTTTGAACTTCTTTCAAAATTAGGATCTATCTTCTCAACAACTGCCATCCCCTTCTCTATAAAGTTGATTCCTTCTTCTATTTCCTTCCTAGTCATTTCCCTAGGTATGACAGGGCTATCATCAGGGTGGGTTTCCTCTTATCTGTTCTTCAGAATGAGCAAGGCTAGCGCAGAAAATTATGAATATGATTGAAAAGCGCCGGAAAGTGAAGCGCCAAAAAGTGGGGTTTGACTGTACTTATATATTAAAGAAAGCCCTGAATTGAAGACGGCCTATAAAGATAATTTGGTTCATCAGTAAATATGATACGTCAAGGCCTTAAATCCCACCCCCTGCAGACCCAAGTAGAACAGTCCCAACTAAGATGGTTTGGCCATGTCTGCAGAATGGGAGAAGATTTGCTACCACGACAAGCATGGGAAACAAAGAGCCAGGGATCCAGACCCCCATGATAACCCAGAGTCCGCTGGGAGGACAACATTAGACAATCTTTGAAGGACCGAGGACTAGAATGGAACCAGGCCAGGAGGAAGACAGCCTATTGGCTAGTCTGGCGCTCTCTCTTCCAAACCTCTACACCTCACGGTAGAAGGGGAATGACTAAGTAAGTCAGTAAATATGAAATAACAGTTCTGTTTAAAGTAGTTACCAGTATTGAGAGCAGTGACTGAGATTTGCTGCTCAGTTGAAAGTTATTGACATTCATTGTTTTATTCAGAGTTCTCCACTGGCAAATATTCTGTTTGGATAATTGGATATTATAAATTTGTTCTTATTGCAGGAAGCAGACAACTGGACAACTCTGAGTGCAGATATGGATGAGGTGTTTCAATCACAGAATATTGATGACGTATGTACACCTACTAGTGTTATTGACTTGTCCATCTGTTATATGATGAGTTAGGGAATGCAAAGGTAGTGAGGAAGGGACCTGGTCACCCCATCTCTGGAAGCTGGACCCAGTTTAGTGGAGTCTGTAAGATAGGACAAAACGGACCTACACATTTTAGCAATCAGGCATGTTAACACATCTTTATCATTCATACACTTTATAGAGATTTCTGACTTATGACCATATATTTTGTCATCTGAACGAAACCTTGTAGTAAGTCAAAGACAGTCTGTATTTTATTTTTGTAATATGTAATTTTGCTCCGTAATAACTTGGACCTTGGAATCCATGTGCATCATAAGTTACACCTTGGCCTTTGATAAGGTGAAACATCAAGAGACCATCAGAACACATAGATACTGATAGGGAAGATTAAGAATTAAAAAGGAATATAGAGAAAAAAGATAAATGGATAGCTTAACACTATGGCATGGGAAGATATCAACAACACAACTGATGGAAGACATTAGAGATAAAGATCTATGAAGGAACATGGTCATATAGATGTGTACAAATATTTTCAGTGTTTGGTTTGGTTCATTTTAAAAAATAGATATATGTTTTGGTTTATTTAAAAAAATAGATATATAATTTGGTTTATTTTTAAAAATAGATATATGTTGGAAGAGGGTTTAAATTTTAAAAAAATACACTTGCCATCTGGCAAAAATCATCACATGGACATAACAGAACCAGACAGTGATGGGCTATGGTCTGTTTCCATACCCATCGAACAATGCCGTGGGAATAACTCATTTGATTTGCTGAAGCTATTTGAAAAGGCTGGAGTTGTTAAGAGAATGATTTATGGAACATGTTGTGTCTTTATCCAGTATGGGAGCAAGGACGAGGCTTTTAGGGCTAAAGAAATATTCCAGAAGGAGATAAACATTTCTATTCAGAATGGCACAAATGACAAACAGAAAAAGCGGGAAAAGTCAACTCTGGACAATGCTGTGAATACAAAACAGAAAGATTCTCCACCACCTCATCAGGCAGATTGTCCTGATGGTCATGAAGCAGGTCATTCACTAGGAGATCTGGTTCCCAGAATGCCAGATCTTCAAGTGGATATCTGTGCTGAAGCAGCCAGAATTAATAAACACCCCACATCCGCCAGACTCCAGCATCAATCACAAGCAATGATCAACATGCCCATATGTCGGACCCTGTTCACTGATATGCCTCCACTTATTCCAGTGGAAGCTGCTGGAAACACACATGAGCCAAACTGCAGCATCTTTGTTGCAAACTTTCCTGCTTTTACAACAAATAATGCCCTAAGAAAGGCATTTTCAAAGTACCACGTCCTTGACATCTGTGTTCTGAACTCTCGAGGTGGGCAAGGCAGAACTAAAGCATTCTTATACTTAGCAACAATTTATGAGACCATTTCAGCAGTCATTGAGATGGATGGTTCTTGCGTTCTTGGGCCTCAGTTGAAGGTGGATGTCCCTTTCAACAATGTCATTCTGAAAGCTCTGGTTAAGAATGTGATGTCCACGAAGAATGGGATCAATTTATAGGAGTCACTAGTGTGACAGAGTCATTGTAATTTTATTAAATTTATGTTTTCAATGATAAGATGTGTATCTCAATGCTTGCTATTAAAACGTTAAAAATTAGTTTTTTTTTCCTATAGACAATTGTAGTGAAATTGACAGAGATACAACGGTAAAATACCTCCAAAGATAACATTTAAGGATAAAAACCTAATGCGTAGGCTGCTGATGTACATGATCGCCCAGACCGCGGGTCATCACCCTCCATAAAAATTGACTCGCTAGACAGGAGGGGAACGGCGGATAAAAAGGAAAAAATATGACTGGAAAGATTGCGTGAGACTGGAAAGGCTAAGGAGACGCAATTGGGGGGGAAACGGAGAAAAGTCACGTTTCCCAAGTTGACATAAAAAGTAAGCAACTCGACAGAAGGGACCATAGATATGTTACGCCACAGTCATTTATTGGACGCTTTTGCAATACCAAGCCCTTGATTTGAATTCAGCGGCTAAAACGCAGATGTTTGGAATATTACAAAATTTAAAAAGTACTTTTTTCTTAATATTAATGTTAGGAATATAAAAAATTAGCTGGCCGGATGGCCCATTCTGAGCAGTGAACTAATATGGTCTTAATTTTACAGACGGATAGATAATATTGAAGATAATGACAAAAGACAGTGTTGTTCACATCATCGACAGACTGTATTGAATCTAAAAGTGTCGCTAATTGCACAAAAAAAACACGACCTCGAGACGCAGGTGTTCAAATCTACTTAGTATGGAAGAGAAGGGATATTTGTGGTGGCTGTGTCTAAAAATAACTTTTAACGACAAAATTTTGGAGGGGAGAGAAAGGTTGGTTCAAAAATCAAGTACATTTTTGTAGAAACACAAGTAGAGACGGACAGACTAACAGATAACCATCCATACTTGACTGAAGCATGACTGAAATGACTTTAGGGTAGGAAATTTGAATTTAAAATAAACCTAGGCAGTGATTGGCCACAGACAATCATATCATTAGCGCTCAGATGCGAAAGTGGGGCCATTCTTCAATAGTTGTTCAGTGATAGACACAGATTTTAAAGTGTGGTGATTTCCATATGAAAGAAAGTGAAAGAAGTTTAGGGACGCCATACTATAGCCAGCAGCTCAGCTGAGTTTTGCTAGCAATTCTGTGTTATTTATTCATAATCTGGTAAGATTGAAATTATTTCCTTATATATTTTGAATATTGTTTCATGTTTGAGTGATTTGATACTGCCATATCGAAATCTAGCCTTACAAACAAGTAGGGATTTGCTCTAGACCCCCCGCCCTAGTCAGGGTCTAGGGACCAACAATATACATAAACTCCAGCAAGGGTTAGGCAAGACAGATCAAGTGTTGAGAATAATGAAACATATTACCTATCCTCTTTTAGGGCAGAAAACTAATAAATATTTTTCAGAATCTATAGTCTGGGAGGATCTATCTGATGTAAAACCACCATGGTAAATGTGCTGTTTGGTCAGAGAGATCTGACCTGTCTGTATGATGTGGTTGTTGTGTCAGTGTTGTGTCCAGACGTGGGTAGAGAATAGATTTTGACACATGGCCCATACTTTGATTGCAGAGCTGTGAGTTTCTGTTGTCAACAAAGCAGTGTCTATTCAGTTGGTGACTTTACTCGAGTGTATCTGTGCAGTACTTGTGACAGAGACCACCATTATTGCCCGCCAGCACGGAGAGGTGGGACCACCAGATTTCAGCACCAGAGCTACAACTACAAGATGAGTGAGCCTCTGGTCTGCTGGACATTCACCAACGCTTTGTAGTTACTAATACCCCATAAAAATTCCCACCATTTTCTGGACACTGTGTAGTCAATATAGACAGGTGTGATGAGGCCACCCCAACAGCACAAACATTAACTATCCTCCCAAGTAGATGACTACTAGAACATTTTAATAAAACTAACTAGTATAGTACATATATATGTACACTATTGCATTTATGATATAATATTCCATGCATTTCTTTCATAATCTCTAAATCCTTTTAAGTTCTGGTCAACCTAAAAAATTGATCCAGAACAAAATAAATGTAATATAATTCTATCAAAAAAAATTTTACACACGTGAGTTAGTTCAGTGTATTTTAACATTTATTAATATTATTAGTCTTGTTAAATATCTGTGGGTATATCTATAACCTATTACACCACACTACATATCATAACCCTAGACACTTTACGTAGCCACATTCATTAAAAAAAAAAATTAAGTGTGAGGTCGTAGTGGTAGCAAGAAAGGCCTTCTGACAATTCTCAACTACATTTTATCTCAGGAGCCTTCACAGCTGGCCTCATACAATTACATTTAGTAATATCACCATCATACAATACCATCAACACACCACTACATATATTGGGGTCTTGTCCAGGGATAATTAGCCCAACAGTAATATTAGGATCTCCTGGTGGGAGAAATAAAAGTAGGGAAATAAATTGTAAAATTCCCTTTAACATTAAAAGTGTCCCTGCAGATAAAAGTTGGTGAATCTTCACAGCCAGTAATAATTAATTAGTTAACTGGTTAGTTAGAATTAGTTAGACTATAGTCATAAGAAGTACTTAGTGTATTTACTGGTTAGAGATTTAGCTTGTATATTATTATATTGTCTAAAAAGTATGGCGGAGCTGGCAAAATTTAGATCAGCTGCTGTGCTCACCGCGAAGGAGATGGGGAATGGATGGTCAAATTTTAATTCAATACGTAACGGCTGAATGTGATAAATATATTGAACGGGAAGAAAGAATGGTAGCTGAAGAAGAAGAGGTTACAAATTGAGGCTGATAGAGAAATAGTTAAGAGGCTGCAGATTGAGGCAGAAGAAAAACGACAGCAAAGGGAGGCAGAAGAAGAAAAAACGGTTGACTGCCGAAAAAAGGCAGAAGAAAAACGACAGCAAAGGGAGGCAGAAGAAAAAAGGTTGACTGCCGAAAGGGAGGCAGAAGAAAAAAATGCCGAAAGGGAGGCAGAAGAAAAAAGGTTGACTGCCGAAAGGGAGGCAGAAGATAGAAGGTTGCAGAGGGAGCACGAATTACGACTAAGGGAGCTGGAATTACAAGGCCCGGCTCCTGAAAATGGTGCCAGCCCTTTTGCCTCAGATGCTACGCCCAGACTGGGAGCCTCAAACTCCGCTATGGGGTTTCATTTAGACCATTTTGTTGAAAAAGACGATGACATAGAGGGGTACCTAGGACGTTTTGAGTTATTAGCTACTACATATGGGTTAGAGAGAGAGAGAGGTGGAGCTTTAAGCTATCACAGGGATTGAAGGTGCATTCTTCTGGCGAAAATTTTTTGCCTGCAGCTGAAAGAGGGAACACAGGAGAAACCCCCTAGGGGTGACCCTTAATGAACATGTTTTTGTGTTTCTTGGCAATTGCTATTTTTTGGAATTTATAAAATAAATGAATGATGAAATTTTATGATAAAAATTTGTTTGTGTAAATTAGTGTGATAGGAAGAGAGGAAAGGAAAGATGAAAAAAAAACGAAAAAAAAATTTAAAATAATAAAAAAAAATGGACGGTTTTGGGGAGGACCCAAAATCTAAAAAAAAATTTTTTTTAAAATTGAAAGGATGGCTCGAAGGAGGTCCATACCCATGCATCTCAAATGAAATTCATTTGACCAGAGACCAATGGTGCAATCAAATGAAGATCTTTTCGTTAGCTGAGAAAATTCCCATCAGGTAGCAAAGCAGGCAAAGGTAAACGTTGGGCTGGACATTCGGGCTGAAATTCTAGAAAATTTAGTCCTAGCCCCTAACATTATTACATACTTAGCAAGGCCATTTAAATAAATTTCGTTTAATAAAGCCCATCAAATATTCTAGAAACGATATCAGCGCTTATAAAGACAAAAATCTTATCCCCACCGCATGGAAACGAAAACTCCAAAAAATTAGAGCAAAAATGTTGATGCAATTTCGAAAAAAAAATTTGACAAGAGAAAAAGATAAATATAACACCAATCCCTTTTTTAAAGATCGGAAACGGAAGCTAGCTCTCTTGAAAATAAATTAGAAAACATCCGGGGCTGTTGTCAAGTGGATACACAAGTTCATGCTAGAAACGAAAAAATCCGTAAAGGAACACACGGTGCCTCCAATGTCAAAGAAAAAAGTTTAGTTTTTTTTTTTGGTGACACATGTCCCCCCGAAGCGTGCTAAAGGTTTTAAAGCTATCACAGGGAATGAGAGGTACTTCTTATGAAGTATTTGCCAAAATGAACAGGGAAGACCAAGACAATTATGACATGTTAAAGCAGGCTTTGTTATTAAGGTACGAGAAGAATGGTGAATATTATCGTAAGAAATTTAGAAATGCCAAACTGTTGTCTGGGGAGACATACCACCAATTCTCTGCCAGACTAGAAACCTATTTGGAGAAATGGACGGCTCTGGGGAAGACCCAAGATCTTAAAGAAATGATCATGATTGAGCAATTGAGAGAGTCCATGGCTCCAGACATGAGAAAATTTCTCATGGAACAAGGCGCAGAGAAGTTGGGGGAAATTTTAAATGTTGCTGAGAGGTATCAGGCAGCCCAGGCAGAGGTAAGTGGTGCTAAGAAGAAGCACATAGACAATTTTAAAGCTCCACAGCAATTTAATAAATTTGATAATAGAGAGAAGGGAAATAAAGGTAGGACAAACTTTGAGCGGCCAAGAAATGACTATCGCGACAGAAACTCACAGTTCAATGACCAAAAGTTCAATGAAAGAAAACCGTTGAACCAAGGAAAAAGATGGTGTAAATGGTGCAAGAAGGATAACCATAACACCGAATTTTGTAGAAGGAAACCTTCAAACATTGCTGCAATGAAGTCGGGGACGCAAAGATTAAAGGTTAATCCTAAGGGACAACAGGAACCTTATCACCCCCCAGTTTGTGAGGATGTTATTTGTAATGGGGTCACCATAAGGTGCCTTTATGATACAGGTTTGGATTATGATTCAGTTGTGAAGTCTAGCCTAGTGGACCCAAGTCAGTATACCACAGAAACAGTGGAAATACAAGGGGCGACTAAGGACATACCACTCATGACACTTCCCATCGCAAGGATAACGGTGAAAACTCGCTATGTGGAAGGAGAAATCAGAGCAGCAGTGATAGATGAACCAATCTACCCTCTGATATTGTAAAAAACTGTGATCATGGCGACAGTGCAGACCAGGTCACAGAAGAAGGAGGAAGAAGGTGAACCTATAAATGCTCATCCAGAGGAGATGAGGAAGGCGCAGGCTGAGGATAGGACACTCAAGCCATGTTTTAAAAAATTGCCCAAATGCCACACACCTCCGAGCAAGGGGGAATATTTCATGAAGAACAAACTATTATACAGGAAGACAGGAACTAGATCCACTGGTCACGGACAGTTAGTTCTTCCCAAGATATATAGGGCAAACTTAATAAGGAGCTTACATGTTGGAAAAGATGGTGACCATGAGAAAGTCGGTACCATCTGCCAAAAGATTGCTCGAAAATACTATTGGCCCGACGTAAATGTCGATGTTGAAAACTTTGTAGAAGCATGTGGCGTATTTCATGAGGGAACACCCACAAAGGGAAAATATGTGCAGGACCTAGAAACGCCACGGGGCAACTTTAGGCCTGAAAGGAAAACTAATTATACTCGGGTAGACAAAGTGGAATGGGAGCCCCCTTTTCACACCCAGTCTTCACTTGAATGGATTAACATGGCCACTATGCGAAGAGTACAAAGAAGAAATTTTACCCAGGATAAGATGACAATCCCTCGGTCAGACTTATATAAACTGGAAGAACAGACAAGAGAGCGAAGATCTCTCATAAGCAATCTAAAGTGGGGAGACAAACCCCAGAAAAAAATTGGTAGTGGTCGATTTGTGAGTGATGATTCTAGGAAGAAAAGTCCTCATTATAGAGCTTCTAATGGACGGGACCCGACGGGTTCCATGAAAAATAAGTATGATAAATTAAAGATCCAGATGTAACTCTATTAAGGACCTGGACAGATGAGAAGGCGGAAGAGACTGTTACCTCATCGTATCAATATGTGAACGAACTGACCACTCGTTTGAAAGCTGGATGGAAACTGGCAAATGATAATTTGAAGCAAGCCAGGAAGAAACATGCAGCATATTTTAATAGGAAGGCAAAGGACAGGGAACTGGCAGTCGGAGAGAAGGTGCTGCTTCTACTACCCGGAAGCCAGAATAAATTACAAATTGGTTGGCAAGGTCCATATACGGTTCTAGAGAAGGTGTCTAGAACAAACTATAAAATTGACAAAAAGGGGAAGGAGAAAATTTATCATGTAAACCTGTTAAAGAAGTATCTGGACAGACCACTCCAGGAAAGCACCCCCTTATTGACCTTGGCTATTGCAACCCAGATGCAAAAAGAACCACTCACCTCACATGAATACCCATTACATCCTTGTGAAACCGCAGCACAGGTAAAAGTCAGTAAGCACCTGACTAAAAACCAGAGGGAGAGAGTTCAACAGGTTCTGGAGGAACATACAGATGTATTAACAGATAAACCAGGCCATACAAATTTGCTACAGTATGACATGAAACTGGTAGACTCAAACCCAATCTGTATGAGAGCCTATTCTATTCCGTTCGCGAAGGAGAAGGCATTGAAGGAAGAAATAGAGTATTTGTTGAAGGAGGGGATTATTTCGCACAGTGAATCATCTTTTAGTTCTAGTGTCGTTTTGTTGAGAAAACCGTCTGGGGAACACAGACTGTGCATAGATTACAGGAAACTGAATGCTGTCACAGAAGGACAAGTGGATCCATTACCAGACACAAAACAGTTATTTGCCAGACTGAACAAGGCAAAATACTTTTCAAAGGTGGATCTTAGTAAAGGCTATTACCAGATCCCAGTGAAGCCTGAAGTGAGACCTTATTTGGCTTTTAGCACTTCGGATGGACATTATGAATTCAATATGCTACCATTCGGACTGAAAAATGCTCCGAGTGTGTTTTCAAGGATGATGCGAAAATTGTTGGATCCCCTGAATAACCCATGTATCACGAATTTCATGGATGATATTCTCGTCGCCACAGAGACATTTGAAGAACACATTGAAGCTCTGGAGATGTTGTTTGATAGACTTCGGGAGGCGAACTTAACTGCTAGGCCAACAAAATGTTGTATTGGATGCAAAGAGTTGGAATTCTTGGGACACACTGTATATCAGGGTAATATGACCCCTGATCCTAAGAACTTGGAAAAACTGCAGAGAGCACCTAGGCCACAAACAAAAAAGGACGTGCGATCATTCGTGTCGTTATGCGGATTTTATCAGAAATACATCAAAAATTTTAACGCTATTTGTGCTCCTCTGACTGATCTGACTCGCAAGGGACTTCCAGATAAAATTATTTGGACTGCACAATGTGAACTAGCGTTCCAAGAGTTAAAGGAAAAACTCACTAGCAAGCCTATTCTCAAACTGCCTGATTTGACACAGGACTTTGTCTTAAGAACCGATGCAAGTAATGTAGGACTCGGAGGGGCTTTGTTGCAAAGATCATCTTCACCTGATGGGGAACTGAAACCAGTCGCTTATGCAAGCCGTAAATTGAATAAGGCGGAACAAGGATACTCCACAAGCGAAAAAGAATGTTTAGCGTTAATATGGGCAATAAAGAAGTTTCAAATCTATCTGTATGGTAGGACTTTTGTGGTGGAGACGGACCATCAGCCTCTCGTATTCTTATCTCAGGCTAAGCATGAAAACGCAAGATTGCTGAGGTGGTCTTTATTGCTTCAACCTTATCAGTTTAGTATCCAATATATCCCAGGCAAATTGAATGTCGGTGCAGATTTCCTCAGTCGGCACCCCTGTGATCAAAATTAGAGTAGTGGCAGACGTGAGGAGTAATTTTACCTATGTGTATCGCTGGTTTTGGAACTTGCCATAGGCATGTTTTCAAGTGGGGAGATGTGTAGTGAAATTGACAGAGATACAACGGTAAAATACCTCCAAAGATAACATTTAAGGATAAAAACATAATGCGTAGGCTGCTGATAGTACATGATCGCCCAGACCGCGGGTCATCACCCTCCATAAAAATTGACTCGCTAGACAGGAGGGGAACGGCGGATAAAAAGGAAAAAATATGACTGGAAAGATTGCGTGAGACTAGAAAGGCTAAGGAGACGCAATTGGGGGGGAAACGGAGAAAAGTCACGTTTCCCAAGTTGACATAAAAAGTAAGCAACTCGACAGAAGGGACCATAGATATGTTACGCCACAGTCATTTATTGGACGCTTTTTGCAATACCAAGCCCTTGATTTGAATTCAGCGGCTAAAACGCAGATGTTTGGAATATTACAAAATTTAAAAAAGTACTTTTTTCTTAATATTAATGTTAGGAATATAAAAATTAGCTGGCCGGATGGCCCATTCTGAGCAGTGAACTAATATGGTCTTAATTTTACAGACGGATAGATAATATTGAAGATAATGACAAAAGACAGTGTTGTTCACATCATCGACAGACTGTATTGAATCTAAAAGTGTCGCTATTTGCACAAAAAAAAACACGACCTCGAGACGCAGGTGTTCAAATCTACTTAGTATGGAAGAGAAGGGATATTTGTGGTGGCTGTGTCTAAAAATAACTTTTAACGACAAAATTTTGGAGGGGAGAGAAAGGTTGGTTCAAAAATCAAGTACATTTTTGTAGAAACACAAGTAGAGACGGACAGACTAACAGATAACCATCCATACTTGACTGAAGCATGACTGAAATGACTTTAGGGTAGGAAATTTGAATTTAAAATAAACCTAGGCAGTGATTGGCCACAGACAATCATATTATTAGCGCTCAGAGCGAAAGTGGGGCCATTCTTCAATAGTTGTTCAGTGATAGACACAGATTTTAAAGTGTGGTGATTTCCCATATGAAAGAAAGTGAAAGAAGTTTAGGGACGCCATACTATAGCCAGCAGCTCAGCTGAGTTTTGCTAGCAATTCTGTGTTATTTATTCATAATCTGGTAAGATTGAAATTATTTCCTTATATATTTTGAATATTGTTTCATGTTCGAGTGATTTGATACTGCCATATCGAAATCTAGCCTTACAAACAAGTAGGGATTTGCTCTAGACCCCCCGCCCTAGTCAGGGTCTAGGGACCAACAATATACATAAACTCCAGCAAGGGTTAGGCAAGACAGATCAAGTGTTGAGAATAATGAAACATATTACCTATCCTCTTTTAGGGCAGAAAACTAATAAATATTTTTCAGAATCTATAGTCTGGGAGGATCTATCTGATGTAAAACCACCATGGTAAATGTGCTGTTTGGTCAGAGAGATCTGACCTGTCTGTATGATGTGGTTGTTGTGTCAGTGTTGTGTCCAGACGTGGGTAGAGAATAGATTTTGACACATGGCCCATACTTTGATTGCAGAGCTGTGAGTTTCTGTTGTCAACAAAGCAGTGTCTATTCAGTTGGTGACTTTACTCGAGTGTATCTGTGCAGTACTTGTGACAGAGACCACCATTATTGCCCGCCAGCACGGAGAGGTGGGACCACAAGATTTCAGCACCAGAGCTACAACTACAAGATGAGTGAGCCTCTGGTCTGCTGGACATTCACCAACGCTTTGTAGTTACTAATATCCCCATAAAAAATTCCCACCATTTTCTGGACACTGTGTAGTCAATATAGACAGGTGTGATGAGGCCACCCCAACAGCACAAACATTAACTATCCTCCCAAGTAGATGACTACTAGAACATTTTAATAAAACTAACTAGTATAGTACATATATATGTACACTATTGCATTTATATGATATAATATTCCATGCATTTTTTCATAATCTCTAAATCCTTTTAAGTTCTGGTCAACCTAAAAAAATTGATCCAGAACAAAATAAATGTAATATAATTCCATCAAAAAATTTTACACACGTGAGTTAGTTCAGTGTATTTTAACATTTATTAATATTATTAGTCTTGTTAAATATCTGTGGGTATATCTATAACCTATTACACCACACTACACATCATAACCCTAGACGCTTTACGTAGCCACATTCATAAAAAAAAAAAATTAAGTGTGAGGTCGTAGTGGTAGCAAGAAAGGCCTTCTGACAATTCTCAACTACATTTTATCTCAGGAGCCTTCACAGCTGGCCTCATACAATTACATTTAGTAATATCACCATCATACAATACCACCAAACACCACTACAACAATTCACATAAGCTTGACTGCTGGCGTCAGGGTCAGCAAACCAGCTGACCAAGACCCTACTCCACCTCCACTTGGTGGACCTAGAAACAGGCTGCATCACTGCAGTCTGGCTGAGAGAGTAGGGATCGAAGAGGGAAGGCAAACCCGGTCCCAAAAAATGCCGTGCTGAAGTCGAATGTGCCGGCCGAAAGGCGCAGATATCGCAGCTCCGCTGTAAACAGACACAACGCAACCAACGTCCTTTTCAGGACAAACGAGGAAGAAGAAGAAGAAGAAGAATTTATTTTAAAAAATTGATATGTTTTGGTTTATTAAAAAGAATAGATATAGAGGACTTTTGATTTCATGCTTTGAAGTTGCAAAGTTTTTACATCAGCAAGTCTTATTTCTGAGGACAGAATACTCATTACTATGATTTATTTTTAACTTCTCGGCAGTCAGATGTTATAAATGCCACAAAAGTAGCCTAGTGTTACGCACGGATCATTATTATTTTTCGTTTGTATAAACATTTTTCATATGTATGATCATTTTTTTGACTGAAGTGTGTATTATGTTTTCTATGGTCAAAGGGACATAATCCGAGTTATCGAGACTACAATTTTTTAGGAGTTTGCCTTCTCTTGTATAGAGACACGTTCGGTCTATAATTTCTTGAACGAAGCGTGACCACATCTCCTTATTTGGTAGTACCAGTCAACTATGGTAGATGTCTGAAACCTTTCTTAACGCTTCTTTTCATGACCATAAAAGGCGCGACTGTGTAAGACTTTTATCTCGAATGTTCTTAGAATCGTCTTATTGTGAACGGCAACTCAGAGATTGTCGTTCTGCGCATGTCAAAAGCTGGGAGTTCGTTCTGTGTGTTCCGCCCAGTTCGGCAGTTGAGAAATGGTTTAAGAAGCGAGCAGACGCAACTGCGTCTTGTGATTTTCTGAGGGAAATACATTGTCTTTGTGAGTTAGTTAACTAACTAGACTATTTCCCAGTATTATTCACGCCTGCCTGGAGGCATATGTTCATGGTTGATTTTCCGAAATAAGGTAATTCCTCTTGTATCGAACTTTATGCTATCATCTAGAGGTTCGTCATTTTGTCGCCTATTTGCTCGCCTGTGTGATTCAAAATGGAGAGGTACTTTGACTAGGATTAAGTCACCGGTATCTTTATACATGAACTAGTTAAATATATATGGGTCGCTCTAGACCAACAAGACTATTGTCTGTGTGCCAGGATTCGTTATATCAGAGATCACGTCCAAGTCAGATGGTTAGACTTAGGAACATTATAAAGGTCGAGCTGACCTGTAGCCCATGTATGCTATTCACGTGCAGACAGTAAACGGACTGATTGTATACATCTGATCTGCTAGCATCAGGAAGGGAATATTATTATTATTGTCTATGAACAGTGATAACCTGCAGTTGACACTGTTGCAGAAATTATTATTATTTATACAGCTTCACGAACTAGAACTCTATGATTTATGAATTTCTGAATCTATTGAACTGTGATGTCTTATGACGCATATATACAACAGCTGTCATTGCTGACTACAGAAATTGTTTTCAATGTGCCATATCATTTTGCTGAACTCGTTAACTATGTTGATGTCATAAGTATCATGACTGTTTTGTGGCGTGCAATAAATGGAAGAAACTTATACAACGAAGTTACCCTTTCTATGACTCTACACGTCATGTTGCCTGTGTGATAACCCTGTGAACTGTTCCACTACCACATACACAGCAACATCCTAAATCAGAGAAGACACCTACATCTTGCACTTTAATACCAGGTGTCGATAAGGGTGGCAAGTTACCACTTCAGCTCAAATCCACCCTTATCATTTTTGGTGGCCAGTATGTTACGCACGGATCATTATTATTTTTCGTTTGTATAAACATTTTTCATATGTATGATCATTTTTTTGACTGAAGTGTGTATTATGTTTTCTATGGTCAAAGGGACATAATCCGAGTTATCGAAACTACAATTTTTTAGGAGTTTGCCTTCTCTTGTATAGAGACACGTTCGGTCTATAATTTCTTGAACGAAGCGTGACCACATCTCCTTATTTGGTAGTACCAGTCAACTATGGTAGATGTCTGAAACCTTTCTTAACGCTTCTTTTCATGACCATAAAAGGCGCGACTGTGTAAGACTTTTATCTCGAATGTTCTTAGAATCGTCTTATTGTGAACGGCAACTCAGAGATTGTCGTTCTGCGCATGTCAAAAGCTGGGAGTTCGTTCTGTGTGTTCCGCCCAGTTCGGCAGTTGAGAAATGGTTTAAGAAGCGAGCAGACGCAACTGCGTCTTGTGATTTTCTGAGGGAAATACATTGTCTTTGTGAGTTAGTTAACTAACTAGACTATTTCCCAGTATTATTCACGCCTGCCTGGAGGCATATGTTCATGGTTGATTTTCCGAAATAAGGTAATTCCTCTTGTATCGAACTTTATGCTATCATCTAGAGGTTCGTCATTTTGTCGCCTATTTGCTCGCCTGTGTGATTCAAAATGGAGAGGTACTTTGACTAGGATTAAGTCACCGGTATCTTTATACCTGAACTAGTTAAATATATATGGGTCGCTCTAGACCAACAAGACTATTGTCTGTGTGCCAGGATTCGTTATATCAGAGATCACGTCCAAGTCAGATGGTTAGACTTAGGAACATTATAAAGGTCGAGCTGACCTGTAGCCCATGTATGCTATTCACGTGCAGACAGTAAACGGACTGATTGTATACATCTGATCTGCTAGCATCAGGAAGGGAATATTATTATTATTGTCTATGAACAGTGATAACCTGCAGTTGACACTGTTGCAGAAATTATTATTATTTATACAGCTTCACGAACTAGAACTCTATGATTTATGAATTTCTGAATCTATTGAACTGTGATGTCTTATGACGCATATATACAACAGCTGTCATTGCTGACTACAGAAATTGTTTTTCAATGTGCCATATCATTTTGCTGAACTCGTTAACTATGTTGATGTCATAAGTATCATGACTGTTTTGTGGCGTGCAATAAATGGAAGAAACTTATACAACGAAGTTACCCTTTCTATGACTCTACACGTCATGTTGCCTGTGTGATAACCCTGTGAACTGTTCCACTACCACATACACAGCAACATCCTAAATCAGAGAAGACACCTACATCTTGCACTTTAATACCAGGTGTCGATAAGGGTGGCAAGTTACCACTTCAGCTCAAATCCACCCTTATCACCTAGTTATAGACAAAATTCCATAATGTTTATCTTCAGATAACGAGCAAGTTACGAGGGATGCAACAAAGTCTGGTGAGTGGCTAGATAATTTAATTTGCTGTAGATAACACTCGTATAACATTCCCTCAGTGAAATGTGCCTTATCTAGACTTGTATAACCATCCTACAGTAAAGTATTCCATATCTAGACTTGTATAACCATCTCACAGTAAAATATTCCATATTAAGATTTGTATAACCATCTCACAATAAAATATCTCTTATATTGACTTGCATAACATTCCCACAATAAAATGTCCCTTATCTAGACTTGTATAACATTCCCACAGTAAAATGCCCTTATCTAGACTTGTATATCCATCCCACAGTAAAATGTCCCTTATCTAGACTTGTATAACCATCCCACAGTAAAATGTCCCATATATAGACTTGTATAACATTCCCACAGTAAAATATTCCACATTTAGATGTGTATAACCATCCCACAGTAAAATGTCCCTTATATAGACTTGTATAACATTCCCACAATAAAATATTCCATATCTGGACTTGTATAACATTCCCACAGTAAAATGTCCCTTATATTGACTTGTATAAAATTCTCACAGTAAAATGTCCCTTATCTACACTTATATAACCATACTACAGTTAGCTTCCCCCATCTAGACTTGTATAAACATCCAACAGTAAACTTCTCCCTATCTAGACTTGTATAAACATCCAACAGTAAACTTCTCCCTATCTAGACTTGTATAAACATCCAACAGTAAACTTCTCCCTATCTAGACTTGTATAAACATCCAACAGTAAACCTCTTCCTATCTAGACTTGTATAAACATCCAATAGTAAACTTCTCCCTATCTAGACTTGTATAAACATCCAACAGTAAACTTCTCCCTATCTAGACTTGTATAACCATCCAACAGTAAACTTCTCCCTATCTAGACTTGTATAACCATCCAGCAGTAAACTTCTCCCTATCTAGACTTGTATAAACATCCAACAGTAAACTTCTCCCTATCTAGACTTGTATAACCATCCAACAGTAAACTTCTCCCTATCTAGACTTGTATAAACATCCAACAGTAAACCTCTTCCTATCTAGACTTGTATAACCATCCAATAGTAAACTTCTCCCTATCTAGACTTGTATAAACATTTAACAGTAAACTTCTCCCTATCTAGACTTGTATAAACATCCAACAGTAAACCTCTTCCTATCTACACTTATATAACCATACTACAGTTAGCTTCCCCCATCTAGACTTGTATAACCATCCAATAGTAAACTTCTCCCTATCTAGACTTGTATAACCATCCAACAGTAAACTTCTCCCTATCTAGACTTGTATAACCATCCAACAGTAAACTTCTCCCTATCTAGACTTGTATAACCATCCAGCAGTAAACTTCTCCCTATCTAGACTTGTATAAACATCCAACAGTAAACTTCTCCCTATCTAGACTTGTATAACCATCCAACAGTAAACTTCTCCCTATCTAGACTTGTATAAACATCCAACAGTAAACCTCTTCCTATCTAGACTTGTATAACCATCCAATAGTAAACTTCTCCCTATCTAGACTTGTATAAACATTTAACAGTAAACTTCTCCCTATCTAGACTTGTATAAACATCCAACAGTAAACCTCTTCCTATCTACACTTATATAACCATACTACAGTTAGCTTCCCCCATCTAGACTTGTATAACCATCCAATAGTAAACTTCTCCCTATCTAGACTTGTATAACCATCCAACAGTAAACTTCTGCCTATCTAGACTTGTATAACCATCCAATAGTAAACTTCTGCCTATCTAGACTTGTATAACCATCCAACAGTAAACTTCTCCCTATCTAGACCTGTATAAACATTTAACAGTAAACTTCTCCCTATCTAGACTTGTATAACCATCCAACAGTAAACTTCTGCCTATCTAGACTTGTATAACCATCCAATAGTAAACTTCTGCCTATCTAGACTTGTATAACCATCCAACAGTAAACTTCTCCCTATCTAGACCTGTATAAACATTTAACAGTAAACTTCTCCCTATCTAGACTTGTATAACCATCCAACAGTAAACTTCTGCCTATCTAGACTTGTATAACCATCCAATAGTAAACTTCTGCCTATCTAGACTTGTATAAACCATCCCAATAGTAAAATATTCTTCTCCCTATCTAGACTTGTATAACCATCCCATTAGTAAAACTTCTGCCTATCTAGACTTGTATAACCATCCAACAGTAAACTTCTCCCTATCTAGACCTGTATAAACATTTAACAGTAAACTTCTCCCTATCTAGACTTGTATAACCATCCAACAGTAAACTTCTGCCTATCTAGACCTGTATAAACATTTAACAGTAAACTTCTTCCTATCTAGACTTGTATAACCATCCAACAGTAAACTTCTCCCTATCTAGACTTGTATAACCATCCAACAGTAAACTTCTCCCTATCTAGACTTGTATAACCATCCAACAGTAAACTTCTCCCTATCTAGACTTGTATAAACATCCAATAGTAAACTTCTCCCTATCTAGACCTGTATAACCATCCAATAGTAAACTTCTCCCTATCTAGACTTGTATAAACATCCAATAGTAAACTTCTCCCTATCTAGACTTGTATAACCATCCAACAGTAAACTTCTGCCTATCTAGACTTGTATAAACATCCAACAGTAAACTTCTCCCTATCTAGACTTGTATAAACATCCAACAGTAAACTTCTCCCTATCTAGACCTGTATAACCATCCAATAGTAAACTTCTCCTTATCTAGATTTGTATAACCATCCAATAGTAAACTTCTCCTTATCTAGAACTTGTATATAAACCATCCAACAGTAAACTTCTTCCTATCTAGACTTGTATAAACATTTTAACATAAACTCCTTTCTATCTAGACTTGTAAAAACCAACAGTAAACTTCTCCCTATCTAGACTTGTATAACCATCCAACAGTAAACTTCTCCCTATCTAGACTTGTATAACCATCCAACAGTAAACTTATTTCTATCTATTCTTGTAAAACCATCCAACAGTAAACTTCTCCCTATCTAGACTTGTATAACCATCCAACAGTAAACTTCTACCTATCTAGACTTGTATAACCATCCAACAGTAAACTTCTCCCTATCTAGACTTGTATAACCATCCAATAGTAAACTTCTCCCTATCTAGACTTGTATAACCATCCAACAGTAAACTTCTCCCTATCTAGACTTGTATAACCATCCAACAGTAAACTTCTCCCTATCTAGACTTGTATAACCATCCAACAGTAAACTTCTACCTATCTAGACTTGTATAACCATCCAACAGTAAACTTATTTCTATCTAGACTTGTAAAACCATCCAACAGTAAACTTCTCCCTATCTATTCTTGTAAAACCATCCAACAGTAAACTTCTCCCTATCTAGACTTGTATAACCATCCAACAGTAAACTTCTCCCTATCTAGACTTGTATAACCATCCAACAGTAAACTTCTACCTATCTAGACTTGTATAACCATCCAACAGTAAACTTATTTCTATCTAGACTTGTATAACCATCCAACAGTAAACTTCTCCCTATCTAGACTTGTATAAACATCCAACAGTAAACTTCTCCCTATCTAGACTTGTATAACCATCCAACAGTAAACTTCTCCCTATCTAGACTTGTATAACCATCCAACAGTAAACTTCTCCCTATCTATTCTTGTAAAACCATCCAACAGTAAACTTCTCCCTATCTAGACTTGTATAACCATCCAACAGTAAACTTCTCCCTATCTAGACTTGTATAACCATCCAACAGTAAACTTCTACCTATCTAGACTTGTATAACCATCCAACAGTAAACTTATTTCTATCTATTCTTGTAAAACCATCCAACAGTAAACTTCTCCCTATCTAGACTTGTATAACCATCCAACAGTAAACTTCTACCTATCTAGACTTGTATAACCATCCAACAGTAAACTTCTACCTATCTAGACTTGTATAACCATCCAACAGTAAACTTCTACCTATCTAGACTTGTATAACCATCCAACAGTAAACTTCTCCCTATCTAGACTTGTATAACCATCCAACAGTAAACTTCTACCTATCTAGACTTGTATAACCATCCAACAGTAAACTTCTCCCTATCTAGACTTGTATAACCATCCAACAGTAAACTTCTCCCTATCTAGACTTGTATAACCATCCAACAGTAAACTTCTCCCTATCTAGACTTGTATAACCATCCAACAGTAAACTTCTACCTATCTAGACTTGTATAACCATCCAACAGTAAACTTCTCCCTATCTAGACTTGTATAAAAAAAAAACATCCAACAGTAAACTTCTCCCTATCTAGACTTGTATAACCATCCAACAGTAAACTTCTCCCTATCTAGACTTGTATAACCATCCAACAGTAAACTTCTACCTATCTAGACTTGTATAACCATCCAACAGTAAACTTCTCCCTATCTAGACTTGTATAACCATCCAACAGTAAACTTCTCCCTATCTATTCTTGTAAAACCATCCAACAGTAAACTTCTCCCTATCTATTCTTGTAAAACCATCCAACAGTAAACTTCTCCCTATCTATTCTTGTAAAACCATCCAACAGTAAACTTCTACCTATCTAGACTTGTATAACCATCCAACAGTAAACTTCTACCTATCTAGACTTGTATAACCATCCAACAGTAAACTTCTCCCTATCTAGACTTGTATAACCATCCAACAGTAAACTTCTCCCTATCTAGACTTGTATAACCATCCAACAGTAAACTTATTTCTATCTATTCTTGTAAAACCATCCAACAGTAAACTTCTCCCTATCTAGACTTGTATAACCATCCAACAGTAAACTTCTCCCTATCTAGACTTGTATAAACATCCAACAGTAAACTTCTCCCTATCTAGACTTGTATAAACATCCAACAGTAAACTTCTCCCTATCTAGACTTGTATAAACATCCAACAGTAAACTTCTCCCTATCTAGACTTGTATAACCATCCAACAGTAAACTTCTCCCTATCTAGACTTGTATAACCATCCAACAGTAAACTTCTCCCTATCTAGACTTGTAAAACCATCCAACAGTAAACTTCTCCCTATCTATTCTTGTAAAACCATCCAACAGTAAACTTCTCCCTATCTATTCTTGTAAAACCATCCAACAGTAAACTTCTCCCTATCTAGACTTGTATAACCATCCAACAGTAAACTTCTCCCTATCTAGACTTGTATAAACATCCAACAGTAAACTTCTCCCTATCTAGACTTGTATAACCATCCAACAGTAAACTTCTCCCTATCTAGACTTGTATAACCATCCAACAGTAAACTTCTCCCTATCTAGACTTGTATAAACATCCAACAGTAAACTTCTCCCTATCTAGACTTGTATAAACATCCAACAGTAAACTTCTCCCTATCTAGACTTGTATAAACATCCAACAGTAAACTTCTCCCTATCTAGACTTGTATAAACATCCAACAGTAAACTTCTCCCTATCTAGACTTGTATAACCATCCAACAGTAAACTTCTGCCTATCTAGACTTGTATAAACATCCAACAGTAAACTTCTTCCTATCTAGACTTGTATAACCATCCAACAGTAAACTTCTCCCTATCTAGACTTGTATAACCATCCAACAGTAAACTTCTCCCTATCTAGACTTGTATAACCATCCAACAGTAAACTTCTCCCTATCTAGACTTGTATAACCATCCAACAGTAAACTTCTCCCTATCTAGACTTGTATAACCATCCAACAGTAAACTTCTCCCTATCTAGACTTGTATAACCATCCAACAGTAAACTTCTCCCTATCTAGACTTGTATAACCATCCAACAGTAAACTTCTCCCTATCTAGACTTGTATAAACATTTAACAGTAAACTTCTTCCTATCTAGACTTGTATAAACATCCAACAGTAAACTTCTCCCTATCTAGACTTGTATAAACATCCAACAGTAAACTTCTCCCTATCTAGACTTGTATAAACATCCAACAGTAAACTTCTCCCTATCTAGACTTGTATAAACATCCAACAGTAAACTTCTTCCTATCTAGACTTGTATAAACATCCAACAGTAAACTTCTCCCTATCTAGACTTGTATAAACATCCAACAGTAAACTTCTCCCTATCTAGACTTGTATAAACATCCAACAGTAAACTTCTCCCTATCTAGACTTGTATAAACATCCAACAGTAAACTTCTCCCTATCTAGACTTGTATAACCATCCAACAGTAAACTTCTCCCTATCTAGACTTGTATAAACATCCAACAGTAAACTTCTCCCTATCTAGACTTGTATAAACATCCAATCTAGACAGTATACCACTTCTCCCTATCTAGACTTGTATAAACATCCAACAGTAAACTTCTCCCTATCTAGACTTGTATAACCATCCAACAGTAAACTTCTCCCTATCTAGACTTGTATAAACATCCAACAGTAAACTTCTGCCTATCTAGACCTGTATAACCATCCAATAGTAAACTTCTCCTTATCTAGATTTGTATAACCATCCAACAGTAAACTTCTCCCTATCTAGACTTGTATAAACATCCAACAGTAAACTTCTCCCTATCTAGACTTGTATAAACATCCAACAGTAAACTTCTCCCTATCTAGACTTGTATAACCATCCAACAGTAAACTTCTCCCTATCTAGACTTGTATAAACATCCAACAGTAAACTTCTCCCTATCTAGACTTGTATAAACATCCAACAGTAAACTTCTCCCTATCTAGACTTGTATAACCATCCAACAGTAAACTTCTCCCTATCTAGACTTGTATAACCATCCAACAGTAAACTTCTCCCTATCTAGACTTGTATAAACATCCAACAGTAAACTTCTCCCTATCTAGACTTGTATAAACATCCAACAGTAAACTTCTCCCTATCTAGACTTGTATAAACATCCAACAGTAAACTTCTCCCTATCTAGACTTGTATAAACATCCAACAGTAAACTTCTGCCTATCTAGACTTGTATAAACATCCAATAGTAAACTTCTCCCTATCTAGACTTGTATAAACATCCAACAGTAAACTTCTCCCTATCTAGACTTGTATAACCATCCAACAGTAAACTTCTCCCTATCTAGACTTGTATAACCATCCAACAGTAAACTTCTCCCTATCTAGACTTGTATAACCATCCAACAGTAAACTTCTCCCTATCTAGACTTGTATAAACATCCAACAGTAAACTTCTCCCTATCTAGACTTGTATAACCATCCAACAGTAAACTTCTCCCTATCTAGACTTGTATAAACATCCAACAGTAAACTTCTCCCTATCTAGACTTGTATAAACATCCAACAGTAAACTTCTCCCTATCTAGACTTGTATAAACATCCAACAGTAAACTTCTGCCTATCTAGACCTGTATAACCATCCAATAGTAAACTTCTCCCTATCTAGACCTGTATAACCATCCAATAGTAAACTTCTCCTTATCTAGATTTGTATAACCATCCTTACAATAAACGGTTCGATATCTAGACTTGTATAAACATCCAACAGTAAACGTTTCCCTATCTAGACTTGTATAAGCATCCTACAGTAAATGGTTCTATATCTAGACTTGTCGAACTATCTTTACAGTAAACAGTTCTATATCTAGACTTGTATAAGCATCCTACAGTAAAATTCCCCATATTCATTAACATCACCCCAGTAACATTTCTAAAACACTCATTATTACTAGTTATTGATTCATCTTATTCCACACAAGTATGTAGCAGATTTGTTCATCACTCTTTGAGCATGTGTGTGTATGTGTGCGTGGACCTGTTTAATTGCTGAGCCTCGCTGAGGAGATAAAGAATAGGACAACGGCTCCCTCAGGAATGTCGTTAAGAGGCAAACAAAATATGAGACTGTGCCATAGGTGTGGAAGCCTCATCATATAAAATAAATCACTACAGAAACCACCCCTGAATACTTTGGTACAGTTTCCTGCAAGAAGACCAGATGTAGTGGGTGCTACAATGTTCCATCAGGAGCAAACAAGGACAAATGATGATGTATGCATGTTTGTTTGTGTATATGTATGTGTATATGTATGAATGAGAAAGAAAGTTTACTTTTAGCACACATTAATACAAGATTCACTTTGAATATCTCGTTCAGCACATGTTGGTGGATACTGCAGACTATGTTGACAAGTGCCATCGGCTGGAGAAGCTGAAGAACCGGCTGGAGGCAATGCTGAGTCCACAACTGATATCAGCTTTTAATTCTCAGTCCTTGGGTAGGAACATTGAGCAAAGAAAATCACATTTCATTCTATTTTTGGTCTCGTGTTGTTATTCTCATTTTGTTGTTGTCTATCAAGTCTTTTGTTTCCCCCATTCTGTTGTTCTCTATAATTTTGTTCTCCCAAAACTCTGTTGTTCTATCTCATTACTTTTTAAAATCTCATTATGTTGTTTCATATCATTGTGATGTTTCTCTTCTCTTCCCCCCCTCCAAAAAAAAATGTTTTCCCTCAACTCTATTGTTGTCTCAATATGTTGTTCCCTCCCATTATGATATTCTGTCTCATGTCATTCCCTACCTCCATACCATTATGTTATTCTGTCTCGTATTGTTCCCTCCCACTGTGTTGTTCCCCCTCATTATCTTAATAACCCAGAGACTTAATTAACTCAGATTGACACAAGTGTTAACAGATACTTATACCAACCATATGTTATCAAAACCAAACATGGATGCCTATTGACAGATACATAAACCAACAACTTGCAAGATGTGCTACATGAGAAGGTGACTAACACAAGATGTGCTACATGAGAAGATGACTAACACAAGATGTGCTACATGAGAAGATGACTAACACAAGATGTGCTACATGAGAAGATGACTAACACAAGAAGAGGAAGGAGCATAAACACTACAACACTATCATCATAATTTTCTTGTTAGTTCCCTATGGAGCACAGCATCACCACTGTAGCTGGTCCTGTTACAGGGAGCCTTCACCATAACATTGATGTGCTGTTATTTCTGTGGCTGCTTGTTTGACACAATGATGTTGCCAGCTGCATGCACAAACTGACACACCTTAGGACATGCTTGAGTGGGCAGTGGTGCAGTTCTTTGATTGTGTCATCAGAGACCCCTGGCAAATAGATGGGCAATAATCACTGTCTAGGGGAGATGATACACAAGTCACAACCAGAACTGCCTAAGGGTACATAGAGGCAAGGAGAACTAAATAGTTGAGCAGAAAGCCTGATATGCCACATTATATATGCTATGATATACATACCTGATATATGCTACCTTTTTGTGCTAGGATATGGCTAGACATTCTGTGATATGATATGGACAGACTGATATATCCTTTTGCACTAGGATATAGGTAGACATGCCACCTTCTGCACTAGGATATAGGTAGACATGCCACCTTCTGCACTAGGATATGGGTAGATATGCCAGATTCTGTGCTAGGATATGATCAATATTGTATCAGGCCAGTTTTATTTTTGAACAAGGTTGGTTCCCTATAAGATGTGGAATCATGCATAGGCAGCAAAGGAAGAGTGATATCAAAATAAGAATACATTGTATGGGGAAATATATTGAAATTACAAGAAATTAAGTCCAAAACAAAAATCAGAATTGTTATTGTTGATCAGAATCGACCTCACTGCACTCTGAGCAAACCCATAGGTGTTCAGTCTCCCTCAGCAAAAGTTGAAGGGTATGAATGCTAATTGTACCTATAGCATGTCATAGTTACATCCATCTCTGCTAGTCTTACATTTGATGCCAACTTCCAACAGTCCCAGCCTTGTTGAATCATTTCTTCCAGTGTCATTCTTAGCAGACGATCATTAATTGCTCTTAGTATCACTACCTTATCCATATCCAGTGTTCCCACTATGGGTGCTCTCAAGGCTAGTAGCTAGCAAGGCAGTGCTTGTTCTCAAATCCCCCCCCCCCCCCCCCCCCAAAAAATGAGACAGAGAATGGAATTAGACATCCTAAATGGGATCAAGAAGACATGTAAAGACTATGAAGAAAACAAGATGGCGGCTTGATCTGTATTTGTTGGATGGACAGCTGAACGGTCAAACAAAAATGGTCAAACAATGTTGGTGTATAATACAGTAGTACAAGTTTGGCCATGGCAGGTCTGAGTTTCTTGTGGCATTTGTCTGTTACAGAGCAGACACAGAAATATGTTGGCATCTTTGAGAGCATCAACAGACTGCCTCAGCTGTACAAGTACTACCACAAATGTCATAAGGTCAGTCTAGGCTTGGCTAGTGATTTTAATCACGTCTGTAGTTATGTCAGTTAGCAAGACTTCTGCACTCTTTTTTCTGTTTCTGTCAACCTATTTTAGGTCTTTTCTTCATTGTCTTTAAATAAATGTTTGCTATTTTTATTATATCTTTATCTGTCTGCCCATCTTTCTTGTTCTGTCCATGTACTCTGATTTCTTTAAATATGTCACGGTGGTCATCTTTTATGTTTGTGTCTCTTCCCTTCTTTCATTACATCTACCTCTGAGCCAGTCTTTTTTTTTTTAATTTTTCTCTGCCAATATTTCTTTATCTGTCTATATGCCCATCTGTTTTCTGTTTATCTCTGCCAATATTTCTTTATCTGTCTATATGCCCATCTGTTTTCTTTTTATCTCTGCCAATATTTCTTTATCTGTCTATATGCCCATCTGTTTTCTTTTTATCTCTGCCAATATTTCTTTATCTGTCTTGATGCCCATCTGTTTTCTGTTTATCTCTGCCAATATTTCTTTATCTGTCTATATGCCCATCTGTTTTCTTTTTATCTCTGCCAATATTTCTTTATCTGTCTTGATGCCCATCTGTTTTCTTTTTATCTCTGCCAATATTTCTTTATCTGTCTTGATGCCCATCTGTTTTCTTTTTATCTCTGCCAATATTTCTTTATCTGTCTTGATGCCCATCTGTTTTCTTTTTATCTCTGCCAATATTTCTTTATCTGTCTTGATGCTCATCTGTTTTCTTTTTATCTCTGCCAATATTTCTTTATCTGTCTTGATGCCCATCTGTTTTCTTTTTATCTCTGCCAATATTTCTTTATCTGTCTTGATGCTCATCTGTTTTCTTTTTATCTCTGCCAATATTTCTTTATCTGTCTTGATGCTCATCTGTTTTCTGTTTATCTCTGCCAATATTTCTTTATCTGTCTTGATGCCCATCTGTTTTCTGTTTATCTCTGCCAATATTTCTTTATCTGTCTTGATGCCCATCTGTTTTCTGTTTATCTCTGCCAATATTTCTTTATCTGTCTTGATGCCCATCTGTTTTCTGTTTATCTCTGCCAATATTTCTTTATCTGTCTTGATGCCCATCTGTTTTCTGTTTATCTCTGCCAATATTTCTTTATCTGTCTTGATGCCTGCATCTGTTTCTGTCTGTTTTCTGTTTATCTCTGCCAATATTTCTTTATCTGTCTATATGCCCATCTGTTTTCTGTTTTTCTTTGCCAATATTTCTTTATCTGTCTTGATGCCCATCTGTTTTCTGTTTTTCTCTGCCAATATTTCTTTATCTGTCTATATGCCCATCTGTTTTCTGTTTTTCTCTGCCAATATTTCTTTATCTGTCTTGATGCCCATCTATTTTCTGTTTATCTCTGCCAATATTTCTTTATCTGTCTATATGCCCATCTGTTTTCTGTTTATCTCTGCCAATATTTCTTTATCTGTCTTGATGCCCATCTGTTTTCTATTTTTCTCTGCCAATATTTCTTTATCTGTCTTGATGCCCATCTGTTTTCTGTTTATCTCTGCCAATATTTCTTTATCTGTCTATATGCCCATCTGTTTTCTGTTTTTCTCTGTCAATATTTCTTTATCTGTTTTGGTGCCCATCTGTTTTCTGTTTATCTCTGCCAATATTTCTTTATCTGTCTATATGCCCATCTGTTTTCTGTTTTTCTCTGCCAATATTTCTTTATCTGTCTTGATGCCCATCTGTTTTCTGTTTATCTCTGCCAATATTTCTTTATCTGTCTTGATGCCCATCTGTTTTCTGTTTTTCTCTGCCAATATTTCTTTTCTGTCTATATGCCCATCTGTTTTCTGTTTTTCTCTGCCAATATTTCTTTATCTGTCTTGATGCCCATCTGTTTTCTGTTTTTCTCTGCCAATATTTCTTTATCTGTCTTGATGCCCATCTATTTTCTGTTTATCTCTGCCAATATTTCTTTATCTGTCTTGATGCCCATCTGTTTTCTGTTTATCTCTGCCAATATTTCTTTATCTGTCTTGATGCCCATCTGTTTTCTGTTTTTCTCTGCCAATATTTCTTTATCTGTTTTGATGCCCATCTGTTTTCTGTTTATCTCTGCCAATATTTCTTTATCTGTCTATATGCCCATCTGTTTTCTTTTTATCTCTGCCAATATTTCTTTATCTGTCTTGATGCTCATCTGTTTTCTGTTTATCTCTGCCAATATTTCTTTATCTGTCTTGATGCCCATCTGTTTTCTGTTTATCTCTGCCAATATTTCTTTATCTGTCTTGATGCCCATCTGTTTTCTGTTTATCTCTGCCAATATTTCTTTATCTGTCTTGATGCCCACCTTTTTTTCTGTTTTTCTCCCCTTCTTTCTTTCTTTTTTTTTTCAAATTCTCTCATTCCTTTTTTGTTTGTGTGTCCTTCTGTTTCTCTCGCTTTAAAAAAAATTTTTTTTTAATTTCTCTCCCTTCTTTCTTTTTTTATGTTTCTCTCCCCTTCTTTCTTGTTTCTGTCTGCCTTCCCTTCTGTAATGTCCTCTTTGTCTCCCCTTCTTTCTTGTTTCTGTCTGCCTTCTCTTCTGTAATGTCCTCTTTGTCTCCCCTTCTTTCTTGTTTCTGCTTGCCTTCCCTTCTGTAATGTCCTCTTGTCTCCCCTTCTTTCTTGTTTCTGCCTGCCTTCCCTTCTGTAATGTCCTCTTTGTCTCCCCTTCTTTCTTGTTTCTGTCTGCCTTCCCTTCTGTAATGTCCTCTTTGTCTCCCCTTCTTTCTTGTTTCTGTCTGCCTTCCCTTCTGTAATGGCCTCTTTGTCTCCCCTTCTTTCTTGTTTCTGTCTGCCTTCCCTTCTGTAATGTCCTCTTTGTCTCTCCTTCTTTCTTGTTTCTGCCTGCCTTCCCTTCTGTAATGACCTCTTTGTCTCCCATTCTTTCTTGTTTCTGCCTGCCTTCCCTTCTGTAATGTCCTCTTTGTCTCCCCTTCTTTCTTGTTTCTGCCTGCCTTCCCTTCTGTAATGTCTTCTTTGTCTCCCCTTCTTTCTTGTTTCTGCCTGCCTTCTCTTCTGTAATGTCCTCTTTGTCTCCCCTTCTGTCTTGTTTCTGCCTGCCTTCTCTTCTGTAATGTCCTCTTTGTCTCCCCTTCTTTCTTGTTTCTGCCTGCCTTCTCTTCTGTAATGTCCTTTTGTCTCCCCTTCTTTCTTGTTTCTGCCCGCCTTCTCTTCTGTAATGTCCTCTTTGTCTCCCCTTCTTTCTTGTTTCTGCCTGCCTTCTCTTCTGTAATGTCCTCTTTGTCTCCCCTTCTTTCTTGTTTCTGCCTGCTGTCCCTTCTGTAATGTCCTCTTTGTCTCCCCTTCTTTCTTGTTTCTGCCTGCCTTCCCTTCTGTAATGTCCTCTTTGTCTCCCCTTCTTTCTTGTTTCTGCCTGCCTTCTCTTCTGTAATGTCCTCTTTGTCTCCCCTTCTTTCTTGTTTCTGCCTGCCTTCTGTTCTGTAATGTCCTCTTTGTCTCCCCTTCTTTCTTGTTTCTGCCTGCCTTCCCTTCTGTAATGTCCTCTTTGTCTCCTCTTCTTTCTTGTTTCTGCCTGCCTTCTCTTCTGTAATGTCCTCTTTGTCTCCCATTCTGTCTTGTTTCTGCCTGCCTTCCCTTCTGTAATGTCCTCTTTGTCTCCCCTTCTTTCTTGTTTCTGTCTGCCTTCTCTTCTGTAATGTCCTCTTTGTCTCCCCTTCTTTCTTGTTTCTGCCTGCCTTCTCTTCTGTAATGTCCTCTTTGTCTCCCCTTCTTTCTTGTTTCTGCCTGCCTTCTGTTCTGTAATGTCCTCTTTGTCTCCCCTTCTTTCTTGTTTCTGCCTGCCTTCCCTTCTGTAATGTCCTCTTTGTCTATCCTCTTTCTTGTTTCTACCTGCCTTCCCTTCTGTAATGTCCTCTTTGTCTCCCCTTCTTTCTTGTTTCTGCCTGCCTTCCCTTCTGTAATGTCCTCTTTGTCTCCCCTTCTTTCTTGTTTCTGTCTGCCTTCCCTTCTGTAATGTCCTCTTGTCTCCCCTTCTTTCTTGTTTCTGTCTGCCTTCTCTTCTGTAATGTCCTCTTTGTCTCCCCTTCTTTCTTGTTTCTGCCTGCCTTCCCTTCTGTAATGTCCTCTTTGTCTCCTCTTCTTTCTTGTTTCTGCCTGCCTTCTCTTCTGTAATGTCCTCTTTGTCTCCCCTTCTTTCTTGTTTCTGCCTGCCTTCCCTTCTGTAATGTCCTCTTTGTCTCCCCTTCTTTCTTGTTTCTGTCTGCCTTCTCTTCTGTAATGTCCTCTTTGTCTCCCCTTCTTTCTTGTTTCTGCCTGCCTTCTCTTCTGTAATGTCCTCTTTGTCTCCCCTTCTTTCTTGTTTCTGCCTGCCTTCTGTTCTGTAATGTCCTCTTTGTCTCCCCTTCTTTCTTGTTTCTGCCTGCCTTCCCTTCTGTAATGTCCTCTTTGTCTCCCCTTCTTTCTCCTTCTTTCTTGTTTCTGTCTGCCTTCTCTTCTGTAATGTCCTCTTTGTCTCCCATTCTTTCTTGTTTCTGCCTGCCTTCTCTTCTGTAATGTCCTCTTTGTCTCCCATTCTTTCTTGTTTCTACCTGCCTTCCCTTCTGTAATGTCCTCTTTGTCTCCCCTTCTTTCTTGTTTCTGTCTGCCTTCTCTTCTGTAATGTCCTCTTTGTCTCCCATTCTTTCTTGTTTCTGCATGCCTTCTCTTCTGTAATGTCCTCTTTGTCTCCCATTCTTTCTTGTTTCTGCCTGCCTTCCCTTCTGTAATGACCTCTTTGTCTCCCATTCTTTCTTGTTTCTGCCTGCCTTCCCTTCTGTAATGACCTCTTTGTCTCCCATTCTTTCTTGTTTCTGCCTGCCTTCCCTTCTGTAATGTCCTCTTTGTCTCCCATTCTTTCTTGTTTCTGCCTGCCTTCCCTTCTGTAATGACCTCTTTGTCTCCCATTCTTTCTTGTTTCTGCCTGCCTTCCCTTCTGTAATGTCCTCTTGGATCTGCGCATCATTATCTTCAGAATGTGAAGATTGTGGCATATTGAGAGCTTGAGCCCTAGTGATTACTGCATTAGCAGATTGCATATTAACATTTTCCCAATTAGAAATTTGCTGTGGAGTGCATTCTTTCACTCCATGAATGCGACCGATGATAAGATCAGCGATCGGATTCGGCAAGAGACATGCTTGCACCTCTCCTGTAAAGAAAGGCGTAGCAATATTGATAATGGCAGTGGAGTACTTCTCCAATGTGCCACCAAATGTTACACATTTGACTATATTGCCTGTAGCTCGAGAAGGATTTACGAGTGATTGCCTCACTCCAATTGTAGTGCACCCCGAGTCGAAAAGAATTGATACCGGAGTACCATCTATTAGGCCCCTATTAAAGACAAGAGCACCCCTTCCATTATGCGCAATTGACGCATGGAGAGCGGGAAGTGGGTGACCGCAGCTTAACACATTAACTACCGAATTGAAAAACACTTTGTGGCCGAATTAAAATTTTTTCCTATTTTCATCCTGTAGGTGTTTGCACAAAGTAAGCTGTAGTTTTCGTAATTGTTTACAGATTTTTATGAATTAGACGTCATTTTAAAGATAAATGAATGTGCTATTACAATAAATACCGGTTGTAACTTTAACAGAGGTTGTTGCTATTTCAAGGCCCTCCGATGTCCGAGGACTTGCAATATTTTCACAATTATAACTGCTTGCGCCCCATCTCTATCAAAATCACAATTTCAATCAATGTGTACACCGTTTTCACTCTTGTCCTCATCGCTAGATCTATCTGTCAATTGTTGAAACACGTTTCTATCCTATTCAGCCGTTAGACAAGATGTACACGCATTTTTAGTAGTCCTATCAATAGTTGCCACGGTAAACAGTTTTACACGATTTGGTAACTAACCCAAAACGCTGAAAAATATGAACATAATATCAATTTTCCAGTGTTCTAGAACAACCATGCTTTGGGAATTTGTTTTCCGGTGGAAACTTAAAATCTCGAACCAGATCAGAAAGTGTTTCAGTACATTGTTCATTCGTTTTATTACTAAAATTAGATTGGCGCTCTGAGCGGCTTGCGGTCCAAATGTGATTATTTTGTGAGCCGCTGACAGCGGCTTGCGGTAGTTAATGTGTTAAAGTAGACACTGTGGTTGGATCGAATAATGTTTTGCATTGCGAACACTCAGATGCTCTAGCAAAATCAAAAGCGGAATTCGCTACACTATTGGAGTCTTTTTTATCATTATTCTGATTATCGGTGTCGTGGAACTCCTGTTGTGCAGAGTTAGCCTGGTAATAAGATTTACCATGTCTTTTGTGTTGTGATCTACCTCGGTTATAATTGTCTCTATAATTATTATTGCCTCTGTTATAACCCCTATTTGGGTTTGAATCATAATATTCATGATCATAATCATCATGCTCATTAAATTGAGTATCCCTGTAATATTGTTTCTTTTGTCTCCATGAAGCACTTGGGTAGTTCCTATAGCTACTCCCTTTCCGAGAATTTCTAACATTATGGGCACCCCTCGCGTGTCGAGGACTATCAGCCCGATTCCAGTTCTTCGAAGAAGAACTCTGATTTGAGTGGTTATCTTGGTTTTGATACTTATTCCAATTAACCTTTTTATCAAATTTATTTTTAGCTCCTTGGAATTTGTGTGAGTAATTCTGATTATATTCTGTTGCCGAAGCAACTGGCATACTCTCTTAATGTTAGAGTTACTAAGAATCATGTCAGGGTGTGCCGTGGCATACTGGTCACAATATTCTTCCATTTGCTTTATTGTACTAGGTTTACGCTCATGTAAGAACTCTAGGAATGATTTATTTACAGAAGACATGACCTTGTCTCTTAGCAATAAATCCGTAAGACCATCAAATGTTTTCTCTGTTTTGGATAATTCAATCCATCGTGAAAGTGTAATTCGTGCTTTTGAGATGAATTCTGAGAATTCTACACCTACCTCAGGTCTCATTGTTTTAAACAAAAGACGATAACCTTCTTCAGACAGCTGATATCTCTTTATCAAAGCTGCCCTAACAGCATCATAATTATCTTTGTCGGCCTCTTCAACAAAATATAACTTACTCAGAGACTCCCCTTTTAGATTTTCAGACAACTGATTCACATACTGTGATTTGTCAACATTATGAGATCGACAAGCCCGTTCAAATCTAGAAAGCCAAAATGTTATGTCATCACTGGTAGGGTTAAACGCTGGTACCTTGACCTTGTACACGAAGGGTTTACCATTACCACCAGATGCCTGATTAACATTACTCATACATGTCAATTTTAATTTCTCTAATTCAAACTCATGTTCTCTTATTGCTTTTCTCTCTTCAGCTTCTCTATCTAATCTTCTCTGTTCTGCAGCAGCTTCTAATTTCTTCTGTTCTGCAGCAGCAGCAACTTCTAGTTTTTTCTGTTCTGCAGCAGCTTCTAATTTTTTCTGTTCTGCAGCAGCAGCAACTTCTAGTTTTTTTCTGTTCTGCAGCAGCTTCTAATTTTTTCTGTTCTGCAGCAGCTTCTAATTTCTTCTGTTCTGCATCAAATCTCCTTTCCTCCACTTGCATCTGCAATTTCTTAAGTTCAGCAGCAGTATCAGCTTCTTTTTCTAATCTTTTTTCTTCAGCTATTGCTTTCCTTTCTTCTGCAGCAGCTTTTTTTTCTTCTATTTGAAGTTTTCTCTCCTCAGCCGCAGCTTTTTTTTCTTCAACAGCAGCAGCAGTTTTTTTTTCTCTTCTGCAGCTAATGCTTTGTCATATTGAGCAACAGCCCATTGTTCTAAGTCTTTTCCAGTCTTATCAAGAGATTTTCCTTGAGCAATAAAATAATCTAATGTAGACATATTGTCTTCTTAAATCAGAAACCTGAAAAAGTAAATAAATTACCCTCTTTCAAGTTAATGGGAGACAAGTCTATACCTTAGACTTAGTCTTAGTCCAAACTTGTATGGTTTATAATAACCAATGATAACTTGAGTACCTGTGGACAACAATAATTGTATCTCAAATACTGTGGGGGACAAGCCTTACAAAGGTCTTGTATACCTCAATGTAATCAAAGATCACTTGAGTACCTGTGGAAAAAAATATTTCCCTTTACCAATCACTTTGGGAGACAAGCCTTATAAAGGTCTTGTATACCTCAATGTAATCAAAGATCACTTTAGTACCTGTAGAAAAAATATTTCCCTTTACCAATCACTTTGGGAGACAAGCCTTACAAAGGTCTTGTACATTTTGTTTTATAACAATAACAATCAGAAAGTACTGATCTGTACTATACTATCAGTGTATACCACTATACGTCATATGTCAACTAAAGACATTACAAATGACAAACAAGAAAAGACAATCTGAAAACATTTGCAGAGATCAAATTAAATCAAATAGGAGAAATGAAAAAAATGATCACAGAAACCGTGATGATAACTGCCATAAGATAACAAGACAAATAACGCCACAGTGTATAAACATAAGGGTGTAAAAAACTGAAATGAAAGAAAAGATGAGACCTACAATTATACAAACAAATCAAACAAAACTAAGGAACACAAAAAATGTTACAAATACAAATATGAAACAGTCGTCACAACTAACCAAATATTTGCAAACTATGTTGCATGCAAATTTCAATTAAGAAATTGCTCCCTATCGAACGCCAGAACAAGACCAATATCACTCGGTATTTCCTGTTCTAGTCACCACCCATCCAGGCCCGCAACATATAAACCCCTACACATATAAACAAATAACATGTAAGCATAAATAGCATATAGCATACAATATCATTTATGTCATGAATGGAATGTGTTGCAGGTATAGTGTTGTAAAGCAGGCACAGTTTATTTTAATACTAATAACTTGCCACTTTATTCAGTAATAGATTTAATTTTAAACTATTACACTGTCAATTTTTCTCTGTTGAGCATCTGAAGAACCAACGATGAACTATGCACTTTATGTTCAACAACACTGTGATTCTTCTGTACGTTGAGAAATGTCAACAATATTGCTCCAGATATTTTCTACACTTGATACCACTGTCCTGTGTAATACTGTCTGTACAGCGAAAAACTGTCAACAAGCGCTGACCTAGATACAGCATCCTATCGGTAATACAGGTCAAGCTGACATCGACTGTATAGCTGTCCTACTGGTGTTGATGTGTTCAAACAAATGTTCTTTCAGCTGTAAACTGTGATTCTCAACACAAAACTGCGTAAGCTGGACCCAGGAATCTGGCTCGCCACTGTAAAGTCTTGTTCTTTGCACTCTGTAAAGTTGCTTTCACACACACACTGTAAAGTATCAGTCTGTCTGCTCTGTAAGGAAGAGTGGTGTGTTGTTGAGATCAGGCATGCTCCAGTCTACCCAGCTGTAAATGGGTAACTCACCCTAGTCCTGAGTTAGGGAAGGCAAAGGCTCCAGGGGAAGCAGGCCCTAAACTTGGTCACTTCAGCCGACGCAGGATGGTGTATGTATGAAGTAGAAGTGTAGAGTGTGATTACCGCGAATGGTGTACTGTTCGTGTGCTGACCAATATAACCACTCACACTTGTGTCTACAAGGCACCAATGCAGACTGCTGGAATCTTAGTTTACTCAATTTATTCAGACGTACACACTGGGACATACGAGTACATCATGGTTCGTTGACATATCAATTTGTAGGTATACATAGCAGATCTGAAGTCATGACACATTCAGAAATAATGGGCAGTACATCAAAAGTTCAATGTCATGATACATTATGGCCGCATCTTCCTATCTGACTAAATGCGTCAGTGAAGGTAGATCGATAAATAACTAAAGTTACTTGACGTCCATAGTTTGTAGTATAGATTATGAAACCACGAAAGGGGGTTTCTAGCAAGATTGAGATCTCCCTGTCACTGTCCGATAATAAGATAAATAATCTGTTCTCTTGGCAGTGATCAAAACATATGATGACCGAAATCCAACATGGCTGCCTCCCTGAGTTGTCGTTCACTCATTCATAGGAAGGAGAATATAAGCCAGAGTTAATTTATAATGGTTATATAAATGATTTCGTAAATGTTTCCATACAGCTCTACGGTGATCAGGTTAATTTCACGTAGCCATAACCGCTGCAGGAAAATCTGTCATCTTCGTCGATACAAAACACGACACTAGCATAACGAAGCACCAAAAGTCAAGCTAGGCCTAACCGACGAGAGATCATCAAAAATAGGAGCTGGGTTTACCTGGAGTCCGAATCATCTATATACTGACATAAGGAGAGTCTCTAACACAAACTATCGTAGAGACACCATCTCCTTCAGAAGAAAAACCACGTCGTAAGACATTTTTTCCTGACGAAAGGACCAGCTCTTGAAAAACGTACCCCGCCATTTGTAAGCGGTACATCGGAACTCATCACGACTTGTCAAGACAACTCATACTTCCGCTAGCAAGAATCTAGTCCCTCCTACCCATCCAAAATATACAATATAGGACTGATTCTACTTGTACTAATAATATGTAATACATATGAATTCAGGCCATAAACACAATAAGCAAATTAATATATTTTCTGGCCCTAAAAAATAAGTACAAACGCAAGCGCAATATCCTTGCGCTGGATCAATATCCAGAACGATTACTCCTATAATCAAAAGTGTGAATCAAACATGGATTATCTCGCTTTTACCATAAACAGCATTTTCATACACAAATGAATGCATGTCTATATTTTTCCCATATTAAATAGCCATATCGATTTTTGTAATATGTGCGTCAAAATATGCACGCAACAGACCTCTTTGTCTCCCATTCTTTCTTGTTTCTGCCTGCCTTCCCTTCTGTAATGTCCTCTTTGTCTCCCATTCTTTCTTGTTTCTGCCTGCCTTCCCTTCTGTAATGACCTCTTTGTCTCCCATTCTTTCTTGTTTCTGCCTGCCTTCCCTTCTGTAATGTCCTCTTTGTCTCCCATTCTTTCTTGTTTCTGCCTGCCTTCCCTTCTGTAATGTCCTCTTTGTCTCCCATTCTTTCTTGTTTCTGCCTGCCTTCCCTTCTGTAATGACCTCTTTGTCTCCCATTCTTTCTTGTTTCTGCCTGCCTTCCCTTCTGTAATGTCCTCTTTGTCTCCCATTCTTTCTTGTTTCTGCCTGCCTTCCCTTCTGTAATGTCCTCTTTGTCTCCCATTCTTTCTTGTTTCTGCCTGCCTTCCCTTCTGTAATGACCTCTTTGTCTCCCATTCTTTCTTGTTTCTGCCTGCCTTCCCTTCTGTAATGTCCTCTTTGTCTCCCATTCTTTCTTGTTTCTGCCTGCCTTCCCTTCTGTAATGACCTCTTTGTCTCCCATTCTTTGTTTCTGCCTGCCTTCCCTTCTGTAATGACCTCTTTGTCTCCCATTCTTTCTTGTTTCTGCCTGCCTTCCCTTCTGTAATGACCTCTTTGTCTCCCATTCTTTCTTGTTTCTGCCTGCCTTCCCTTCTGTAATGACCTCTTTGTCTCCCATTCTTCGCTTTCTCTTATTTTTAAATTTTTTTTTTACTGTCCCCTTTTTATATTTCTCTTCCTTCTTTTTCTCTCGTGTTTTCTTTTTTTCAATTCTGTTTTTAAATTTATTTCTGGGGGAAGAGGAGGCACATTTATGTGTTCATGTTCATATATTTGCCACTATTTGTTTAAGCACTTAACACATTAACTACCGAGTTGGAAAACCCTCTGTGTCATAGTTAAATTTTGTTCCATTTTTCACCCTGTAGTTGTATGCACAAAGTAAGCTGTAGTTTTCGTAATTGTTTACAGATTTTTATGAATTACATATCATTTTAAAGATAAATGAATGGATTATTACAATAAGCTGAAAAAAATTATGTTAACTGGTATAGTAAATATAATTAATAATATTAATTGATTGAAAGACAAACAAAGTTTCAATTTTTTCACTATCATCACTGCTTGCACCCCACTACTATGAAAATCACTATTTCAATCAATGTGCACACCGTTTTCACTCTTGTCCTCATTGCTAGATCTATTAGTCAATTGTTGAAACAAGTTTCTAGCCTGTTCAGCCGTTAGACGAGATGTACAAGCATTTTTTATGGTCCTAGTTGTCACGGTAAACAGTTTTACACGATTTGATCGCTAACCCAAAACATTGACAAATATGAACATAATATAAATTTTCCAGTGTTATACAACAACCATGCTTTGGGAATTTGTCTTCCGGTGGTAAATTAAAATCTCGAACCAGATCGGAATGTGTTTCGGTACATATTTCATTCATTTCTTACTAAACTTAGATCCCCGTTCCCAACAGCTCGCGGTCCAGATGTGTTTATTTCGTGCGCCGTTGACAGCGGCTCGCGTTAGTTAATGTGTTAAACACATTTTGCCATTTACTTAAACAGACCGGGACCAGAAGACGCAGCAATAGAGACCGCAGTCAGCGACTCATAGCTTGACTGCCTGCGTCAGGACCAGCGAACCAGAGCTGGTCAAGACCGTGCTCCACCTCCACGTGGTGGTCCTGGAAACAGTCTACAGCAGTGCAGGCTGGCTGAGCGAGCACGGATCGCAATGGGAAGGCAAACCCGGTCCTAAAAAATGCCGTGCAGAAGTCGGATGTGTCGACCGAAAGGTGCAGGTATCACAGCTTAGGCGTAAACAGACACAACGCAACCACCGTCCTTTTCAGGACGAACGAGGAAGAAGAAGAAGAAACAGACCACTTATAATTTGAAGCGTTGCTAAATAAGTTGTGTAAAAACTAATACCTCGTTATACTTTTACCGGTCTCTTCCTGTCTTTATTTGTCTCATAACCTGACCTACTAAGTGATGGGACACCCCTTCCTGTTGATTGTTTTTTTAATTTCCACACTTATCTGTATTTTGCCATTATCTGCTGTAAAAATCTTTCCTATTCATTTCTGAATATCATCTGCACAGAAGATCTTTGACCTACCCAATTTAATCAACTGTCAATTTAAGGATAATCTTAGTCCATTTGTTCGGGACATATGAGCATACCATTTAGGTTTGTATATTTACATTTGTTAATAGGTCTTTATAATCACCCCCACTGAAATTATCTAAGAATGTGTTTATACATTCTCATTTGTCATTCTGAAGCATTTGATTCCATTATATTTGTATTTTCTTTAGTCTCACTTCACTTCTAATGTGTTGTTCCCTTCCAGTTTTTATGTGTATTCAAAACTATAGAGATTTCCCTTGTCTATATTAATATAATCATGTTGTAAGCATTATAAAGTTTGTCTTTTCTGATTGGTTTTTGTGTGACTAGAATGGCAGATTTTACCTGACTGTAAAATTTTACCTTTTTTTTAATTTAACTTTCAGTTTTTGCCTGCCATGATTGTATAATTTCAGTTTTGTTTATGAATGACCAACAGAACAATCTTCTTCAAACCTGGAAGAATACCTGGGATGGAAACCAGAGCAAGATTGCACTCAATGACCTTTATGATATGCTTCAGTCCACCTGGCATACCCAGATCAGGTGGTCAGCTCAAGTGTTTTCTGACCCAGTTACTATTGTCCTTGACCTGCTGACCCAGACCCTGACCTCCCTTGACCCCTCCCTGCCAACTGTCTTTATTAAACTGGTTGGAGAGAGAGACAGCCCCCTGGAGACATTGATTGAGCTAAAGCAGGTAAATCTCCCAGTAATTATCAGGGAATTGAAAACTTTAAATACATGATTTATTATAGAGAAAAAGAAAACAGAGTTGTTTATTGGAGAGAAATGAGATTACACCAATGGATGAGTGCAAGTGGGTGAAACTTTGTTGTGGTGGAATCTGTGTAGAGTTAAGTTTATTATGTCATTCCAGTAAAACTTGATCACAGTCAAACTTGAGCAACTTGAAGAAAATCTTGTCATCACTTCATCTCCCCTAGGAGGTTAGACCTTCAACAAACGTGTCATCAGTTCCACATTAGTGATCTTGTCATCAGTTCCACATTGGTGATCTTGTCATCATTTCCACATTAGTGATCTTGTCATCAGCTCCACATTAGTGATCTTGTCATACCATATCTCAACCTTTCTCTTCTATGCAAGCACCCATTTACGAAAGTCTGTCGCTTCTTAGTTGTTGTTTACTGTTGTTCTCCATGTTAATAAAATAAGTATTAATAAAACAATACAAGAAAAAAAATGCTTGGTCTAACAAGAGTATAGCTTACTACGACAATGTTGTAGGCATTTTAATAGTTAAGTATTGCATTATTAGGTAAACATGAGACAGATGAACTAAAAGGTTGAATGTGGGTGGAAAATAGGACAATAATGATAAACAAAACAACAACTATATTAGTGGGAAAGAGACATTAAGAGATGGCCTGTAATGTTTAAAGAAGAGACAGAAGGTGTTGGAGATCCAGCACAGCCAATCTTTGATGCGGAGATGATACCTGATCTGATTTGATAGTTTACTTTCACAAGTGCTGTTTTTCATTCAGATCATTAGTCATGTTATACCTGCAGACTTTTAGCCAAAACAAAATCCACAGTGCCTACTTGGTCCAGGTGGCAGCCCCAAAGCTTCTACCTTAGCTCTGCACCCTCTGGCCAGGTCTGACATCATAGGTTGTTATGGGAGGGACAGTTTTGAGAATGTTCAGGGGTCTGGCTTCCAGTCTCACTTGGACATCTATTTGTGTGAGATATCCTGAGGTAATTTTAGTGACCTAATAATCTGTAGTGTCCAGTTCTCAGGTGGAAAAGGATTATCTGCTGGTGCTATGAAGCTGGTGGAGTGTGTCAGATTTGTTGTCCACATCCATGTCTTTCTTCCATTGGGTGTTATACTAGTTATGGATGATGGTTTTGCCCTCTCATTTGGGTGGCTGGTGGCTGAATCGCTCCATTTTGCCACCAGCTTTAGACAAAAATATCAGCTCTCTCATTCCCGGTGATTACATCTTGGGAGGGTAGCCACTTGATGCCAATGATTGAAGATCTTTGGATATGATCTAATTTCACATGAGAGCTGTTAATCATCATGGAGGGTGAAGGGAGAGTTGGGAAGCAGTTTTAATTCGTGTTCAAGATGTGTTGCTTGGATCAGCTTCATTTTGTCTCTTCAGGATTTCTTCAGCATTGCCTGGCTAACTTTTTTTTTTCAATGCATCTGGCTGCTGTGTAACCAGACCTTCTGCAGTTGGAAGCCTGTGATTGTAACTGCTTTGACTGCATTCCCATCAGCATTCTTCCCATTTTGTTTGGTCTCCTTGTAATTCCATTTTATTTGGTGTCATTATCATCCCATTTTATTTGGTCCTCTTATCATTCCATTTTATTTGGTCTCCTTATCATTCCATTTTATTTGATCTTTCTATGTAAGTCAAGCATGGTGGTGTTCTCACATATTTCCAGATCAGTTCATTTCTTCTTCTGTGACATTTGCAGCTTTTGTCAGACATCTCATCTCAGGCTGTAACTATTTGCCAAGCTTGTAATATTTGATAATGTGATATAACTTGTTAGTTAATGATAAGTTTGGGTCAGGCACATCCCACATTGATCAGAATTGATTATTCATCATCATCATCATTACCCTTTGAACTTCCTACGGAGCATGAAGCCACCACCACCACAGCTGGTCCTGTTGTAGAAAACCTGTACCAGTGTAATCTTGTAGCAGTGGTTTCTGTAGTCATTTGTAGTACATTGTGAGTGTGACAACCCACGCACAACCTCATTAGTCACCTATTATGACATGTCTGAGGGAGCGGTTGTCCTATTATTTCTATATCTCCACAGAGGCCCCCCAGACTACATGGGACAACCAATCATTCTCTAGTTATTTTACTTTCTTACAACTGAGGACAAGACATTGATGTTGGATAGGACACACATATAGAGGAAGCAGTTGACAGCATTATAAGGCATTTGTTGTTCTAGAATCTCCAAGGAGAAAGAAATAGGGGATTGAAAAACACTTGCACTTGGAGAAAGGAACTGGAAACTTGAAAGGCAGAATGAAGACGGGGAAAGACTAAACAGATGGCACAGAATAGGAAGGCTTGGCATGAACTTGTTGTTGGTCTGTGCTCCACAGAATAGGAAGGCTTGGCATGAACTTATTGTTGGTCTGTGTTCCACAGAATAGGAAGGCTTGGCATGAACTTGTTGTTGGTCTGTGCTCCACAAAATAGGAAGGTTTGGCATGAACTTGTTGTTGGTCTGTGCTCCACAGAATAGGAAGGCTTGGCATGAACTTGTTGTTGGTCTGTGCTCCACAGAATAGGAAGGCTTGGCATGAACTTATTGTTGGTCTGTGCTCCACAGAATAGGAAGGCTTGGCATGAACTTATTGTTGGTCTGTGCTCCACAGAATAGGAAGGCTTGGCATGAACTTATTGTTGGTCTGTGCTCCACAGAATAGGAAGGCTTGGCATGAACTTATTGTTGGTCTGTGCTCCACAGAATAGGAAGGCTTGGTATGAACTTGTTGTTGGTCTGTGCTCCACAGAGAGATGGAAAGTATTGAATTAATAAATGTTATCCGCTCATGACCCCATGTTTCAGATCTCAGACAGATTTGCCAGGAGTCTTGAGAGTGCTGTAGGCTGCTGTGCTCAAGGTAGGACTTGCCTGACTGGTCCTTAACTAAAGAATGAATGTGAAATATTCAGTAGGGGTTAAAATGTCTGGACCTGTATGTTTTAGGGGAAGAGAATTAAAGAGAGATAATCATAATCTAAGGTGGTGTTTTTAGACAGATGAAGATGATGTATATGTTGTTGTTGTTTAACTAGGGGTGCTGAGCTTCTCACCAACGGGCTGATCACCCGTTTGCCAGTCACTTCGATTACGGAAACAACAGCAGATGGATTGATTTGCCATTGCCCTAAAGACGCCAATAGGCGTGATGGGAAACAATGGCAAAGAAAACCTATCTGCTGTTGCCCTAAGACGCCACTAGGCGTAATGGCCACTGATTGCTTTGACGGTCGGCGGCTAAGGACGGAAGAAGAAGAAGAAGCTGAGCTTCTCACTCTTTAGCAGCCAATACCAAGTTGATGACTCCTTGGTATTATCTAATCTGTAGATCAAGGCTTTTCTATCATTCTGAAACGTGTTGAACTGAAATCATGAGCTGCGGTTTCTCCAGCTTGGCTTCAGCTTACCCACCACAAAAATATTTGTAGAATGTGTGATTCCTATATACACATTGAAATTCTCACCGGTGCTATGGAGTTCATGCACTGTGCTGAGATCCTCCTTGTGTGATAAAAGGGAGGAGATCGGAGCACTGATGGAGTTGTCTGTGTGCAATGAAGATAGTCCTTAAAACCAAACCAAACCAGCTTGGCTTGCATTTAATAAGATGGTCACATCTGGTCCCAAGCTGGGAGTAAGAAGTGCGTGGCATACTGTGCATTCCCTGCCATCCAAGGGGCTTTCCGACTATGCAGAGCTAAAATACTGTACTCTGGTTCTGGGCTCTCCCAAGGAATTGTCATGTTGTTATCGTTAGGATTCTGAGTTCAGTATATTAGTGTGTCGAAGGTGATGCTTGTAGCAAGTCTGTTAGTATATCGTGCTGATAACATGAGGAATGTCATGGTGTGAAACAGATGAATCAAACAGTTCATAAATCATTGAAGAAAGCTGCGGTGGATGGGTCCACAGATAACGACATTTAATGTAGAATAGCAAAGTTGAATTCATGGCATCATCATTAGTTACATACATGTACAATAGATCATCTCCACAGTCTCGTCTCATCAAATCATGTCTAGCCTCTGTACTAGGGGTACCTATGAAAGGTTATCACCCAAGTAATGTGGACTAGATAATGAAGATGCAAAAAATATTATGTAGAATACTTCTCTACAAAGCACGGAACTTTTCCATAGTCTGGAATCTTCTTACAACAAGTGGCGGCCTCCGAAGTTAAATACATGCCACGAAAAATACTTATTCCTCCACCATAGCAGGAGCTAGAAAGGTACATCCTTCTTCGACGACTACAATTGACGAAAGGCCTAGAAACAACCGTTTGCATAAATTAGATGCAGAACGGATTACGTCATAAACTCCTGGTGACGTATTAAATATTATGCATTCAATATAAGTCAAAAACCATGCAAGTACATGATGAACCACAGATAGACACATTACCACGTAGATTAACTGCTAATAGACTAAGTGTGGTCATCATGCAAAAATACATTAATAAACTTCTTTAACACATGTCCTGCAGAGAGCCACTTCTCAGCTCCCCTTGCCTATCACTGGGTCCATAGTGAGATCCTTCTGCATGCAGACAACCAAATCAAAGCCAAAGAATTACACCTGGGGCTCAAGTGACTTCTCCAGGCTTAGTGTGCAATGTTGGGTTCTCAACAAGTTTCACCACAGGGAGAATCCCTAGAAGTGTGTGGATGATTTCAAGAGTCAATGAGGATGTAATTAGCCTCACAGACATAGGTTCACTTACACGTACATCATTGGAGAATCGCCTTATTTTTAATATGGGTGTTCTAGCTCCCGATGGTTTGAATATCCAACATCATTTTACATAAATTCTGGTAGCTTTTCTCTTTTTCATTCTTTATTCGTTGCCTTTTAGATCTATCTTCTTATGTTTTTGTTTTGGTTCGTTTCGTATCTTTTTATATCTTTGGTTTTGCCGCTATCGTACGTCACTTCCTTGTGATTTCTGTGACGGAGTACTACAGCTTTCTTTCAAAGATTCTTTGGATTGAGCTGAGATAACTTTTATTAGTTCATCAGTTTTGTTAATTCTCTTTTTTTCGTTTCGTTGATTATTTACTTTCTTGTTTCGGTATTTCTGTTAGATTTTACGATTTTCTTGTATTATTATTGTTCTTTTTCTCTCATCACTGTTGTTGTTTACTTTTTCCATCTGCTTGTATCGCTCATTTGTTGTATATTTCTCATCACCGTATAGTTTTTTAGTACCTATTTGTATTCTTGTCTTTGTCACCTGTTTGTGGCTGACGAAGGGTAAAACCCGAAACGTCCCTTGTTTCTTGTGAACTGTTATTCGTAAAACTGATTAAATACCGTTTTATTGGTTTTAATACTTATATTTATAGCATTGTGCCTAGCTGGTGGTAATATAAGGATGACTCCAGATATGCCTCCATGCATATTATGTGTATAAACAGATATATTTACATTGATAAAGACAATGTCCTAAGACAGAGCAGACACTGTGTTTAGACAGAGACAAGCAGTGTATTTGGGCAGATGAAGACAGTGTACTTAGACAGATATAATCAGTGTATTTGGGCAGATGAAGACAGTGTACTTAGACAGATGCAATCAGTGTATTTGGGCAGATGAAGACAGTGTGTTTAGACAGATACAATCAGTGTATTTGGGCAGATGAAGACAGTGTGTTTAGACAGATACAATCAGTGTATTTGGGCAGATGAAGACAGTATGTTTAGACAGATACAATCAGTGTATTAGGGCAGATGAAGACAGTATGTTTAGACAGATACAATCAGTGTATTTGGGCAGATGAAGACAGTGTATTTAGACAGGTACAATCAGTGTATTTGGGCAGATGAGGATGGTGTACTTAGACAGATACAATCAGTGTATTTGGGCAGATGAAGACAGTGTGTTTAGACAGATACAATCAGTGTATTTGGGCAGATGAAGACAGTATGTTTAGACAGATACAATCAGTGTATTTGGGCAGATGAAGACAGTGTATTTAGACAGGTACAATCAGTGTATTTTCGCAGATACAATCAGTGTATTTAGACAGATACAGCCAGTGTATTTGGACAGATGAAGACAGTGTGTTTAGACAGATACAATCAGTGTATTAGGGCAGATGAAGACAGTATGTTTAGACAGATACAATCAGTGTATTTGGGCAGATGAAGACAGTGTATTTAGACAGGTACAATCAGTGTATTTGGGCAGATATAATCAGTGTATTTAGACAGATACAATCAGTGTATTTGGACAGAGGAAGACAGTATGTTTAGACAGATACAATCAGTGTATTTGGGCAGATGAAGACAGTGTATTTAGACAGATACAATCAGTGTATTTGGGCAGATGAAGACAGTGTGTTTAGACAGATACAATCAGTGTATTTGGGCAGATGAAGACAGTGTGTTTAGACAGATACAATTAGTGTATTTGGGCAGATAAAGACAGTGTGTTTAGACAGATACAATCAGTGTATTTGGGTAGATGAAGACAGTGTGTTTAGACAGATACAATCAGTGTATTTGGGCAGATGAAGACAGTATGTTTAGATAGATACAATCAGTGTATCAGTGTATTAGGGCAGATGAAGACAGTATGTTTAGACAGATACAATCAGTGTATTTGGGCAGATGAAGACAGTGTATTTAGACAGGTACAATCAGTGTATTTGGGCAGATGAGGATGGTGTACTTAGACAGATACAATCAGTGTATTTGGGCAGATGAAGACAGTGTGTTTAGACAGATACAATCAGTGTATTTGGGCAGATGAAGACAGTATGTTTAGACAGATACAATCAGTGTATTTGGGCAGATGAAGACAGTGTATTTAGACAGGTACAATCAGTGTATTTTCGCAGATACAATCAGTGTATTTAGACAGATACAGCCAGTGTATTTGGACAGATGAAGACAGTGTGTTTAGACAGATACAATCAGTGTATTAGGGCAGATGAAGACAGTATGTTTAGACAGATACAATCAGTGTATTTGGGCAGATGAAGACAGTGTATTTAGACAGGTACAATCAGTGTATTTGGGCAGATACAATCAGTGTATTTAGACAGATACAATCAGTGTATTTGGACAGATGAAGACAGTATGTTTAGACAGATACAATCAGTGTATTTGGGCAGATGAAGACAGTGTATTTAGACAGGTACAATCAGTGTATTTGGGCAGATACAATCAGTATATTTAGACAGATACAATCAGTGCATTTGGACAGATGAAGACAGTGTATTTAGACAGATACAATCAGTGTATTTGGGAAGATGAAGACAGTGTGTTTAGACAGATACAATCAGTTTTTTTTTTGGTTCGGTTTTTGCCTTCTTCTGGTGAGATGCGTTTCTTTCAACCTATTTGGTTATATCAGAGCGCATTTACCATCCCCAAAAAAAAGTCAACTCTGTTGACTGCTAATCCGATCATCTTTGATAGATACTAAGTCCTGACAAGGACTAACATTATCTATCTGCTAGCATAAAGCACTAAAAAGGACTCGCCAGCTACGCCAACGCCCGAGCTAGCTGATATTGAGATACAATCAGTGTATTAGGGCAAATGAAGACAGTATGTTTAGACAATTGAAGCTTACTTCTCTTTCTTTGTTCGTGACAAAGCATGGAACCATCACGGCAGTAGGCCCCATGTAGGAAGTCAGCACCAGAACATTTGTATCTTCTTGAAACAGCAGTTTATGTAATAATTTGTTTGATATGGTGGTGTCACCAGTACCATGTAGGAAGTCAGCACCAGAACATTTGTATCTTCTTGAAACAGCAGTTTCTGTAATAATTTGTTTGATATGGTGGTGTTGCCAGTACCATGTAGGAAGTCAGCACCAGAACATTTGTATCTTCTTGAAACAGCAGTTTCTGTAATAATTTGTTTGATATGGTGGTGTTGACAGTACCATGTAGGAAGTCAGCACCAGAACATTTGTATCTTCTTGAAACAGCAGTTTCTGTAATAATTTGTTTGATATGTTGGTGTTTGTCACGAAGTGGATTTAAGTATAGAGTTATGTCTGAGTGTAAGACAAGACACTATTATGAGAAAGACTGAGGAGATAGATTTGGATGAGAAATGATAGTGAATGTGGACAGATGAGACTGTTGGCTTCGAGGGTGAGAACCTAGATTGACTCTCCCTCTCCACTTCTGACGTATTTTATAGCTATAGACTGACCACCTCTGACACCCTTAAAGGAGATAAGGTTTAACTAACGACCACAGACACACTATACAGACAAATATATAGACGTACAGTATAGTTAAAGAAAGTGACTGATCCAGACTACAGTTTATAGTTTATTTACACAATAAAATAAAGTACATATCAACCATAAGTAACGTGCGTGGTCACACACCAGAAAAGAACAAAACCAAGTTAAACAAAAATGACAATTAATAAAATCCAACCCTTTCACCCAAAAACATTCAACCTGCCTGGGAAAAAGAAAGAATCAAGGATTATACTCAATGAAATTGGTGGGGTCTCATATCACAAACCACCACTCCTAATTATCTTATTCTAAATTTATTAAATTTTACCACCACTGTCCAGCTGTAGACCTAACTACTTTCTACACAACCTCTGCATGAATTTTCTAAAGTCCTAAACTGCAGCTCACGAACACTGCTCCACAAACCGACTTCTTCAATGAAACCTCAGAAGCTGTCTTCTGCTCTGATTTTATAACTCCTTATCACTTCTGTCTCTCCACTCTAAAGCATTCAGAAGGAATTTTAACCCTATCTCCCTCCACAAATTTTCTTTGTTGATGACTTGGGCTTTAGACTCAGTGACTCTCTGACGTGGCTGTCACCTTCTGAGGATCTGATGAGTGGCTGGTTGGGAAAAGTATGATTTCCCTATCTCTTTTCCGTTGTACTGATAACACTACCACGACATGTGATAGCCGAAGGCGGTAATTAGATTCAAGGCTTTATTATGGCCTTCTGATGAGCACTAGGCAACGCGCCTATCTGATGTGCTTTAGCGAGCTTAGAGCTCCGGATTTCTAGAACCAGTTCCCGCTGAAGATTTTTCTCTTCGCTGCAAAGGAACTTCTCGGTTCTTTCACCTCTGGCGATATCTCGAGCACTCTGCTCCTGAGATGACAAATTTGCCGTTGGTAACTTGTAAGGGCTGGTTTCAACAACCCCCCCCCCCCCCCCCACCACCTTGTGCCATGAAACTGCTGAAAACAAAACAAATAACAACTAATGTACAACAACTTCCAATAAATCTCAACCATAGCATATAACCACCTAAATAAGACCGCTCCACTCAATCCCCTACTCAACTATGCACAGCAATAATTAAATATTTATGCCCCAAAGTCAGCCTCCCATACAATTCCCTCTCTGATCTCTCTACCCCAGTTTCAAAGTAAACATCGGTCTGGTAATAAAACTCCCAGACACGGCTGACCTAAATCTTTTGTTACGCCCGTCTAGCCATAGAGTCACAACAATTCAAACTGAGGGAAACTCCTGTACTAAATTCCTAGCCCTACTTTATTTTTACAGGCTGACTTTTGATGCTCATCACCTTACACAATATAAAACTAGGAAAGATGAACTCCTGTCTCAGTAATATTAATTACATCTCTTGTCTTCTGACTACACAACAATAAAATAACGTACACAAAATACACTAGCATATTTATACTGCAAAAATTATAAACAAATCGAGGTTACCTATATATATCGGACCCTCGCAATTACCGTATTGATAAAGCCTAAGGACTTAACCTTCTACAATTAATTTCGCAAGCATATTTATGCTGCAAATATTATAGATCAAAAGATAAGGAAATATTAAGTACACCCCTGTCTTCTGACTATATAACAAAGTAATAGCCCCAATTAATTAAAAATACACAATTACGCCTGTGTATCTACTCTGCCCCTATCATAATCGCATTGCGATTTTCCCAGTCTACCAATTACCTATGACAGAGCGCCCGCGTATCTAAACGCTATACTCACACAGATAATATCACAAAGCTACCCCAACAACCAAAGATTGAACTAGCTTAACCTAGAAAAACATTATATGCACACTTACATTTACATTTTATCTCAAAGATAGTAATTGATGGCGCTTTCGTTTATATAAAAGCTAATTTAACTCCCTGAAGAGAAACTACGTTATCGTGCTAAGGTTCTATTAAGAATCGAATTTAAATACCAGGCTAAATTAAAATATGAACAAAATTCAAGATTGGTAATTCAGCCATGTGGACAGGCACCCCAGACTGCGGAGCACGTACTTCAAGATTGCCCCGAATATGATATATTGAGGCAAACCCACTGGCCCAGAGAAACAACACTGGAAGCAAAACTATATGGACCTCTGTATGAACTACAAAAGACAGTGAAGTTTATACAAGAAACAACATTGCAGATATAGTCAATATAGTTCAAGCCAACGAAAGAAGAAGAAGAAGAATATATGAACATACCCAATTCGAATTTCCCACTTAAGAGCAGTCGAAAATGACTTTGTTTACACGGCTGAATTTCTGGCGACAAAAGAGACACACTAATGATTTACCCTGTTATTTATTCAAGGGACCCCACGCCAGAACCCACACCCTACGTCATCGCTTGGCGTCGCTCTTAAACCAATAATATTCCTGCCTTTCATAAACTATTGAAATCCCCCAATGATAACGCAAGCTACTCATACTTACTTAGTCGTTCCCCTTCTACCGTGAGGTGTAGAGGTTTGGAAGAGAGAGCGCCAGACTATCCTATCGGCTGTCTTCCTCCTGGCCTGGTTCCATTCTAGTCCTCGATCCTTCAAAGATTGTCTAATGTTGTCCTCCCAGCGGACTCTGGGTCGTCCTCGGGGTCTGGATCCTTGGCTCTTTGTTTCCCATGCTTGTCGTGGTATCCGATCTTCTCCCATTCTGCAGACATGGCCAAACCATCTTAATTGGGACTGTTCTACTTGGGTCTGCAGGGGGTAGGATTTAAGGCCTTGACGTATCGTCTGGTTGCGTACCATGTCTCTTCTTGTTACTTCAACCACCTTCCTCAGATACCTCATTTCTGAGGTTTGGATCTGGCTTTTATGGGTTGTAGTCATTGCCCATGACTCGCATCTGTATGTCAAGACTGGGACATAGGTGGAGAGAGCTGCTTATGACCATCCCTCTCTTCTCCAGCTCTTCCTTCCAGACTTGCAGGTTGGATTGGAGATGTGCCTCTGATTTAGCAATCAGGGCAACATCATCAGCAAATGCCAGCTCCGAAATATAGACCTGTCTCATCTTCCAGTACCCCACTGAATACTTTCTTGTTCTCTCCTTACATGCCTTGATGACATCGTCCATAAGGAGTATGAAGAGGTAAGGTGATAGGATATCACCTTGTCTTACACCAGTGGTGGTCCTGAACTCTTCCGACTTATGGTTTGCTGTCCTCACATAATTTCTGCAAGACTTGTAGAAGCTCTGTATAGCATGAATCAGAGGTGCTGGAATATTCTTCCTTGCCAAACAGTCCCAAAGTTTGCTCCAGGGGACCCTGTCAAACGCCTTTTCCAGATCTATGAAACAAAGATGGATCTCACTCTTATACTCAAGGGCCTTTTCACTCAGCTGTCTGAGTGTGAAGATTAGGTCTTGAGTACTTCGGTTTGCTCGGAATCCGCACTGGACCTCGTCCAATTGTGGCTCAGCTAGGCGTCGGAATCTCTACTCTAGCATTCTAGAGTAGATTTTATCAGGGACACTGAGAAGGGATATGCCTCTATGGTTTCCACATTGTCGATTATCAACCTTTTTGAAAATCGGTGTTATGATGGCAATCTCCCAATACTTTGGTATGGCTTTGTTGCACCACACTACCTGTAGGATCCTTAAGAGTAATAGGTCGCCTGATGCTCCCATGTACTTAACCATTTCTGGTGTTATACCATCATGCCCTGCTGCTTTGCCCATCTTGATTTTCTCCAGTGCTGCCTTCAGTTCTTCCATCTTTATGTCATCTTCACCATCATTGGTTTTCTCTTCTGTGCTAGTGTTTATCATTTCTGATGCTTCACCATGCTCACCATCCAGGAGTTCTGAGAAATATTCTTTCCATCTTCCCATTACTTCCTTCGGGGCAGTAAGCAATTTGCCTTGCTTGTCCTTTATAAATTTGAGAGGGCATTGTTTTTCCTTCCTCATGTTCTTTAGGGTCTTATAGAACAATTTCTGGTTTTCTTGTGCATCTTTTTCTAGCTTTTCTCCAAATTCTTCCCAGGACTTCTGTTTTGCTGCTAGCACTTTGTTCTTTGCTTCTGTTCTGAGTGTCACATATTCTCTATATTTTTTCCATTTGTCCTGTTGTGTTTTTAGCTCCTAAGTATTGTTTCCATGCCATTTTCTTCTCTCTTATTTTCTCTTTGACTTCCTCTGTCCACCAAGGTGTCCTCTTTCTCTACTACTCATGACTCATATTATTACCGCTACCGCGCGTCCAAAAATTGCGTCATGTAAGATAAGGTTACATCGACCGCATGAGCAAAATTAACTTAAATTCAATCCTAGCGCCAGTTTTAAGTACCTGGGTAGTGCTTTTTCACACCCACCCCCAATTTACCTGGGTAGGTGCGGGTTTTTTTGTTTCATCTGAGCTGAAAATCTACCCAGCCTAAAATAACTACAATGCCTAGTAAATACAATAAAATGACCGTGATTAATTTAACAAAGGAAATACGACTACTTGTATGCAATTACTTTAGAGAAAAGAAAACTGGTGCGAGTATAAACTTAAACCCTACAGTAATCCCTCCTGAAAACGCAATTAATTACCAAGAGAAGAAGACTAAACTCAATTAGTTATAGAACAAAATTACAGGGAGAAGAAGAATGGTATCATAACAACATAAATAATTATCTAGAGAGGACTAATGGGGCCTATTGAAAAATAAAAATCACAGTACCACATCACAGTGTTGACAGTACCATGTAGGAAGTCAGCACCAGAACATTTGTATCTTCTTAAAACAACAGTTTATGTAATAATTTGTTTGATATGGTGGTGTTGCCAGTACCATGTAGGAAGTCAGCACCAGAACATTTGTATCTTCTTGAAACAGCAGTTTATGTAATAATTTGTTTGATATGGTGGTGTTGCCAGTACCATGTAGGAAGTCAGCACCAGAACATTTGTATCTTCTTGAAACAGCAGTTTCTGTAACAATTTGTTTGATATGTTGGTGTCGCCAGTGCCATGTAGGAAGTCAGCACAAGAACATTTGTATCTTCTTGAAACAGCAGTTTCTGTAATAATTTGTTTGATATGGTGGTGTTGACAGTACCATGTAGGAAGTCAGCACCAGAACATTTGTATCTTCTTGAAACAGCAGTTTCTGTAATAATTTGTTTGATATGGTAGTGTTGCCAGTACCATGTAGGAAGTCAGCACCAGAACATTTGTATCTTCTTGAAACAGCAGTTTCTGTAATAATTTGTTTGATATGGTGGTGTTGACAGTACCATGTAGGAAGTCAGCACCAGAACATTTGTATCTTCTTGAAACAGCAGTTTCTGTAACAATTTGTTTGAAATGGTAGTGTTGCCAGTACCATGTAGGAAGTCAGCACCAGAACATTTGTATCTTCTTGAAACAGCAGTTTCTGTAATAATTTGTTTGATATGGTGGTGTTGCCAGTACCATGTAGGAAGTCAGAACCAGAACATTTGTATCTTCTTGAAACAGCAGTTTCTGTAACAATTTGTTTGATATGTTGGTGTCGCCAGCACCATGTAGGAAGTCAGCACCAGAACATTTGTATCTTCTTGAAACAGCAGGTTCTGTAATAATTTGTTTGATATGGTGGTGTTGACAGTACAATGTAGGAAGTCAGCACCAGAACATTTGTATCTTCTTGAAACAGCAGTTTCTGTAACAATTTGTTTGATATGTTGGTGTCACCAGCACCATGTAGGAAGTCAGCACCAGAACATTTGTATCTTCTTGAAACAGCAGTTTCTGTAATGATTTGTTTGATATGTTGGTGTCGCCAGCACCATGTAGGAAGTCAGCACCAGAACATTTGTATCTTCTTGAAACAGCAGTTTATGTAATAATTTGTTTGATATGGTGGTGTTGACAGTACAATGTAGGAAGTCAGCACCAGAACATTTGTATCTTCTTGAAACAGCAGTTTCTGTAACAGTTTGTTTGATATGTTGATGTCACCAGTACCATGTAGGAAGTCAGCACCAGAACATTTGTATCTTCTTGAAACAGCAGTTTCTGTAACAATTTGTTTGATATGTTGGTGTCACCAGCACCATGTAGGAAGTCAGCACCAGAACATTTGTATCTTCTTGAAACAGCAGTTTCTGTAACAATTTGTTTGATATGTTGGTGTCACCAGCACCATGTAAGAAGTCAGCACCAGAACATTTGTATCTTCTTGAAACAGCAGTTTCTGTAACAATTTGTTTGATATGTTGGTGTCACCAGTACCATGTAGGAAGTCAGCACCAGAACATTTGTATCTTCTTGAAACAGCAGATTTCTGTAACAATTTGTTTGATATGTTGGTGTCACCAGCACCATGTAGGAAGTCAGCACCAGAACATTTGTATCTTCTTGAAACAGCAGTATCTGTAATGATTTGTTTGATATGTTGGTGTCGCCAGCACCATGTAGGAAGTCAGCACCAGAACATTTGTATCTTCTTGAAACAGCAGATTTCTGTAACAATTTGTTTGATATGTTGGTGTCACCAGTACCATGTAGGAAGTCAGCACCAGAACATTTGTATCTTCTTGAAACAGCAGTTTCTGTAATGATTTGTTTGATATGTTGGTGTCGCCAGCACCATGTAGGAAGTCAGCACCAGAACATTTGTATCTTCTTGAAACAGCAGATTTCTGTAACAATTTGTTTGATATGTTGGTGTCACCAGCACCATGTAGGAAGTCAGCACCAGAACATTTGTATCTTCTTGAAACAGCAGTTTATGTAATGATTTGTTTGATATGTTGGTGTCGCCAGCACCATGTAGGAAGTCAGCACCAGAACATTTGTATCTTCTTGAAACAGCAGTTTATGTAATAATTTGTTTGATATGGTGGTGTTGACAGTACAATGTAGGAAGTCAGCACCAGAACATTTGTATCTTCTTGAAACAGCAGTTTCTGTAACAGTTTGTTTGATATGTTGGTGTCACCAGTACCATGTAGGAAGTCAGCACCAGAACATTTGTATCTTCTTGAAACAGCAGTTTCTGTAACAATTTGTTTGATATGTTGGTGTCACCAGCACCATGTAGGAAGTCAGCACCAGAACATTTGTATCTTCTTGAAACAGCAGTTTCTGTAACAATTTGTTTGATATGTTGGTGTCACCAGCACCATGTAAGAAGTCAGCACCAGAACATTTGTATCTTCTTGAAACAGCAGTTTCTGTAACAATTTGTTTGATATGTTGGTGTCACCAGTACCATGTAGGAAGTCAGCACCAGAACATTTGTATCTTCTTGAAACAGCAGATTTCTGTAACAATTTGTTTGATATGTTGGTGTCACCAGCACCATGTAGGAAGTCAGCACCAGAACATTTGTATCTTCTTGAAACAGCAGTATCTGTAATGATTTGTTTGATATGTTGGTGTCGCCAGCACCATGTAGGAAGTCAGCACCAGAACATTTGTATCTTCTTGAAACAGCAGATTTCTGTAACAATTTGTTTGATATGTTGGTGTCACCAGTACCATGTAGGAAGTCAGCACCAGAACATTTGTATCTTCTTGAAACAGCAGTTTCTGTAATGATTTGTTTGATATGTTGGTGTCGCCAGCACCATGTAGGAAGTCAGCACCAGAACATTTGTATCTTCTTGAAACAGCAGATTTCTGTAACAATTTGTTTGATATGTTGGTGTCACCAGCACCATGTAGGAAGTCAGCACCAGAACATTTGTATCTTCTTGAAACAGCAGTTTCTGTAATGATTTGTTTGATATGTTGGTGTCGCCAGCACCATGTAGGAAGTCAGCACCAGAACATTTGTATCTTCTTGAAACAGCAGATTTCTGTAACAATTTGTTTGATATGTTGGTGTCACCAGCACCATGTAAAATCTGACTGTAGTCGGCTCTAATTGCCTAATGGGGGCAGTAATCCTGGTCTTTCTTCATCATCTTGTCAGAGACATCCCAGGAACCACAAGATGAAGACATTGCTTTGACAGGTACAAAAATAGTTTGTTTAGATAAACATGTTAAAACATTTTAAGCAGATGTGACATTTTGACCCCAAGGTGTCGGTGTACAACACTCTCAGAGCTTGCAGAATCTGATGACAGCCATCTACAGCCCTTACCAGATGTACACCAGCAAGTATCGTATCTTTGAGGAGGTGGCACTAACAAAACATCTGGACACCATCAGACTGGTGAGACAAGACTGGCTAGATTATCTCTACTTCCAAAATAAACTCCCAACTTTCTGGGGCAGTTGTCATCTCTTCATAATTGTAACTATGTATTTAAGGATTGGCCCCGTGTGTAGTTGTTCCAAGTAGTCTGTGATGAGACAAAGAAATGATAGGACCACTATTCTCTCAGGTATGTGGTAAAAGTTAACTAATACGTATATGTGTTTATGTGTGAGGCTGGCAAGCTCTTCCTGTTAAACACATTGCTATAGAAACCACCATTGCTAGAGCATGTCAATGCAGGGGGGGGGGGGGGGGGGGCACCCACACTGGTGGCTCCATGCTCCATTTGGTGCGAATTTATGATGTTGAGTATTAAATGGTTGAGTGGTTAGAGCACTTGCTTTTTTAGGCAAAGTTACCGGTTTCAAAATCTGCTAGTATCACACTCCAATCTACCCAGTTGTAAATGGGGATGTAACCCTGTTCTTGAGTTGGGGGAAAGCAGGAGGCAGTGAATCATGAGATTTCCAGTCCCATGCATAGCCTCATGTTAGTTGTAAGATTTCACTTGTGTTTATGAATGACTACTTTCAGTTGTTACCTGTCACACTTACTTACTAACTTAGTCGTTCCTCTTCTACTGTGAGGTGTAGAGGTTTGGAAGAGAGAGTGCCACATTATCCTATCAGCAGTCTTCCTCCTGGCCTGGTTCCATTCTAGTCCTTAGTCCTTGAGAGATTGTCTAATGTTGTCCTCCCAGCAGACGCTGTCATGATTATATCATTTCAGTTTTTATTTAGTTGTCTCTCATGTCTTTTACATAGTCCTATTCTTTCTTTGTGCTCGCAGGGAACTACGCAGGGGCATATTGTAGCCATAGCTTATAGTTTATTACATCAGCTTCAAGGAATTCACTTCTCAAATTCACTTATTAAATAGGTAGAGTTACATTGAACCAATGTTATCGTATGGAAGTATTCTTCTTCTTCTTCCGTCCTTAGCCAAAGACCGACCAAGCAGTCAGAGGCCATCACGCCTTGTGGCGTCTTAAGGGCAACAGCAGATTGATTTTCTCTGTTGTAGTTTCCCATCACGCCTAGCGGCGTCTTTAGGGCAACAACAAATAGATCCATCTGCCGTTGTTTCCTTAATCGGTGTGACAAGCCAACGGGTGATCAGCCCAATGGGCGTATGGAAGTATATTGAGCAGATAAACATAACAAAAAAAAAAGCAAAAATCATCAAAGGCAACAGAGTAGTGGTTTCGCAGAACATCGTTAAGATTCCCATGGACAGCTAAGATAACTAACAAAGAAAATATGAAGGGCTGATGAACAAAGAAATATAAAAACAAATATAAGGGGAAGACAATCAGCCTTCATTGTACATGTGATGAGAAGAGGTGCCCTCGACAGCATTGTGACCACATGAAAAATAAGAGAATGTGAAACTGAGAAAGACAGAGAGAAAAGATAATTGATAGCTTGACACTATGGCATGTGAAGAGATCAGTAACAGGAATAATGGAGAGTATTAAAAAATGGAGATCTGTTGGAGGCATGTTACTGCTTATGCCTCGAGCTACAACACTTGACTAGGCTAAACCAGATATCTTTCTTTCCATGCTGGTAGCATCACCATGGCGTGTGTGTCTTAATGTCAGTTGCCCTACACCATCATCTTTTATTATCTTCATAGGAAGATTTTCATAGAAAACAACAGGATTATCACGAGCCAATTCTACGATCATGTGCCAGAATGGGCCGTGATCTTGGCTGCATTGTCTAGAATGATGAACACTACATCTGTGCTAACGACACTTCGACTGATATGTATTCTAACCTCAAAATACCCTTTGACAAGGATACGAAAAGAAATAGGAGAGGACATCATCCATGCTTTCACTGATGGATCATCCTTTAAAGCCGTAATCAATGTGGGATACGGTGCCATCATTATCCCCCCCAACAAATGTGATCCAGTCAAAATAGCAGGCCCTTGTGGAGCCCACTGCTCAAACTATGAAGCAGAAACTGCTGCCATCCAAAAAACCCTGTTTAAGATCTTTGAGCTCTTTGAGAATAACAAAACACAGCTGAACGACATCGTAATATTCTCAGATTCACAGGCTGCCCTTAGGGCCATACAGAACTGGAGAATAAGCTCAACAGACACTACTCAAAAAATCACTAGAAATGTGTCACAAGCTCAAAGACATATATGGGATTGACATCTTCATGCAGTGGATACAGGGACATGTAGACATTCCCTTAAATGAAGTGGCAGACAAATTAGCGAAAAGAGGATCCTCAATGCCACAACCTGACCAGCCAGTCAATATCACTACAACAAAACAAGTAGTTAAAAACAATTGCAAAGAGAACTGGCTAAACACCTGGGCAATGTCAAAAACAGGAAGACGGCTCTTCAAGCATCTACCAGCACCATCTAAGAATAGTAGATCTAGATTAGTTTCTTTTGGCTCAGGCATGTGACCTTGTCAGTTATTTGGATGCTATTCTGTCCTTCTGTTTTCTAATTGCTGTTTTTGGAGTTTAGCAGGCACAATGTCTTCCAGACCTGCTTCACATAGTGATGCAAAAGAATTATGTTACGCTCATGTGAATTCCAGGGTTAGATGTCTAAGACCCTGAAGCAACTCCATGTGTTGTTTAAGGAAACAGGCAACCATTGATGTGCCTGGCCAACGCTTCAGGGATAGAATAACTACACCAGAATGGTCCATCATCACAGTTCCTCCTGTGATGAGACATGTTCAGAACTCAGAATTGCACACCAAGCTTGAACTCCAGACTTAACTCCAGCTTTTACCTGGCTGGATTTGTGCTGGTGGATCTCACAATAAATAGATGACAGGCGAAGGGAGCAGGGAAGTAACTCTATAGGAGGATTTGACAGTGCCTTAAAAGAGCTCAGAGCCAAAGCACAGTATTTTAGCCCAGCATATTTTGAGAGTTCCCACAGTATGCCACCCCCCTCCCCCTTATACCTTGTAACCAGATTTGAGGATCCTTTAAATACATGCAAAGCCCAGGATCTTCTTCTTCTTCAAGTACCATGCCTAGTGGCATAGGAGATATGTCTCTCTACGACTTCCTCTCTCCAGTACAATTTATCAGTTCTTTTGTTGACTTCTTTCCATGCCACGATGTCAAACTGTCTAGTATTTGCTCTCTTTGTCTTCTCCTATCTCTTTTTCCTTCAATCTTACCTGTTCTCACAATATATTACAGCTTTCCTCTTCCTGTAACATGCCCCAAAAAAGTGGATTGCTTCTTTCTAACGTGAAATAAATTTCCTTTGCACACTGGCCTCTTTCAGGACATCCACATTACTCTTTTTGGCTGTCCATGGTATTTTTAACATTCTTCTGTAAAACCATATCTCTGTGGCCTCTAGTGCTTTCCCTTCTTGTTTAGTAATTGTCCTTGACTCACTCCCATTTGTCAGGAATGGTTCTACATAACACTGAAGAACTCTCTTTCTTACTTCCATTGACAAAGAATTGTTGCATAAAATGCTCTTAATTTTATAGAATACTGTTTTAGCCGGAGCTATTCTGCTCTTCACTTCTGAGATGCATGTCCCCTCCGTTGTTATTAATATGCCTACATATTTGAATCTATTGGCCTGTTTTAAGACTTTTCCATTTACTTTGATAGTACATTCTGGGGAAGACATTTTCTTTGAGACGATCATTACTTCTGTCTTTTTGCTGTTAAAGCTAAGGCCTTTATTTTCACTTTCTATCACTATTGAATCAACTATTTCCTGCAGCTCCTTTTCACTTTTTGCTATTAAGGCTGTATCATCAGTGTATCTCAAGTTTATATTATGTCCGCCAAATGATATTCCTGGCATGTCCTCTAGGGATCTCATTATATTTTATGTCCGCCAAATGATATTCCTGGCATGTCCTCTAGGGATCTCATTATATATTCACTGTGCAGATTGAATAGATCCTGTGACAGCATACATCCCTGCCTGACAACCTTTTTTTACTTGCTGAAACGTTCCTATTTGGCTGCTAATTCTTACAGCTGCTGTTTGTTGCCAGTACATGTTCTTTATTATCCTCAAGTCTTTACCATCAATGTTGATGCTTTCTAACATTTTGACAATTTCCTCATGTTTTACTTTGTCAAATTCCTTAGTGCAATCTATAAAGCATAAGTACAGATCTGTTTTGACTTTATGGCTCTTTCTATTAATGTTCTTTTAATATATAAGGCATTGTTTGTGTCTTTACCTTCTACAAATCCACACTGTTCATCACTGATTTCTGGTTTAATCTTTTTTCTCACTCTTCTCATGATAATTCTTAATAATATTTTGGTCACATGACTCATAAGACTAAGGGTACGATGTTCTTCACATTCCATGGCTCCAGGTTTCTTTAGCAAAGCTATGAATATGGATTTTAGCAGATCATCAAGTATTTGACCATTGTTGTAGATGTCATTTGACAGTTTTGTTATCACTTCCCAGCAGCTGGGAGACTTTTTCAGGCCATAAATCGAGGATTCCTCAGCAAAAGAGAGGTTGGTAAGAAAACGAAGATGGCTGTATTCCGCTCCACCTATGTCCCAGTCTTGACATATGGATGCAAGTCACGGGCAATGACTACAACCCATAAAAGCCAGATCCAAACCTCAGAAATGAGGTATCTGAGGAAGGTGGTTGAAGTAACAAGAAGAGACATGGTCCGCAACCAGACGATACGCCAAGGCCTAAAATCCCACCCCCTGCAGACCCAAGTAGAACAGTCCCAACTAAGATGGTTTGGCCATGTCTGCAGAATGGGAGAAGATCGGCTACCACGGCAAGCATGGGAAACAAAGAGCCAGGGATCCAGACCCCCAGGATGACCCAGAGTCCGCTGGGAGGACAACATTAGACAATCTTTGAAGGACCAAGGACTAGAATGGAACCAGGCCAGGAGGAAGACAGCCGATAGGATAGTCTGGCGCTCTCTTTTCCAAACCTCTACACCTCACGGTAGAAGGGGAACGACTAAGTAAGTAAGTAAGTTATCACTTCCACTTTTTTTTTTAAATATCATTTTGGTGAGGTGCGTCCCGTTCAACCTAGTCGGTTATATTAGGGTACATGTCCAAATATAAAAGACGTTTAGGTCTGGTGGTACTATCACTTCTACTCCAAATTCTCCCAAAGCATGGCGCAGTGGGTTCATCTCACAGGCATGAGAGGAAGTTGAGTCCACGGTGACAGAGGTGGGGGTAATCTCCCGGTTATCACTAGGGGCGCCAGCTATCCACAAAGCGAAAAGGGTGCAGTTTCATGAGACTACCCATGCTGGTTTCAACGGAATTTCATGCAAGACTTCTGCCATACATCCCCTTTGTGCGCCATGGACAGCAGCCCCTCGTAAGGTGGACCAATGTGCCAAGAGACTGAATGGCTGCTGGGTAAGCAGTCGCGAACATTGGCTGTCTGGAGGGCGAGCGGGTCAGCACCAGGCAGATGGACTTCGTAAAGACATCCCTTGCCTCTTCCCTGGTATGGTGGCTCTGCCAGGGTGACCAAATATTTCCACCATTTATTGCAAATACACCATGAGAATTTTAACTATCCAAGATCATTGCGGGAGCTACAGAGAACGTGCTCTGTTGTCGATACCTGCAGCAAATGAAATGAGGAAATGCAAATGCAGAAAGAGAGGTAGGGGAGAGAAGAGGGGAGAGAGAAAAGAAGGGCAGAAAAGAGAAGGTTCAGAAAGAAAGCACATCGCATCCCGATGAAATATGTGAGTATAGGATACTGGAATTGTCGAAATGCCAATCAACATGCAGCCATTATACAAACAATCATCTACAATTTTGATATCCTCATGATCCAGGAGACACAGTTAAAAGCCATAGTGTTATCAATTGATCAGGCTACAGATGTTACTCCAATCCATGTGGGCCTGGTAGACGAGGGCAAGCTATATATGTAAAACATGAGCTCCCTTATACGTGGCTGGATACAAGTTCTCAAACTAGTGGGGATGCGGAATTGCAGGGGATTGCTGTGAATATATGCAGTCAGGAGTGGCGAGTCTACAATTTATATGCTCATGTTGACCATCTTACAGCAGAAAGTGATTGTGGAAAATAGGCAGGGTATAGCTTTGAGCCAGGCATTACTTAACATGAACCTTTCCATCCTGAATGATGGACGCCCAACTAGACTGGCAACTAAACCTGGGGATACAAATGGTGTCATAGATCTGGCATTCATCTCTAGTGCTGCCACCACCATGGCACGTTGGGATGTACGAGGGGGCTTCAAATGAAAACCTTAAATTTGCGATAGAAATTTGAAACACCGTGCCATTGCCATGTAAGTTGGCAGTATTGTTGCTAAGGACGTCAAGAGTGTCCTGCAGGTGGCATCACGGTGCAGACAAACCACATGACGTCACAGAAGGAGTTTAAAGATGGCCGCCTCACTAGTGCATTCACCAAAGGGGAGCAGCGTTCTGTTATCCATTTTTTTGAGCAACGAAGGGGTGAAACCTTTAGAAAGTCATCGGCAAATGAAGGTCCAGTGCGGTGATGCATGCCTGTCACTTCAGCAAGTGTACGAGTGGAGTAGGAAATTCCGAAACAGTGTGAGTTCTGTGACAGACTGTTCTCGACCGGGTCAGGTGCACCGTGTAGTAACCCCAGAGTCAGTTGCAGCAGTTGAACACACCATGATGGAAAATCGCAGAGTGACTATGCATGAAATAGCGGCACTTCTGGACATCAGTCAAGGTTCAGCACACCACATCATTCATGATGTGCTCCAGTTCCACAAAGTCTCTGCAAGGTGGGTGCCATGGCAGCTTACTCCAGAATTGAAACAACGACGTGTTGATGCCTGTCAAGAACTTTTGCGGCACTTTGAAGCGGAAGGTGATGGTTTCCTAGCAAGAATTGTTACTGGAGATGAAACCTGAGTTCACTACTACCAGCCAGAACCCAAGAGAGCGAGCAAGGAATGGCGCCATACCTGCCCACCAAAACTGAAGAAGTTCCGCACACAGCCATCTGCAGGGAAGGTTATGCTGACTCTTTTGGGATGAGCGAGGCATTATTTTACAGCACTACATGCCCAGGGGGAACACTGTCCCCAGTGCCACGTATACAGATCTTCTCAGGAATCATCTTCGACCCGCAGTCAAATCCAAATGTGGACTTCTAAGTACAGGTGTCTTGTTGCAACAATGCTCGGCCCCATACTTTGGTGCATGTCACTAGTGGGGCGGCCATCTTTAAACTCCTCCTCTGACATCATGTGGTTTGTCTGCACCGTGATGCCACCTGCAGGACACTCTTGGCGTCCTTAGCAACAATACTGCCAACTTACATGGCAATGGCACGGTGTTTCGAATTTCTGTCGCAAATTTAAGGTTTTTATTTGAAGTCCCCTCGCATTAGGTGCACAGGAAAGTGATCACCTACCTTGCGTCATACTCATTGCAAAGGGTAGGACTACTAGATACAGGAAACCTAAACAGACCTTCAAGTATCTTACAGGCCCACTTGATTGTAACAACCCTTTACACACATTGTGTAAAAATGCCAAACAAAAGACAGCGAGAACACCTTTCACCCAACCTCCCTGGTGGAATAAGACAGTGGAGGAGGCATGAAGAGAAAAGGAAAGAGCAGCAAAGGAATGGCATAAAGCACAAAACAGAAGAATGATGAATGAGGGAGAGGTTGAAGAGATGAAGAAGGGGACCAGATATACTTCAATCTGATTTCTGAAGAGGACGTGGTGTACACATTGAAAACAAGCAGAAACACTGCTCTGGGTCTTGATGGTGTACAATACCATCACATTAAACAGCTCGACGACAGCCATTGCAAATATGGTGAGCGATTTCAATACCAGCATACAGAATGCTGAGATGCCGGAAGACTGGCTACACAGTTACCTTTGGCCACTTCCTAAACCTGGCAAAGATCCCACACTGCTCAACAGCTATCGAATTATCAAAGTACAGAATGTCTATGGTAAATTAATTGAAAAGATAGTTGCAAGACAAGTAATGAGCCACCTCAAATGCACACATCTTTCTTGATACCCTGTGTAGCTATAGGCCTATGAAAACAACATGGGGTAATACTGGAACGTTTGCGTACGATGTGTACAAGGGATTCCAGGGTAAGAGAGAAATGGTGGCTGTCGCAATTGATCTAGAGGATGCTTATAACAGTGTGGACTTTGCAACCCTAATAGACTGTATAATGGCATGTGCTGTAAACCCTTGGATAACCACGTGGATAGCAGCTGCCTTAATGGAGAGATCAGCTTCATTTTGCTCGGGAACTTGGACATCAGAACCAATGGGCATTTGGCCGGGACTACCCCAGGGTTCTCCACTATCAACAGGGCTGTTTAACATCTACACAGCAAAAGTAGCAACCTTTCAACCAACAGGGCTGGGACGAACATTAACTTTTGCAGATGACATACTTATGTACAGAACTGGCTCAGACAGACAGGAAATGGTCCAATGCATACAAGAGACACTACAGGCAGTTTCTGAATGTTGTGAGGAAAGTGGATCAAAGGTCAATCCCAACAAGGCCTGTGTGATGTCGTGCTCTTTGAACAACTCTATAGTGAAAGCAGACCTTCCAGACATCACTTTCAATTAGCAGAACATTGAAAAGCAAGACAGGCCGAAGTATCTGGGAGTAACGTTTGATCGTGGGCTATCATTCAAGTATCATGTCGAATTGATCATACAGAAGTGCAAGCAAGGACTTGCCGCCTTAAAAACAATGGCTGCTGCGCACTTGGAACAGAGACTATTGTTTCTCCTTTATCATCAGCTCGGGATTTCAGTAATTGAGTATGGGCTAGGAATACTGACACTGTCAGTGCCACAGTGTGAACGACTGGAACGCATTCAAAATGAAGGGATGCGACTAGTTTTGGGCTGTACGCGTGATACCCCCATTATGACAATGAGAAACATGCTCGGATTGTTGTCGATTAGATCCAGATATGCGATGGCCCAGGCAAAAGCATATATGCGGTAACCACCGACAAAAGACACCCCCCTACATGAGAATGTAGCTGACATCAAAGGAGCAAGAATCAAGAGGGGGATGTCATGGATGGCACAGGCAGAGGCTACGATTGGTCAGGTGACCAGGGTTGAAAATGTATCCAAAGGGGAAGCATGGAGTAAGTCAGGGAAGAACTGGATAAACTACCAACAGGTCATCATTAGCCTTGACAGACAGTGCAGATCATGGGACAATGGAAAAGCAGAGCTGGAGATTAATCATCTGATAAGTGATCATGCTGGGGATGATGACGCCATTGTGTACACTGATGGGTTTGTAGTGCATGGTGAGAAATCAGGATGGGGCTTCTCTGTGAGAATAAAGGGCAGGGTTGTCGCTAAACAGAGTGGAGCCTACATGACAAAAACCTCCAGCATGAGAATGGAGGTAGAGGCAGTTACTGCAGCGCTGAGGTGGCTGTCTGAAACTCCATCAACCAGGGCAGTTATATTGCCAGACTCTCAAGCCATGCTTCGGAAAGTTCAGAATGGATGGCTGCGGCAGGAATGGAAAACATCAATATAATCCTCAAGTCTTCAAGAACTGGTGTGGATCTACTGTCCTGGTCATGCAGGGGTACGTGGCAATGAGAGAGCTGACAGACTGGCCTCGAGAGCACCCATAGTAGGGACACTGGACATGGATAAGGGAGAGATACTAAGGGCTATTAATGATCGCCTGCTGGATAATGACACTGCAATGGATGAATCAACAAGGCTGAGACTGTTGGAGTTTGGCATCAAACGTGGGACTGGCAGAAATGGACATGAGAGAGGATGCATCCATCATATGTACAACCAGCGTGGTACAGGTACAATTAGCATTCATACTCTTCGACATTTGCTGAGGGAGACTGAGCACCTATGGGTTGGCCCGGAGTGCAGTGAGGTCGATTCTGATTAACAATAACAATTCTCCCAAAGCTTCCATTTCCTCTACTGTTATATTATCTAGTCCAGGCAATTCACTTTTCTTCAAGTGGCACATGACATCCTCTACCTCTGCCACAAGTATTGGTGGTCCTTCACAGCTGTCCTGGCCGTTCAAATCTGGTCTTTCATCTTCATACAGCTCCTTGATGTCCATCTTTCTATCATGTTCTCATGACCCATTAACAATGTTCCTTCTTTTGATTTCAAACATGTAGATAATGCCAAGGATTCTTCAACCTGGCCTAGGCCCTAGTTAAACAATAACAACAACCTGCATCACGTTAGTAAATGTCTTCATACTTGGTATTTGACTTTCTCTTCAGGACCATGAGGAAGTCATTGACACTGTTCAGCTTTTGTCGGAATCTGTAACCAAAATGTTCTCCGCAGCCCACATGGTACGGCAGTCTTTATTTTGGTTAATTTCATAACATATTATCAAAAATAATTTAAAGATATAATAACAACTCTTGTTGACTTGATGCTAAAAAAAAAAAAACCTGACTCAAAAAATATACACTAAAACAACAGCAAAGTCAACAATTATTTTATGTTTAAAGGAAAAATAATTTCAAATCTGCCCAGAAATTGCAGTCTTTCATTTAGCTTCATTTAGGTCAGTTTTTCAGCCAAATACAAGCTGTTTCTGATAATAAATTTGTAGGTATATATTTCTTATTAGAATGGAAATAAATAGACTATGACAGTTACTGGAAAAAACCAAAGAAACAAACAAAATACTATACAGTGCTTCTGTTTTTTCCTAAAGGCAAATGAGAGATGTCAAAAATTGACCAATGGTTTTTGTTATCTTGGACTAATGGAAGCATTCAAGGTATGTATTCATTACTTTCTCTGTATGTGGTATTCTTTGTACTGTTTTATTATATGACAGATAATGCCAGAGACAAAGATAGCCATGTTTGTTTATATTCATGTTTATATTCATGCATATTACCAGCTAAGCAGAAGAGAGCAAGTTGTAATCTTCAGACTCCGCACGGGCCACAACAGATTGGGATACCATCTTTTCAACAAGCTAAAGATAGGAACTACCGATGAGTGTAACTGTAGTACTGATGAAATGACTGCTGAACATCTGCTTCAAAGATGCCCAACATATGAGGAACAGAGAAAGCACATATGGCTGTCACTAGTACCATTCCTGGATAAAACTATGGAGATACAAGTAACCTCAAGCTGACAATTGCTTTCTTTGAATATATTCAAGTAGATGTCTGAGAGTGTATGAAGAAGAAGAAGAAAGTGATATTGATGTTTTATTGAAGCACAATATGACCATCTAAAAGACAATGTCAATTTCATGTATGGTATCTATAACTTTCAGTTTCTTCTGACTTGGTCTGTTATCAGTCTTAAAGTTTGGCTTTGTATTCTAGTTAGTAACTCATTTAAATTTTGAGTGCTTTCTTCTCAAGGCAGCATTACTGGTTTCAAAACCAGATAGTATCATTCTTCAGTCTACCCAGCTGTAAATGGGTACCCAACTCTGCTGTTGAGTTAGGGAAGACAAAGGCAGCGAGGAAGGTAACAGATCACTTTACCTCAGAAAGCTGAAACCTGGATTAATGAAGTCCCTAACACTTTAGGCAGTAAAATGACTCAGGATGGTGACACAACAAGAGAAATCCATACTAGAATTGCTTTGGCAGCTAGCGCCTTCAATAGATTATCTAACATTTGGAAATTACGATCATTGAATATACATACCAAGCTTCGTCTGTTTAACAGTTATCTCAGTGTTAACTAACGGCTGTGAGAGTTGGAAAATAACAAAATCATTGGAGAACAAGCTGAATACATTCGAGAACAAATGTCTTAGAAAACTCATGAACATCAGTTGGAAAGATTTCAAGACTAATCGATAAATAAGAGAAGACTCTAGGCAGAAATATGTCTCCGACTATATAAGGAAAAGACGATGGTCATATATCGGTCATGTCCTACGAATGCAAAACAACAGAATACCACTACAGGCGCTCACTTGGGTTCCTGAGGGTAACGGGAAAAAAGGAAGACCAAAAGAAACAATTTGCCATTTACCTATAAAGAACTTGGGCCTTAATGTGCAAGAGCTAAGAGGAGTGGCGTCACAACGAACAACCTGGAGAGCACTGGTTTCTGCCTTATGCGCCGTGTTTGGCGCTTAAAGAATTTATTATTATTATTATTATTAACACTTCATTGCCATACGGTGGTATTTGCCATTTACCTATAACTTTTACTCAGATAGTTCCAAGTTTTGTATCTTTAAATGTTGACAGTTTGTGCACATTTTCTCATCCTTCCCTCCCCACCAGACATACTTCATTGCTTACACCAGGGAGTTCCGCAGAGTCCTCATCAACATCCGCGAGAAATGTCGCACTGGTTCAAAGGTTGACTCAGAAGACTGGTCAGATTTTCAGAATTCACTTAGAATTGTTCAGACATGTGGTAAGATTATCAGGGCAGTCTGGCAATGTGTTTGTTATATGTTTAGTTTCTGTCACATTTATGAGATTATCAGTTTGTTTGTTAGTTAATGACATATTGTGTAGTTTACAGTCAAGACTATTATACATCTGCTTAGTTTACAGTCAAGACTGTATTATACATCTGTACATCTGCTTAGTTTACAGTCAAGATTGTATTATATATCTACTTAGTTTACAGTCAAGACTGTATTATATATCTGCTTAGTTTACAGTCAGGATTGTATTATATATCTGCTTAGTTTACAGTCAAGACTGTATTATATATCTGCATAGTTTACAGTCAAGATTGTATTATATATCTGCTTAGTTTAGTCAAGATTGTATTATATATCTGCTTAGTTTACAGTCAAGACTGTATTATATATCTGCATAGTTTACAGTCAAGATTGTATTATATATCTGCTTAGTTTACAGTCAAGATTGTATTATATATCTGCATAGTTTCCAGTCAAGATTGTATTATATACTACTGGACAAAAGTTAAGGGCCACCAAGAAAAACTCCACTATAGACCAATTAAATGCAACCAGGTGTAAACAATTTATTACAAAATAAAGTTGATTCATCCAGTGGAAAAGATCAGTCAAGTTTTTTTAATAATGTGTGACTTACTAAAAAAAGAAATTCAACTCACTTTTTCACCTTTTGAACTAGTGGGGCATGTTGCAAAAACCACGAGTTTTTGCAGCAACAATGGCAATTTTCACGTGCGGGTTAAAGTGACCCAGTTTTTGGACATTTAAAAAAAAATTAACCTAGTGCACACAGAATACATTTCAGAGAATGGGTTCCAGGAATGTTTCCAACAGCTGTATAGACGTTGGCAAAAGTGTGTAGTTGCCGAAGGGAACTATTTTGAAGGAAATGTAGTGTAAATAATTGTATTGTTACTTATTTCTATACAATACACAAATTCTGGGAACTTTTTGAAGCTACCTCATATATCTGCATAGTTTACAGTCAAAATTGTATTATATATTCGCTTAGTTTACAGTCAAGACTGTATTAACCTTCTGTTTTTACTTTGAATATTTTACTGTAAAAAAAACCAGACACCATAGTTGTTACTTTGAAGGTGTTATTGTAGACAGACAGGACAACATTGTTGTTACTTTGAATGTATTACTGTAAACATACCAGATAATATAATTTTTACTTTGAATGTGTTACTGTAAACAAACTGGATGACATCGTTTTTAGTTTGGGAGTGTTACTGTAAACATACTGGATAACATTCTTTTTAATTTTTTTGTTTTACTGTAATCTATAATGAAACCAGAAGCTGATAACATAGTTGTTACTTTAAATACATGACTGCCAACTTACACACACAACGCCCACATATGTTCATTTCTCAGTATCCCAGGCATATTTGAAGTTCTGACATTGGTTCATTCACTTGTCTTTTACAGGTAACCTGTTGATACAAACAGAAGACCTAGATGCCTTGATAGCCAGCAGCATTCTACAAAGTCTGGGCCATCTTCTCACCTGTCACTCACCTGTTAAAGATGTTGATAATGCGTAAGTTATAATCATCAATGTCATCTTCGCAGTTTCCATCAATTTCTGGTGATCAAGGATTGGGCAAAAGTTATCTTCGTATTTGTTTTGTCAGTAAATTTGGACATTGACATAAAAACTTATAAACTTATTTAGTCATCGTCCTTCTACCTTGGAGTGGAGAGGTTTGATACAGAGAGCGCCATACTATCCTATTGGCTGTCTTCCTCCTGGCCTGGTTCCAGTGTAATCCTCAGTCCTTCAGAGATTGTCTAATGTTGTCCTCCAAGTAGACTTTGGGTGGTTCTGGAGGTCTGGATCCTTGGCTCTTAGTTTCTCATATTTTTTGTGGTAGCCGATCTTCTCCCATTCTGCAGACATGGCCAAACCATCGTAGTTGGGACTGTTCCACTTGAGTCTGCAGGGGCTGGGTTTTGAGGCCATGATGTATAGTCTGGTTGTGGACCATATTCTGTTTTTGTTACTTCAACCACCTACCTCAGAACCTCATTTCTGAAGTTTGGAACAGATTTCTGTGGGTTATAGTCATTTTTGAAATGAAAACACAAACTAGAAATGGTCATGAATTGTTTCATTGTTGACAGTTTTGTGACATTGTTTTTCTAGTGCCATGTCATATAGCATAGATGATCGTCATTGTTGACAGTTTTGTGCTAATCATTTTCTAGTGCCAATGTCATATAGCATAGATGATCATCATTGTTGACAGTTTTGTGACATTGTTTTTCTAGTGCCATGTCAGATAGCATAGATGATCATCATTGTTGACAGTTTTGTGACATTGTTTTTCTAGTGTCATGTCAGATAGCATAGATGATCATCATTGTTGACAGTTTTGTGACATTGTTTTTTTTAGTGTCATGTCATATAGCATAGATGATCATCATTGTTGACAGTTTTGTGACATTGTTTTTCTAGTGCCATGTCAGATAGCATAGATGATCATCATTGTTGACAGTTTTGTGACATTGTTTTTCTAGTGTCATGTCAGATAGCATAGATGATCATCATTGTTGACAGTTTTGTGACATTGTTTTTCTAGTGTCATGTCATATAGCATAGATGATCATCATTGTTGACAGTTTTGTGACATTGTTTTTCTAGTGCCATGTCAGATAGCATAGATGATCATCATTGTTGACAGTTTTGTGACATTGTTTTTCTAGTGTCATGTCATATAGCATAGATGATCATCATTGTTGACAGTTTTGTGACATTGTTTTTCTAGTGTCATGTCATATAGCATAGATGATCATCATTGTTGACAGTTTTGTGACATTGTTTTTCTAGTGCCATGTCAGATAGCATAGATGATCATCATTGTTGACAGTTTTGTGACATTGTTTTTCTAGTGTCATGTCATATAGCATAGATGATCATCATTGTTGACAGTTTTGTGACATTGTTTTTTCTAGTGTCATGTCATATAGCATAGATGATCATCATTGTTGACAGTTTTGTGACATTGTTTTTCTAGTGTCATGTCATATAGCATAGATGATCATCATTGTTGACAGTTTTGTGACATTGTTTTTCCAGTGCCATGTCAGATTGCATAGATGATCATCATTGTTGACAGTTTTGTGACATTGTTTTTCTAGTGCCATTTCATATAACGTAGATGATCATCATTGTTGACAGTTTTGTGACATTGTTTTTCTAGTGCCATGTCATATAACATAGATGATCATCATTGTTGACAGTTTTGTGACATTGTTTTTCTAGTGCCATGTCAGATAGCATAGATGATCATCATTTTTCTAGTGCCATGTCAGATTGCATAGATGATCATCATTGTTGACAGTTTTGTGACATTGTTTTTCTAGTGCCATGTCAGATAGCATAGATGATCATCATTGTTGACAGTTTTGTGACATTGTTTTTCTAGTGCCATGTCATATAGCATAGATGATCGTCATTGTTGACAGTTTTGTGCTAATCATTTTCTAGTGCCAATGTCATATAGCATAGATGATCATCATTGTTGACAGTTTTGTGACATTGTTTTTCTAGTGCCATGTCAGATAGCATAGATGATCATCATTGTTGACAGTTTTGTGACATTGTTTTTCTAGTGTCATGTCAGATAGCATAGATGATCATCATTGTTGACAGTTTTGTGACATTGTTTTTCTAGTGTCATGTCATATAGCATAGATGATCATCATTGTTGACAGTTTTGTGACATTGTTTTTCTAGTGCCATGTCAGATAGCATAGATGATCATCATTGTTGACAGTTTTGTGACATTGTTTTTCTAGTGTCATGTCATATAGCATAGATGATCATCATTGTTGACAGTTTTGTGACATTGTTTTTCTAGTGCCATGTCAGATAGCATAGATGATCATCATTGTTGACAGTTTTGTGACATTGTTTTTCTAGTGTCATGTCATATAGCATAGATGATCATCATTGTTGACAGTTTTGTGACATTGTTTTTCTAGTGTCATGTCATATCGCATAGATGATCATCATTGTTGACAGTTTTGTGACATTGTTTTTCTAGTGCCATGTCAGATAGCATAGATGATCATCATTGTTGACAGTTTTGTGACATTGTTTTTCTAGTGTCATGTCATATAGCATAGATGATCATCATTGTTGACAGTTTTGTGACATTGTTTTTCTAGTGTCATGTCATATAGCATAGATGATCATCATTGTTGACAGTTTTGTGACATTGTTTTTCTAGTGTCATGTCATATAGCATAGATGATCATCATTGTTGACAGTTTTGTGACATTGTTTTTCCAGTTCCATGTCAGATTGCATAGATGATCATCATTGTTGACAGTTTTGTGACATTGTTTTTCTAGTGCCATTTCATATAACGTAGATGATCATCATTGTTGACAGTTTTGTGACATTGTTTTTCTAGTGCCATGTCATATAACATAGATGATCATCATTGTTGACAGTTTTGTGACATTGTTTTTCTAGTGCCATGTCAGATAGCATAGATGATCATCATTTTTCTAGTGCCATGTCAGATTGCATAGATGATCATCATTGTTGACAGTTTTGTGACATTGTTTTTCTAGTGCCATGTCAGATAGCATAGATGATCATCATTGTTGACAGTTTTGTGACATTGTTTTTCTAGTGCCATGTCATATAGCATAGATGATCGTCATTTTTGACAGTTTTGTGACATTGTTTTTCTAGTGCCATGTCAGATAGCATAGATGATCATCATTGTTGACAGTTTTGTGACATTGTTTTTCTAGTGCCATGTCAGATTGCATAGATGATCATCATTGTTGACAGTTTTGTGACATTGTTTTTCTAGTGCCATGTCAGATAGCATAGACGATCATATTGTTGACAGTTTTGTGACATTATTTTTCTACTGCCATGTCAGATAGCATAGATGATCATCATTGTTGACAGTTTTGTGACATTGTTTTTCTAGTGCCATGTCAGATAGCATAGATGATCATCATTGTTGACAGTTTTGTGACATTGTTTTTCTAGTGCCATGTCAGATAGCATAGATGATCACATTGTTGACAGTTTTGTGACATTGTTTTTCTAGTGCCATGTCAGATTGCATAGATCAGCGGTTCCCAACCTGTGGTACGCGTACCCCTGGGGGTACGTGACAGGACGTTCAGGGGTATGCGAAAAAAATTGAGTAATGGCGGACAGTGTTTCTATATACAGTAGTTTTTGTCATTGTTTTAACTTAACTTAAAGTGATTAATTGTTCAATTCGTGTATTATCAGATATGGATCTGTGGTTGAAAACCGGTACAGTAAAAAAGCTGAAACATAATGTGGAATGTGATCAATCGCCAAGTACTTCTCAGGACACGCCTAAGACTTTGGTGCAGGATAGTGAAAAGACACGATCTTCAGTTTTACATAGAGCTAAAAAGAGAAAATACAGTGACGAATACTTGAAGTATAGGTTTTCGTTTATAGGAGATGAGGACTGTGCTAAGCCCCACTGTGTAGTGTGTCAGGAAGTAGTATCCAATGGTAGCATGAAACCTTCGTTACTCTTGCGGCATTTACAAACAAAACACCCCAGTTATGAAAACAAGGAACGCAATTTTTTTCAGCGCCTATCGAAACAACAGAATGTGACATCGTACTTGTTGTTGGCTAACAAAGATAACGAAAATGCGGTTGAAGCCTCCTACCTTATTAGTTATCGTATTGCTAAATGTGGTAAAAATCATACTATAGCTGAGAATTTAATTTCTCCTTGTATAAAAGATGTCGTTCTGTTCGGAGACGAACATGTTCGCAAAATGAACGCTATCCCTCTTTCGAACAGTACAATTTCTCGAAGAATGCAGGATATGTCTGACGATGTTGAAGCGACAGTAATAAGTAGAATTAAAAATAGTAAATTCTTTGCTATTCAAGTTGACGAAAGCACAGATATTACTAATTTCGCTGTTTTGCTTGTTATTGTGAAGTATTTGAAAAGCAATGAAGTTGAAGAAAACCTTTTGCTTTGTCATGTATGTCAGGGCTTACAAGAGGTGAGGATATATTTCATGCTATTGATTCTTATTTCAAAGAAAAGGACATTAATTGGTCTAATTGTTGTGGACTATGCACCGACGGAGCCAAGTCTATGTCAGGTTGCTACTCCGGTCTTCGCGCTTGTGTCACGAAGGTAGCCCCCAATATAACCTGGAGCCACTGCTGCATCCACAGGCAAAGCCTTGCATCTAACCGCCTCCCTGGTGAATTAAAAGTCGTTCTTGATGAAGCTATGAAAGTGGTTAATTTTATAAAGTCAAAGTCCACAAACTCGAGGCTTTTCAAAGCACTGTGTAAAGAGATGAATAGTCTTCATTCTACCCTGCTCCTTCATACACAAGTAAGGTAGCTCTCTCGTGGTAAAGTCCTTACCCGGCTGTTCGAACTTAGACATGAAGTCCAACTTTTTTTGAAGACCATCCTTTCCAACTTACTTCAAAGTTACGTGACTGTGATTGGCTTCAGAGTCTTGCATACTTATAGGATATTTTCCTACAAATAAACAAACTAAATTTGGCACTTCAGAATAGCTCGGTAACGATCTTCAATGTGTCAGACAAAATTGAATCTATGATTAAAAAATTTGATTTTTGGAGGTCGTGTATTGAAAAAGGCCAGCCTGAGGTATTTGAAACTCTGCACAATTTCCTATCTGAGAACGAGCTGCACCTCTCCCAGGAAATGAGCGAGAAAATAATTGAACACTTGAAAGGGCTAAAATCGTCTTTCGATAAGTACTTTCCGAAACCTGGAAAAGAGAACTACTGGATTGTAAATCCCTTTGAAGAAGAATATTTCCAAGCAGCCACATTATCAATCAACGAAAAAGAGAAGTTGATTGAACTTTCGATTGAAACTACTTTAATAGCTGAATTCAAAGGAAAATTCCTTATTAACTTTTTGGGAGACATCAGCAGAGAATATGAACAGCTGACTGACAAGGCGCTTAAGTTTCTGTTGCCATTTACAAATACTGAGCTGGTGGAGAGGGCGTTCTCTTCTTATACCTTTATAAAAAATAAATACCGTAGTAAACTGAATGCAGGTCCAGAATTGAGACTGTTTCTTACATCACTTGAACCTGATTTTAAAAAAACTGTGTCTCAAAATAAGCTCAAGGATCGCACTGAACATTTGTCATGGTCACGTGACATGTGTGTTATAAAAAGTGATTTCAACTTTTAACAATAACAACGTTATTATTATTATTATTATTAATAAATTAAATGTGTTAATTGTATTTGTAACTTCTGATTTTTTTAATGCAAAAATATATGTACTGTTTGTTCATCTGTTTATTACATTGTTTTTTTTAATCCCGTGGTTGGCCCCTTTATTTCTGGTTATAATCTATAAATTTTGAATAACAGCAACTATATTAATTTCAAATATTTTGCTAATATTAGGGGTACAATTTATAGAAATGGGCTGCCAAGGGGTACGCAAGTGAAAAAAGGTTGGGAACCGCCGGCATAGATGATCACATTGTTGACAGTTTTGTGACATTGTTTTTCTAGTATCATGTCAGGTAGCATAGATGATCAACATTGTTGACAGTTTTGTGGCATTGTTTTTCTAGTGCCATGTCAGATTGCATAGATGATCACATTGTTGACAGTTTTGTGACATTGTTGTTCTAGTGCCATGTCAGATAGCATAGATGATCAACATTATTGTTCTAGTGCCATGTCAGATAGCATAGATGATCATCATTATTGTTCTAGTGCCATGTCAGGTAGCATAGATGATCAACATTATTCTTCTAGTGCCATGTCAGATAGCATAGATGATCATCATTATTGTTCTAGTGCCACGTTAGGTAGCATAGATGATCAACATTATTGTTCTGGTGCCATGTCAGGTAGCATAGATGATCAACATTATTGTTCTAGTGCCATGTCAGGTAGCATAGATGATCAACATTATTGTTCTAGTGCCATGTCAGGTAGCATAGATGATCAACATTATTGTTCTAGTGCCATGTCAGGTAGCATAGATGATCAACATTATTGTTCTAGTGCCATGTCAGGTAGCATAGATGATCAACATTATTGTTCTAGTGCCATGTCAGATAGCATAGATGATCAACATTATTGTTCTAGTGCCATGTCAGATAGCATAGATGATCAACATTATTGTTCTAGTGCCACATCAGATAGCAGAGATGATCAACATTATTGTTCTAGTGCCATGTCAGATAGCATAGATGATCAACATTATTCTTTTAGTGCCATGTCAGATAGCATAAATGATCAACATTATTGTTCTAGTGTTATGTCAGGTAGCATAGATGATCAACATTATTGTTCTAGTGCCATGTCAGATAGCATAGATGATCATCATTGTTGACAGTTTTGTGACATTGTTTTTCTAGTGCTATGTCATATAGCATAGATGATCATCATTGTTGACAGTTTTGTGACATTGTTTTTCTAGTGCCATGTCATATAGCATAGATGATCACATTGTTGACAGTTTTGTAACATTGTTTTTCTAGTGCCATGTCAGATAGCATAGATGATCATCATTGTTGACAGTTTTGTGACATTGTTTTTCTAGTGCCATGTCAGATAGCATAGATGATCATCATTGTTGACAGTTTTGTGACATTGTTTTTCTAGTGCCATGTCATATAGCATAGATGATCATCGTTGTTGACAGTTTTGTGAAATTGTTTTTCTAGTGCCATGTCAGATAGTATAGATGATCATCATTGTTGACAGTTTTGTGACATTGTTTTTCTAGTGCCATGTCATATAGCATAGATGATCATCATTGTTGACAGTTTTGTGACATTGTTTTTCTAGTGCCATGTCATATAGCATAGATGATCATCATTGTTGACAGTTTTGTGACATTGTTTTTCTAGTGCCATGTCATATAGCATAGATGATCATCATTGTTGACAGTTTTGTGACATTGTTTTTCTAGTGCCATGTCAGATAGCATAGATGATCATCATTTTTCTAGTGCCATGTCAGATTGCATAGATGATCATCATTGTTGACAGTTTTGTGACATTGTTTTTCTAGTGCCATGTCAGATAGCATAGATGATCATCATTGTTGACAGTTTTGTGACATTGTTTTTCAAGTGCCATGTCATATAGCATAGATGATCATCATTGTTGACAGTTTTGTGACATTGTTTTTCTAGTGCCATGTCATATAGCATAGATGATCATCATTGTTGACAGTTTTGTGACATTGTTTTTCTAGTGGCATGTCATATAGCATAGATGATCATCATTGTTGACAGTTTTGTGACATTGTTTTTTAAGTGCCATGTCGTATAGCATAGATGATCAACATTGTTGACAGTTTTGTGACATTGTTTTTCTAGTGCCATGTCAGATAGCATAGATGATCACATTGTTGACAGTTTTGTGACATTGTTTTTCTAGTGCCATGTCAGATAGCATAGATGATCATCATTGTTGACAGTTTTGTGACATTGTTTTTCTAGTGCCATGTCAGGTAGCATAGATGATCATCATGGTTGACAGTTTTGTGATATTGTTTTTCTAGTGCCATGTCATATAGCATAGATGATCAACATTGTTGTTCTAGTGCCATGTCAGATAGCATAGATGATCATCATTGTTGTTCTAGTGCCATGTCAGATAGCATAGATGATCATCATTGTTGACAGTTTTGTGACATTGTTGTTCTAGTGCCATGTCAGATAGCATAGATGATCAACATGGTTGACAGTTTTGTGATATTGTTTTTCTAGTGCCATGTCATATAGTATAGATGATCAACATTGTTGACAGTTTTGTGACATTGTTTTTCTAGTGCCATGTCAGATAGCATAGATGATCATCATTGTTGTTCTAGTGCCATGTCAGATAGCATAGATGATCATCATTATTGTTCTAGTGCCATGTCAGAAAGCATAGATGATCAACATTGTTTTTCTAGTGCCATGTCAGATAGCATAGATGATCAACATTGTTTTTCTAGTGCCATGTTAGATAGCATAGATGATCAACATTGTTTTTCTAGTGCCATGTCGGATAGCATAGATGATCAACATTATTTTTCTAGTGCCATGTCAGATAGCATAGATGATCAACATTGTTTTTCTAGTGCCATGTCAGATAGCATAGATGATCAACATTGTTTTTCTAGTGCCATGTCAGATAGCATAGATGATCAACATTATTTTTCTAGTGCCATGTCAGATAGCATAGATGATCAACATTGTTTTTCTAGTGCCATGTCAGATAGCATAGATGATCAACATTGTTTTTCTAGTGCCATGTCAGATAGCATAGATGATCAACATTGTTTTTCTAGTGCCATGTCAGATAGCATAGATGATCAACATCTCCTTTGTTGCTCCTTATGGAGCATAGAACCATTTATGGCTAGGGATGGCAGACTTCAGGAAGCTTACACCAAAGCACAAACTCTGGCAACAGTGGTTTCTATAACAACTTGTTTAAATGATGAGGTTGCCAACCCCTATACACAACCTCATATTGATTGTCTTTATGACATAACTATGATTGTCTTTATGACATAACTATGACAGCAGTATTCCTCTTCTTTCTTTGTCTTCTTGGAGTTCCCCAGGAAGTACATGGGGCATAGATGATCATGTCCCTCCACAACTTCCTGTCCCCAGTTGTAGACTTCTTTCTATGTCACAATGTTAAACTGTCCATTGTCTTCTCTCTTTGTTGTCTGGAATGTTTCCATGTTGTCACAATATATAACTGTACATATAGTCTTAACATTCTTCTGTCAAACCACATTTCTGGCATCTTCTTACTTGTTTAGTGATTGTCCATTACTCACTTCCATATGAATAGATTGGCAGTGTGTAACATTGGAGAACTATATTTTCTTATTTCCGTTCACAGAAATTTGTTTTTCACTTTATGAAATGCTACTTTTGTCTAGGCTGTTCTATATTTCACCTGTGATATGCATGTGCTGTCTAATGTTATTAACATGTTGAGGTATGTGGGTCTGCTGATATGTTTCAGAACTGTCCCATTTACTTTGATGGTAATGCTGGAGATGTTACCTTCTTTTAAATGACTATTATTTCTCTCTTCTTGCTGTTTAGGCTAAGGCCCCCCCCCCCCCCCCCCCCCCCCCTTTCCCTTTTTTATTTTTTAACATTCTTCTGTATCAATAATTTCCTGTTAGTTTTTTTCACTTTTTTCTATTAACACTGTATCATCAAAAATGTATCTCTGTTTGTTTATTTTTTATGCACTAACTAATATTCCTGGCTTACTCTGTGTGGTTGATTATATTTTCAATGTACAGACAGAACAGATCATGTGACAGTGCACATCCCTTCCTAGCTTCACTGGTTCATTTATTTATATTCATCATCATCATTTTTCTTGTTTGCTCAATATGGATCATGGAGCCATAACTACAGCTGGTGACCTTGACATAAGCCTACACAAGCTAGTCACATGTTCTAGCAGCAGTGCTAGTTTGTGTAGTAATATGTTTGACATGATGAGGTCGTCTTGTCTGAGGGAGAGGTAATCCTGCTCTTTCTTAGTCTCATCACAGACCCCCCCCCCCCCCCCCTTCAGGAACTAGACAGGACTTTTATTGATAATGACAATGAATAATTACTAACATTACTAGCTACCAAGACTAGCCACCATCATTTCATTACTGCTGTCATGACATTATCATTATCACCTCACAGAATGAACTATCCAGCATCATGACTACTGTCATGATATTGTCTTATATCATCTCATCTGTCAACATCTCATCCATAGGTCAACATTTCTGTTCCTCTTCCGCTCGTTTTTAATGGGAATAATTTGTTTTATATCCATGTAATACTATTATATAATGTAATGTATGTGAGAATGTACCCGCATACCACTGTACTTTAGAGATGTGAATGTTTCCGTTTGCTTAAATGGGTGATGTACATGCAGATATATTTTTTTTTTTTTTTTTTTTTTTTTTTTTTTTTTTTTTTTTTAAAACTGCTGAAAGACTTTTTCTGCTACAGAAGTGCGCAAGAAAGTGTTATTATTATTATTTCAATTTCCGCCAAGAATGTATGGATGTAAGCGAGAATGTGTTTTTGTAATTTTTGTATTGAGGATTGATGACACATTCAAAAATACTACATTAGACGTTTTGACCCCATAAGTGAGTGTCGGTATACATAACTTATTTATTTATTGTTTTGTTTATATTATTTTATTTTTTATTATTATTATTTTTCTTCAGTCACTATCTTGTTTATTTAAAAAAAAAAAACCTAGGCTACTCATTTTTTTTTTTTTTTATTAATTATGATTGTATACTGTAAATGAATGCTGTTATGTTAACTTTATAATGTTGCATGCCTTTAAATTAATGCTTAAAGTAATACGTGGGAATAAAAGGATATAGTATGGAAGATTAATGAGAGTGAAAGGGCAGAATGTTAGACGGGCCTGCGTGCCCAATTCTCAACCCTTCGAAAATAAAGTTCGTTCGTTCATTCACAGAATGTTACAAGCTACCATAGTCCCAGATGTTCATATTTCCACAGTTTCTCATCAGCTTGCCACAGTTTCAAGTTCCAGGCCTCACTGTTCCTACCAAACTACTCGGATGTTGAAGCCCTGGAAGCCATGGTCAGCAAACTAGAGGATGGTATAGGGCTCTTTATATTTTTGTACATATATGTCTAAATAATAGCCCTGTGTGATTGCTGGGGGGGGGGGGGAAGATCATTTTTAATGCCTTGTTTATCAGTTATATTGTGGAAACTTTAATGCTTTGGTCAATCAGAATCCCTTTTCCACACTTGAAGGGGAGGGTATGGGTGTTGCTGTCTGTGGAAGAAGCTTTGTCAAAGTATTTTATGTGTTCTTGCAGTGGGGACTTCTGTGTCAATTTCTGTTACATGATGGGGTTGCTAGCCACATGCACAATCTCACATTGGTGCATCACAAGGTTGTTAGCCACATGCACAATCTCACATTGGTGCATCACAAGGTTGTTAGCCACATGCACAATCTCACATTGGTGCATCACAAGGATGCTGTTTTAATGTCTGTTACATGATGGGGTTGTTAGCCGCATGCACAATCTCACATTGGTGCATCACAAGGATGCTGTGTTCATTTCTGTTACATGATGGGGTTGCTAGCCACATGCACAATCTCACATTGATGCATCACAAGGAAGCTGTGTTAATTTCTGTTACATGATGGGGTTGTTAGCCGCATGCACAATCTCACATTGGTGCATCACAAGGAAGCTGTGTTCATTTCTGTTACATGATGGGGTTGTTAGCCACATGCACAATCTCACATTGGTGCATCACAAGGAAGCTGTGTTAATTTCTGTTACATGATGGGGTTGTTAGCCGCATGCACAATCTCACATTGGTGCATCACGAGGAAGCTGTGTTCATTTCTGTTACATGATGGGGTTGTTAGCCGCATGCACAATCTCACATTGGTGCATCACAAGGATGCTGTGTTCATTTCTGTTACATGATGGGGTTGCTAGCCGCATGCACAATCTCACATTGATGCATCACAAGGAAGCTGTGTTCATTTCTGTTACATGATGGGGTTGTTAGCCGCATGCACAATCTCACATTGGTGCATCACAAGGAAGCTGTGTTAATTTCTGTTACATGATGGGGTTGTTAGCCGCATGCACAGTCTCACATTGGTGCATCACAAGGAAGCTGTGTTCATTTCTGTTACATGATGGGGTTGTTAGCCGCATGCACAATCTCACATTGGTGCATCACAAGGAAGCTGTGTTCATTTCTGTTACATGATGGGGTTGTTAGCCACATGCACAATCTCACATTGGTGCATCACAAGGAAGCTGTGTTCATTTCTGTTACATGATGGGGTTGTTAGCCGCATGCACAATCTCACATTGGTGCATCACAAGGAAGCTGTGTTCATTTCTGTTACATGATGGGGTTGTTAGCCGCATGCACAATCTCACATTGGTGCATCACAAGGAAGCTGTGTTAATTTCTGTTACATGATGGGGTTGTTAGCCCATGCACAATCTCACATTGGTGCATCACAAGGAAGCTGTGTTCATTTCTGTTACATGATGGGGTTGTTAGCCACATGCACAATCTCACATTGGTGCATCACAAGGAAGCTGTGTTCATTTCTGTTACATGATGGGGTTGTTAGCCGCATGCACAATCTCACATTGGTGCATCACAAGGAAGCTGTGTTCATTTCTGTTACATGATGGGGTTGTTAGCCACATGCACAATCTCACATTGGTGCATCACAAGGATGCTGTGTTCATTTCTGTTACATGATGGGGTTGTTAGCCGCATGCACAATCTCACATTGGTGCATCACAAGGAAGCTGTGTTAATTTCTGATGGGTTTATGAGTGTGAGGAACTATGCAATTTGTTGTGGGTGTGAGGAAAGTTTTTTTCATTTTTGATGGGGTTGTGAGGGAAGCTATGTAATTTCTCTGTCTCTTTTATGTTTTCTCTATCAGGTGAAAGCCCACCTGTATTCTCAGACATCAAAGCTGACCTGAGCAGGCTAAGTAGTGAGGTGCACAAGTTTGCATTTGAGATTGTGTTCAGCCAGCTGAAGATGTACCTTAGTGGTGTCTGCACGATGGAGGTGAGCTTTTTAATAGAACTAGCACCACAGACAGGAAGGTACAACCAGGCTGTGATGTAAAGGCTTTAGTGTATATTTGTATGATTATGAACATACAACTGGACTATAAATGGTGAATCTTCTCTAATAATATTCCTGCTGTGTTTATAACAAATTAACGCTGACTGAGGGAGACAATCATTATAATAGTTTAGATTTTTTTTTAAATCACATATATTAGGGTGTGTCTGTGGTTTAGTGGTTAGAACGTTAGCCTTCCAAGCAAACGTTCTGCTTTTAACTCCCGAGTTTTTTTTTTTAAAATTCATTTACCTATCTTCAGTTTTTTTATGTGTGTTTTTGTTAATTATAGCTTCCAAGTATCTGTATGTGTTGACTGGCTTACTTGCCAGGTAGAAGATGGAAGGAACTAGAAATGAAGAAAATGAATACTGGGAAAATGGTGCTGTTTCAAGGACATGAGACAAAAAACACACACCATAATTGTTTGCTGTCATTTCTGGATAAGTTACTTGCAAATATGTAATAATTTCCTGTAATATGTAAATATTTACTGTAACCATGGAAACAATAGTCTGATGCTGAACCATTTTTGTTGTATGTCTCTTGAGTTTTATCTTGCTTTGGCTAGCAGAAGATGGTGATCTGATGCCTCTGTATACCTTTACATCATGCAGTGATTATCTATACTTCTTGTTTATGCATTTATGATCAATCTGGGATTTTCTGTTGTATGGTCTGGTGATATCGATGTTGATTTGAAGCACAGAAGTGTGTGAATAGTTCCCCATTGTCATTCATTATTCCTAGCCCATGGACACAACAATACATAGCTGTAGACAACAATTTAATATAGGACATCTGTTGCGTGCTGTCTATAACAATATATTGTTCAGAGAAGTATCCGAGGCCAAATTGAAACTTAGGGGTACTTGACAGACACGTATCAATATAAAGTCAAATACTTTCCAACACCTCTTGAACATTTGACGATACACAATTTAACCTTTAGCACGCTGCATTCTTTGGCGAAAATTGTCGCCTACAGCTGCATTCTTTTTCACAGCGTCCCGTTTTTATAGTGGGTGACTTGTAATGTCTATAGTTTTTGTGTTTCTTGGTCAATTGCTATAATTTTTGGAATTTTTATAAATAAATGAATGATGAATCTGATGATATAAAATTTGTTTGTGTACATGTTAGATGTGATAGGAAGAGAGGAAAGGAAAGATGAAAAAAACAAAAAAAAATGTAAAAGAAATAAAAATAAAATTTTTTTAAATTTTAAAATTTTAAAAAAAATTTTAAAAAATAACCAACACACGAAGAGTCCATTTCCCTTGCATCTCATTGAAAGTCATTTGACCAATAGACCAGTACAAATCAAATGACGATCTTTTCGTTACACCCATCATCAGTAGCAAAGGAATAAACGCTCTCGTCAGCCGTGATATTCGATCGTAACCCTAAACTTTTCCGACACACTTAATCCTAACCCCTAAAAAAATACATACCAGGAAAGCCATTCTACTTTCGTTTCCATCTCAGCCATCAAACATATTCTGAGAACCGATATCAGCGCTTATAAAGACAAAAATTTCATCCTTACCTCATGGCGTCAGAATCCAATAAAATTAGAGCGAAAATGGCCGCATGTTCGATGCCGATTCATTTCGATTTAAAAAATTTACAAAAAATAAACGCGGATACACCCATCACTTTTGTAAGATCGGAAATGGACGCTAACTCTCTTGCAAATGACATTACAACTTAACATCCGGGGCTGAAAATCACGTGTACACAAGTCATGTGCTAGAAAACGATGATAAACGCTGTCGACATATGTCGACAACAGCTGGGAAAACATAGGTTGCCTTCGTCGACATATGTCGACGGCAGCGTGCTAAAGGTTAATTAACATTGGTAATACAGCTCCATGACATCTGTTCTAGCCCAAAGGCAAATGAAGTAATATGCAGTCTTCCAAAAGTCATCAGGCAGTCCGTCCACTATAGCAACGCTGTCCTGGCATTCTCACAATGTTTAGTATATTCATACAATAGGCATCACCGTCATAATATATTTCCTGACTTAGAATAAACTAGGGACACCTCAACATAGTATCTTGATGCCCTAGTGATGGTACAATGCAGGAAAACACAGTAGACTGCAGGAGCTCACACACATGCATCCGCTCACATTAAAGCACAAGCTGCATCTCCTTTTGCAGACGATCACCAAACTTCTGCTTCAAAATTCACGTCTGCTTCCACACCATATCAGTATGATGTCACTTCCTTTATTATTAAGTAATTCCATATAAAATTATCAGGAATAAAGCCCTGTCGAGCTTACTAAAATACATACATAATCGTTATGAATTTTAATCATAACATCAACACTCCCCCCCCCCCCCCCCACAAAAATAATGAAAACCTTGTTTTCATTATTTCTGTGGTGTGAGTACAAAATCACCAGAGTGAAATATGGTAACATCAAATTTTTTGGCTTAAATTTTCAACACTGTGGGGTAACAGCCCATACCCAATCCTCCTTGGTCGACTCCTGTGACTTGGATGGTAAGGAACAGGGCTACTATTCTTTTCTTTTATTATCTTACTTATACTTCCGTTAACAGTTTATACTTCATTTAGTTATCTACAGTTAAGTTAGTTATTTATGCCTCTTTTTCTGCTAAAGGTGGCTGTAGAAATGATTACTTTGTAGTGAGTTTATGGCATAATTTATTTTATTTTTTTTAGATCTGGACCTCTCAAAGTGCAGGAGGTGCAATGACCTCTGACCTGCCAACCTTTAGCCTCTCACCTCAAGAGTATATTACAAAGGTAAAGATGAATAACAGATTTTGAATACTGGTTTTGAAAAGCTCTTTGCCTTTTTTCCCTCTGTATAAAAAAATGATAGAGTTAGTCACCAAATAATGAAATGTTCGTGTGTAACCAGAATTGACTGTGGTGTCCAGGCTATACTACTGCATTAAAAGGTGGTGAAATAAGAACACCAAATATAATTTTAAAAATAAAAAATAAGCATACTACACTATATAAGTCATACCCTTTAGCTTCCCAAGGAGCATAGGCCTTCAAGAAACACCAAGTCTTCCTGTCATGTGCCATCAGCTCAAGTTATTTCTATGCCATCCTCATCATTTTCATTTCTGTCTACAATTCTCTTCTCCATGTTTTATGGTCTACCTCTGCCTCTTTTACCCCGGGGATTGCAGGAACTCTGCCTTATAATGCTGTCAACATGTTTCCTCAAACTGTATACATAAATAAGCAAATTCCATAATAATTGATATAACTTATAAGTATAATCTAACTGGACATATACAGGGTGATTGACAAGTCACTTTTTGTTTTGAAATTGTTATGTCTTCACTCCTGTCTAAATAACTTATATCAAACACAAGTCAAAATTAACATAATATACTGCCATTTTATTACATAATGTAACATAAACATTTCAACTCAGCATGAGATCTGGTCTGTTCAGTACCTGGTGTCAATAGGCAGCAATTTTCGCTGTGTCTTGTGATGTGAGTTTATTGGTCATTTGAAGTTGTATGTTATTTGTTTGTGTTTCTGGGAATACAACAATAAAACCTGTTTGTAAAATGGTTGTTGTTGCTCATTGTTTAGACATTTATTTCAAGTATATCCAGTAGATACACATGAGGATATCAACAACAAAATAGGAAGTGACTTTTGAGTCACCCTGGGTATAATGGAAATGTGTTCACTCTTACATAATCTGACAAAACATCAGATTTGTTATGTCTGCTAGCCACAGTTTATAGTCTTGTGTGAACATACATGATCTGACAAAACATCAGATTTGCTGTGTCTGCTAGTCACAGTTCATAATCCTGTGTTCACTCTTACGTGTTCTCACAAAACATCAGATTTGATGTGTCCACTAGCCACAGTTCATAGTCCTGTGTTCACTCTTACATGATCTCACAAAACATCAGATTTGCTGTGTCCACTAGCCATAGTTCATAGACGTGTGAATATACTCAGTGTCACATCTTGTACCCACTATGTATTGAGCATTTAAGGGAGTGGCTGCTTCTTGAGACAAAGGGTAAAGGTAATTGGGTTGACTGAAGTGTGATGTTACCAGGTTTCAATCTTGGAACCCAGGAAAGTCACTGTGAGAGGAAAACACTCTTTAGCCAATTTGACACTCAAGATGAAAGGACTTGGTTCAAAACCAGGTTTTCTGATGCTGCCATCTGCCTGGTTGTAAAACTGGGTACCTGACTCTGCTGCAGTGGTGGCTCCGTCTCTGTTGAGTGCAAAAAAGGGAAATAATGATGATGATGAATCCAACCAATAGAAATCTGATATGTAACATGACTAGTCTCTTATCTGTCAACTTTTCACATATGTCAAGTCCATCATTGTGTTTTAATCACGTAGGTTGGTCAGTACTTGATGACTCTCCCCCAACACCTGGATCCGTTCACACTACAAGACAGCCCAGCTTTGATTGTGGCACTCAAACATGGCCGGCTTCCATACACAGATCATCGAGGTATGAAGTCCGACCTAAGCTGTTCATAATCTCATACCAGTCTTTAATCGTAAGAAATTATTAATATGAGGTTTATTCATGGGGCTGGAAATCACATCATGCAGAATAAATCACTTCAGCTTTGACCACAGCAAGATCACATGATTGTTTTGGTACAGGCTTCCTAGGCACCAGATTTGGTGGTATCTCTGTGCTACATAGGGAACAGAAACAAAGGGAAATGAAGATGTGCCTCCATTACATCCTTCATTATCAGATGACGAGACCTAATAACAAACAGACATCAAGAAGGGAACCAGGCAACAAGAAGTATAGCTGAACATTTAACAATGAGGTAGTAAAGATGGATACAACTGCTGTGATGAAATAACCAATCAGCACAACCAGACATGGTTCAAATCAGAATCTTCAGCCTAAATGTCAAGTCAGTCTTGTTGTATGGCTCTCAAACATGGAGACCAATAACAACCAGAAAGCTACAGACTTTCATAAATTTTTTTTTTTTAAACTAGTGGCACTTGGGCTTTCAGCCCTTCGGCCCAATGATATATCATTGCGAGGCTGGGGAGCCTGTGGACTTTCCTTCCAACCCGGTCAGAAGCTTTGCTCCTTCCCATCCACAGAGGGTTTATTCCAGGAGCCGTTCAGGGTATTCAGTCAAAATCCCGGTCGATGACACTTCTTCAAATGCACACGCCCGAGCTTGAACATTGAACACCTGATCGCCAGCGCAATGTGGTAACCATTACACCAGCATGGCTCCCAAACTTTCTTTAATGGGTGCTAGTGTAGAATAGAAGGATTGAAATGATATGATAATGTCACCAATGTTAAACTGATGACGTGAATCAGACAAGTGTCAGTGGAATACGAGATGAGAAGAAGATGTTGGTGATGGACTGGGCACACACATTGAAGAAACCTGTGGATAGCATTACTAGGAAGTCCTTGTTCTGGAATCCCCAGAGAAAGAGAGGTAGGAGGGAGCCTGAGAAACATGGATGAGAGAAATTGAAACATGAAAGAATTGAGGAAGATGTAGAAAGACCTTGAGCTGATGGTTTGGAACAGAAAACTACATTCAAGGACAGAGAAGAAATGAAACAGATGATATTTGCATAAAGAATCTTACAAGCTGTAAACAGACCATCAGGTCTTTTATATTTATAATGTAACTGACAGACCTTGTGGCTAAGATGAACAGGGCAAGCCTTGTGAAAATGAGACAAAACTCCTTAAAAAAAAAAATGTAAATCATCAAGAAGACTTTATCCAGTAGATTCAATAAAACCATCTTTTTTTCTACACCTAATTTTGGAACATTAGAAAAAATGTGCAGAGATAAACTATGTCGTAATGTCCTTTTTTCTTTCAGTGAAAAACAAGGTATGCCCCAAAGTATCAGCACTTAGTTTTAAATGTGTGGGGAAAAATAACACTTTCTCTTGATATTAAAATGTTTGTTTTTTTATTTTGGTACCAGAAGTTTCAGAACACCTGGCAGACTTGTGGTTGGAGTCTGTTGCCATGGGAACTATGCATACTTATACAGAAGAGATATTGAAAATTGCTCACCTGACACCCCACGGTTGTAAACAGCTCATTACTGATATAGGTAACCTTGGCTGTCTACAACTTATCATATTCTCATTCCTTATCTTATTCTTCTTATTTTTTTTATCATTTTGCATATTTGTCATTCCTTATTTTTACTTGTGTGCCTCTGACTACTGTTTGGTTTCCTGTTTTTTCAAAAACTGTTTCCGTGAGTTATGTTTGAAATGTAAGGGTTACCTAAATGTCACTTCTATCTGAGGTTTTCTTCAACCTCTCTTAACCTCCATATCTATTTTGTCCTGTCCTTATTTTTTTTGGGTGTGTTTTTAAGAGTCAGTATTTCAGTTTTATTTGTCATTTATTGATACGATTGTTGTTACATTTCCATTGTATTGAGTTATATTAACATGTAGTACTTGTCTGGATACTTCTGTCCTATTGTTGTTGTTGTTTGTGTTTACCCTGCATATTTGCATTCATCATTATTTCCTTTTTAACTCCTTATGGAGCTACTGCTGCAGAAGTAAGCTTGTATGAGTATTTATGTGCTCTTATAGCAGTGACTTGTGTAGCAATTGTTGTTACATGATGAGGTTGTCAGCCTCGTATTAGCCACCTCTTATAGTAGTGACTTGTGTAGCAATTGTTGTTACGTGATGAGGTTGTCAGCCTTGTATTAGCCACCTCTTATAGCAGTGACTTGTGTAGCAATTGTTGTTACATGATGAGGTTGTCAGCCTCGTATTAGCCACCTCTTATAGCATGTTTGAAGGAAACAGTAGCTCTGTTCTTTCCTTTGTTGTATAGACCCCCCCCCCTCCCCCCAGAAACTACATGGGGCACCTTCTCTATGTTGTCCCTCAGTAATGTAGTAGTTAGTAGTGGTCATGTTGATTCTTAGTCACAGTAGAGATCCCTTGGAACCACTTAGGGCAAAGGAACTCTCTCAGTTATTGTCTAGATTTGTTGTGTTACATCATTGTATCAAAACATGGGGAGATAAATTGTTGTTGACACTATGTTTTTCACATACAGTTGTTATACAGGTTCACATACAGTTGTTATACAGGTTCACATACAGTTGTTATACAGGTTCACATACAGTTGTTATACAGGTTCACATACATTTGTTATACAGGTTCGCATACAGTTGTTATACAGGTTCACATACAGTTGTTATACAGGTTCACATACAGTTGTTATACAGGTTCACATACAGTTGTTATACAGGTTCACATACAGTTGTTATACAGGTTCACATAGTTATACAGGGTCGCATGCTTTTATCTGAAATCCTTGGGGACAGCTGTGTTTTGGGAACCTGATTTTGTTATGCTTCCAGGTGTTGCCCAAACTGTCTTCGAAAACCGCTCTTAAGTAGCCCAAAAGTCGGCCAAAAAGATTTTCAGAGTGTTTTTTCAGATTAAAGGATATGGACCTGTTAAGTGTGTAACAAACTACTTTTGTCTGTAGGTTTGATGTGTAACAAACTACTTTTGTCTGTAGGTTAGGTGTGTAACAAATTACATTTGTCTGTAAGTTAGGTGTGTAACAAACTACATTTGTCTGTAGGTTTGGTGTGTAACAAACTACTTTTGTCTGTAGGTTTGGTGTGTAATAAACTACTTTTGTCTAGGTTTTATGTGTAACAAACTACTTTTGTCTGTAAGTTGGGTGCGTAACAAACTACTTTTGTCTGTAAGTTTGATGTGTAACAAACTACTTTTGTCTGTAGGTTAGGTGTGTAACAAACTACTTTTGTCTGTAAGTTAGGTGTGTAACAAACTACTTTTGTCTGTAGGCTTGGTGTGTAACAAACTACTTTTGTCTGTAAGTTAGGTGTGTAACAAACTACTTTTGTCTGTAAGTTAGGTGTGTAACAAACTACTTTTGTCTGTAGGCTTGGTGTGTAACAAACTACTTTTGTTTGTAGGTTAAGTGTGTAACAAACTACTTTTGTCTGCAAGTTAGGTGTGTAACAAACTACTTTTGTCTGTAGGCTTGGTGTGTAACAAACTACTTTTGTCTGTAAGTTAGATGTGTGTAACAAACTACTTTTGTCTGTAAGTTAGGTGTGTAACAAACTATTTTGTCTGTATGTTTGGTGTGTAACAAACTACTTTTGTCTGTAAGTTAGGTGTGTAACAAACTACTTGTGTCTGTAAGTTAGGTGTGTAACAAACTACTTTTGTCTGTAGGTTTGGTATGTAATAAACTACTTTTGACTATGTTTGATGTGTAACAAACTACTTTTGTCTGTAGGTTAGGTGTGTAACAAACTACTTTTGTCTATAAGTTAGGTGTGTAACAAACTACTTTTGTCTGTAGGCTTGGTGTGTAACAAACTACTTTTGTCTGTAAGTTAGGTGTGTAACAAACTACTTTTGTCTGTAAGTTAGGTGTGTAACAAACTACTAATGCATGGAGGCATATCTGGAGTCATCCTTATATGACCACCAGCTATGCACAGTGCTACAATATATGTACGTGGAATTGAACCTATGTCTGTGAGGCTAATTACATCCTCATTGACTTGAAATCATCCACACCCTTCCAGGGATTCCCCCTATGGTGAAACTTGTTGAGAATCCAGCATTGCATACTAAGCTTGGAGAAGTCATTTGGGGAGCAGCGGTAGCACAGTGGTTAGTGCACTGGCTTCCTTGCTCGGTGGTCTATGGTTCAATCCCCAGTTGAAGCAAACGGCTCTGGGGTCAACCCAGCCTCATGAATTGGGTACCAGAGCAACTCTGGGAAGGTTTAAGTGGCCGGCATGATGCTAACCACATCACCCCTAGTGTGCCGATGGTCAAGAAAATATGGGCCTAACACCATATTCCCAATATGCCTCAATAGGCATGTAAAGGGATCCTTGATCTACCTTTGATTTAGTTGACTGCATGCAGAAGGATCTCACTATGGACCTACTGATAGGCAGGGAAGCTGAGAAGTGGCTCTGTGCAGGATGTGACAATTCATTGGGAGAGCCCAGAACCAGAGTATAGTATTTTAGCTCTGCATAGTTGGAGAGCCCCCTTGGATGGCGGGAATGCACAGTATGCCACGCACTTCTTACTCCTAGCTTGGGACCAGATGTGACGATCCTTTAAATGCAAACCAAGCTGGAGAAACTGGAGCTCATGACTTCAACTCAACACGTTTCAGAATGTCAGAAAAGCCACAGGAAAAATGTAGTTAATACCAAGGAATCTTCAACTTGGTATTGGCTGCAAAAGAGCGGGAAGCTCAGCAGCACTAGTTAAACAACAACAACAAACTACTTGTGCCTGTAGGTTAGGTATGTAACAAACTACTTTTGCCTGTAGGTTAGGTATGTAACAAACTACTTTTGTCTGTAGGTTAGGTATGTAACAAACTACTTTTGCCTGTAGGTTAGGTGTGTAACAAACTACATTTCTCTGTACATTTCTCCACTTGTCTCTTGTTGTTTTTCACAGATTACCTGTGTAATGTGTTGGAAGATTTGGGCCTAAAGGCCTCAGAAACGTTGACCCACATACATATCTTGCTGCAAGCCAAGCCAGACCAGTTTTCTGACACAGCAGAACTGTTGCCCCAGCGAGTATCACATACAGTTGGTAACATGAGGGGCATACAGATGTAGACACATAGTCAAAGATAAGAATGACATCAGTGACATGGTGCTTAAACAAGTTTGTTAACATGTCAGCATTTTTAAATATTGCTGTCATAAGAAACGCCTTTCAATGACTTTTTCTAATGGTGAGAAAGTTGATATTAAAAATGTGAAAATTAAAAAACATAAAATCTATAGACGTTTGAAGACATCAAATTTAGAGATTATCAGATTTAATGGTTTACTTGACATTGTGTTTGAAAAATCACCCCCTATTTTTAAATGTATATCCTTGCTTGCATCTATTGGATATACATGATACAGATGTCAGAACAAAGACCAATAACTGTCATTTTATATTTGACTCATAAGTTTAATTATTTCTGGAAGTAAAATCAAATTTAAACTAGCCGGTAAACTGAGGTTACAAGAGACAAAAACAATGGCTGAAGCCGGCTATAAAATCTTGTGTTGAACAGACTCAATGTCATGTTGAGTTGTAATGTTCATGTGACACAGCATTGTATGTAATCTTGTAGTTGTAAATTGTCTTTATTTGAATGTTTGTTTTATATCAATTGTTAGTTGGAAGTGTAGAAATGATGATTTTAAAATAGGATCTGACCTTTCATTCATCCTCTATATGGAGTTTAGTGAATGGGTCATTGCTTTGAAATGCATTTTAAAGTTATCTACGATAATTTTGACAAACCTGACCTGTGCCATCCATTCAAGTTTTCATGTATTCTTTATCCCTTCTATGTCTGTCTCCATATTTCTTCTCTGTGTGTTTTTAGATCTGCCTTTATTTCTCATTCCCTGATGGTTCTAGAATAAAGTCTACCTTGTAATGACTTTGGTGGTGTTTATTCATTCATTTCCCTCATTATAGAACATGCCACCATGACTGTAGCTGGTTGCCTTGAAGGACGCCTGTACCAAATTCACATTCAAAATGAAAAGCTTATCATGCAATTTTTCAGTATGTCAACACGTGGACATCCTTTGTAATGTGTAAAGTGACCAGTTGACAGTCCAGTTCCTGCCACATGTTTTGCAGCATCACTATTGAATGTGAACTTCAGTGAATTTGACCAGTAAAACTCCTTGGGTTAAGGCTGCAAATGCAGGATCATTTATCTGTAACACTCATATCTGCAGAAGGTTATTGAACTTTATAATGTGGTGAATTATTCTCAGACACCCTGTACTTCACATCTATGAACCATTGTAGTAAAGGTAGGTCCAATAGCTGAAACTGGTGTAAGGGAGTGAAGTGTTAGAGACTCTAGTATACTAGATGGTAGCTTCTGGAGGTGGGATGACCAGTTCCCCTCCTTGGTGCCTTTGCCTTATCTAACTGTAGAGTCAGGTACCCATTTACAGCTGGGGAATGCCACATTGTTTCAGACTGGGCACCTTTGCTGCAAGAGACCAGCTGTAACCAGTCTGCTAATTGGATGCTCACCTTTACAGTACTGTAGATATATTATGAGTGATTTATACTACTGGACAAAAGTTAAGGGCCACCATTCAGTTTAGACAAGGTTTATATAATTGATTGGCAAACTGTAAAAACAAGTGAAAATGTCATTAAAACTGAGCTGCGAGAAATGTGTATACATTTCTGTGTGCATTAGGTTAATTTTTTTTAAATGTCCAAAAACTGGGTCACTTTAACTTGCACGTGAAAATTGCCATTGTTGCTGCAATAACTCGTGGTTTTTGCAACACGCCCCACTAGTTCAAAAGGTGAAAAAGTGAGTTAAATTTGAATGCACGTGGAAAATGATCATCGGTAAAGAGTGTTCACCGTTGGTATGCAATAAATCAGTATGACAAGTGGTCGAAATGATCACTGCATTAGCCATGCCACCAAGGAGAAGTCTCAGCACTGTAGACCGTGGTCGAGCCATGGCATGGATTCAGGATGGTCAATCTGTTCGTCATGTTGCAAGACGTTTAGCAGTGTCCCACTCTACCATTCAGAGACTTCTTGAGAGATTTCAAGCTACCGGACATTTGGAAAATCGACCCTGCTCAGGAAGAATTATATAAACCTTGTCTAAACTGAATGGCGGCCCTTAACTTTTGTCCAGAAGTATATATATATATGTCAACTGTCATAATGTTATATTTTTTTGGTATTTGTAGAAGTATAATTAAACTCCACTTGTGATGGAATTTGTTCTTGTAACAGATGAAGGTGTGTTGTTCATGTTTTGTCTGTGAATACATGAGTTTAGAAAATACATGAGTTTAGAAAATACATGACTTTAGAAAATACATGAGTTTAGAAAATACATGAGTTTAGAAAATACATGACTTTAGAAAATACATGAGTTTAGAAAATACATGACTTTAGAAAATACATGAGTTTAGAAAATACATGACTTTAGAAAATACATGAGTTTAGAAAATACATGACTTTAGAAAATACATGAGTTTAGAAAATACATGTTGTATTAAACTCATGACATTAACAACATGTATTGGACTAGGATTGGTCTTATCATTTGTTTCAACTTTTCTTCTTCTTCACCTTTAACTCAGAAAGGAGCACAGGCCTTCATACAAACTTATACCAAGCCTTCCTGTCCCGTGCCATCAGCTCAGGCTCAGTCCTTGCCTTCTTCCTCCCCTTGATGTATGTCTCCAGTTCTCTTCTCCATGTACACTTTGGTCTTCTACTACCTCTCTTACCCTGGAGATTCCAGAACAAGGACTACCTTGTAAGGCTATCAACAAGTTTCCTCAATGTGTGTCTTATCTGTCTCCAGTATCTTCTTCTTATCTGTTGTTCCACTGGCACTTGTCATCAGTTCTACACTGGTCATCTTGTCATACAACTTGTCATCAGTTCTACACTAGTCATCTTGTCATACAACTTGTCATCAGTTCTACACTGGTCATCTTGTCATACAACTTGTCATCAGTTCTACACTGGTGATCTTGTCATACAACTTCAGTCATATTCTGCACAAGCATCCATTTATGAAAGTTTAAACTTATAGCGTGTGGGAAATAGTTGTAAAAAATGAAATATCCATAAATATTGATGTTTGAAGGTTGTCAAGTTATTTAACTCTCAAGTTTCCTGCAACAGCAGTTGTTGTTCCATTCTCCATATGGAGCACAAAGGGAAAGGAATAGGCAATAAAATTGATAACCCCATGTAGTCCTGAAACTTAGAGAACAACAAAAACAATAACCAAAAATAGTTACAGACTTTCATAAATGGGTGTTTGCGTGAAATAAAAAGATTAAAATGGTATGACAAAGTCACAAATGTGGAACTGACAACAAGAACCAGACAAGTGCAAGTGGAACAAAAGTTGAGAAGAAGACGCTGGCGATGGATAGGACACACATTGAGGAAACCTGTTGATAGCATTACAAGGCAGTCCCCGTTCTGGAATCCACAGGGAAAGAGAAGCAGAGGTAGATCAAGTTAGACATAGAGAAGAGAACTGGAAACAGAAATGAAAATGATGAGGAAGACGTAGAAAGAATTTAAGCTGATGTCATGTGACAAGAAGACTTGGGGCTTGTGTTTGTTGAAGGCCTGTGCTCCCTAGGGAGCTAAAGGGTATTGATGATGATGGAGTAGATAAGGAAACAAAGAGAATATGACTACTGCTCCCACAAGTTTGTTGTAAACAGGCAGGTCATGTCAGCATGTACATGGGGCAGGCAACCTCATGGTTAACTCATTGTTACATAAACCACCATGGCATGAGCATGTTCTTGTTGACCCAGACTACCTAGAATGGGGTCAACTGTGTAGGGATAGTTTCATGCTTCGTAAGGCCCTGAAAATTAGAGGAATAATGAATGACATGAAATTTCTAGTTGTAGTATTAACCACTATCATTCCTTAGTGCAAACCCTTTGCTTGTCCATTTTTGTCATTATTTATAGAGTATGAATCTACTACTGCAGTTAGCCCTCAAATAGATAGCCTGCTTGAAAACATTTCATGTTCTCTTGCATTGAAGAAAAAGAATATGACAAATGACATAAAAGATGTGTCCCGTATCATTTTCTCGTAGCCTTTGTATATTTCTCATCTTTGTTTCCTGTTTGTGACATTCTCTAATGAAAGGTTATCTTAAAACATCTCATATTTCTGGTGCACTATTCGTTAGTAAAATTTATTCCAGTACCATATTTCACTTCTTTAATTTCGGTTGCAAAGGAATTCACGTTGCTTGTGCATAAATTCCAGGTTTAGACAACCAACCAAGACCATGAATCACCTACATGCAGTGCATCCCGGAAACAGTCAACTTGGGAGTCCTCAAGTTGCTTGGCCAACAATCAGGGATTGATTAGCTGCAATCAAAGCAGCCTGGCAGCTTGATTCCTGCTGCAGGGGTTCAACATATTGAGAACCCAGCATTGCACATTAAGCTTGGGGTAATCACTCAAGCCCCCAGACTTAACTCCAGCTTGTACCTGGCCAACTGCATGTCGGAGGATCCCACAATGGATGGGTGACAGGTCGGCGTGAGCTGGAAAGTGGCAGTATGCAGCATTCCTTGGGAGAGCCCAGAACCAGAGCTGTTTTCCCCTGCTAACTTAGCACCAGATGTGGGGATTCTTTAATTACATACTGAGCCAGGATGGAATATCTGGGACAGAAACAGAAACTTGTAACTCCTAATCAACTAGTTTTGGAGTGGCACTAAAGCCACAGGAAAATCCTAGATCTGCATGTAGTTATGCCAAAGAAAATCCTAGATCTGCATGTAGTTATGCCAAAGAAAATCCTAGATCTGCATGTAGTTATGCCAAAGAAAATCCTAGATCTGCATGTAGTTATGCCAAAGAAAATCCTAGATCTGCATGTAGTTATGCCAAAGAAAATCAACTTTGCATTAAACAACAACAATTTCTTTGCAGTTTACTACAGAACTTTAAAATAAGACACACCATTTTAAGCCATAATGATGCACAAGGCATTTTTAAATTGTAGAATATAATATTTGACATCTGTGTTTGACTTATGAACGAGGCTTGTATTTACTTACTTGAACATTCAGATAATAAAACTATGGTGCGTCCCATTTATATTGGATAATTAATACTGTGCTGTTTGTAAGTGTGTGTGTATAAAGGTATAAGATTTTCTGAATTACTAAGATAACAAATCCGTTAATAAGGAAGACAAGAGTTTTTAAATATTTTGTACAATTTTTTTATTTATTATCGACACATGAAAGAGAATTGTTCTGCCTTATATAGTAACAATGACTATATAGGAAAGACATAAGAGTCACTACTCATAGATCTTCTTCTGGTACCATTCCTGGTGGTGTAGACAATCATGTCTCTACAACTTCCTGTATATCAATTCTGTTGTCATCATTTTTCCATGCCATGATGTCAAACTACTGTACACAGTATCTTATCTCTGTGTCATCCTTTTATCTGTATTGGTGTCTGGGTAAAACCTGAAAGCTGCCAGGGACAGAAATTTGAGTTAAATGCTTGCTATATACTTCTTCTTCTCTTCTTCTTCCGTCCTTAGCCACCGACCGTCAAAGCAGTCAGTGGCCATTACGCCTAGTGGCGTCTTAGGGCAACAGCAGATAGGTTTTCTTTGCCATTGTTTCCCATCACGCCTATTGGCGTCTTTAGGGCAACGGCAAATCAATCCATTTGCTGTTGTTTCCGTAATCGAAGTGACTGGCAAACGGGTGATCAGCCCGTTGGTTTGCTATATACTGAAGACAACAAAAAATGTAGTCTGTTTCAACACTGACATCACCAGTGATAAAGTAGTGTTTACAGCAGAGTTGTAAGTTTCTAATCTGTGTAATACACTTGTCTTGTCTCTGTTATTTTGTTCTTTATCTGACTTGTTTCTTCTTAATTCTTCTTCTTTTGTTTTGTTTGTTGACTGCTTAAGTAGCATGTGCCTACCACAGTAGTTGGTCTTCTTTAAGGAAACCAGCATTAAAACACTCTATGTGCACTTACACTTACAGTGACTGTTTCTGTAGCAATATTTGGTCTGTCAACAGGTTGCTAGCTAGCCTCTTGCACATCTTTCATTGTCACCTCTTACAGCACAGCAGTCAGATTCTTTGCTTCAGAACTGTAGGCTCCAGGAACAGCATGGGTAAACTCAATTCAGCTGATTATTACTTGCTGTTGTATGCTCTGATTCCCTGTGTGGCTCCTGGGGGGGGGGGGGGGGGGGCCTCAAGGTGACATAAAGAATAAGCCTGTTGGTCCCTCAGGTATGTTGTAAAGTGGTGACTAATATGAGGCTCTGTATGGGGACTGGTAACCTCTCAAGTCAAACAGATTGTGACAGAAACTACCAGTATTAAAAGCCCATCAATGTTTGGTGCAGGATTACTGCCAAGGAGCCAGCTGCAATGATGGCTCAGTGGGGAGCCAAAAAGAAAGTGATGTATCCTGATATCTTGACCTTGACATCTGACTTTCACCAATTCTGGTTCTGTTGTAAGTTCAAAGGACACCTGTACATCATCAAAACAAGACTGCTAATAGATGCTACACTGATACTGGGGACCTGTCTCTTCTCTCCCACATCTGTAATCAGATGTCAGAAAAAATACTTGATGAGAGGTCACAGCAAGTGGGTCTTCTACTCCTTCAGATGCTCTCAGGTGTCAAGTTGAATATGTTCAAAGAAAGCAGTGGTTAGCTTGAGGTTATTTGTATCTGCATAAAGTTTTTTCCAAGAATGGTACTGGTGATGGCCATATATGCTGTCTGTGTTCATCATATGTTGGACATCTGTGAAGCCAATGTTCCTGACATTTCTCAGCTTGTTGCTGGGCCCTGCTGTCTGTGTTCTGTTCTCCATTGGTTGGAGGTATGTAATCTTTTCTAGTTCTTTAATGGGTATTGTCTTCGTGCATCCTATTATGATTCTCATTGTGTTGTTGATGTTTGTTGTTGTTTTGAAAAGGTGATGGGTGAGTGGGCACTTAACATGCGACACCATTATTACCTCTTCTCGTTCCATCTTGGTCTACCCTGTTCAACCTGAAAATTGGTTATAATTGGGGTATTTAGTGTCATTTTATTTACTAATTTTTTATTAAATTTAAATAACTATTGTCTTTTGCAGTTGCTGGTTTTAATTTATATTATATTTTTATTTTCAGTTTTGTATTGTATATAGATACAGGTATATGCCCCCACTACTGACTATGAGGATGAGGCAATTGATACATTTTATGACAATCTGGATGAAGCAATTAAGAAAATTCCAAAGAAAGATCTTCTCATCGTGCTAGGTGATTGGAATGCTAAAATAGGGCCAGATGCATACGGTCACTGGGCTGGCACAGTGGGGAAATTTGGGACAGGAGAAACCAACGATCGAGGACTAAGGCTACTAGAATTTGCCAGCAACTATAAACTAACCCTTGCAAATACACTATTTCCTCATAAGTTATCAAGAAGAACAACGTGGCATGCCCCAAAAACTGAGATACATGTCCAAATTGATTTTATTCTTGTATCCAAAAGATTCAAGTCCAGCATTAATAAAGCCAAGACTAGGACTTTTCCTGGCGCCGACATTGGTAGTGATCACGACATGGTATTGATGATGCTCAAGCTTAAACTCAAAAAGAACTATAATCAAAACAGATGTTCTCAGTTAAGATTCAATTTAGACAAATTGAAAGATCCAGAAATCACGGGAATCTTTGAGGCAACTGTTGGAGGAAAATTCGCAGCTCTCAACTTTTTGGAGGATGATATCAACTCAATCACAGAGAACATGAAAGACGTGCTCATTGAATCAGCAACAGAAATACTTGGTAAAAGAAAGAAAATAAACAAACCATGGGTTACAGATGACATTCTGAAGTTATGTGATACACGGCGGGAAATGAAAAAGGTTAAGAAAGAGGTTCCTGAAGCAGCATGGCAATACAGTATGGTGAATAAAAATATTAGAAAGAAAATGAAACAGGCCAAAGAAAAATGGGTAGCTGATCAATGTGAGTCCATTAATACGGGGCTAATAAAAGGTAACAGCAAGGCAGCTTTTGACACATTAAGAAGACTATCAAAACCCCAACAGCCCAGGGTAACTGTCATAGAAGATAGCAATGGGGCTCTGCTCAATGAAAAAACAGCTGTAATGAGAAGGTGGACATAATATTGTAAAGAATTATATAACTGTAAACTTGACACTGACTTAGGCATATTAAACAACATTAAGTGCGAAAACAGAGAACTCGGAAATGCAGCAATACTACGGGAAGAAGTGGAAGAGGCTATATGTTCGATGAAAGGAGGGAAGTCACCAGGTGTGGATAATATACCAGCAGAGCTCTTGAAATATGGAGGACCAGATATAGTAAAAATCATGACAACAATTTGCCAGAAGATATGGAGTACAAAAAAATGGCCAAAAGAATGGACGCAGTCATTAGTAATACCGCTTCCAAAGAAAGGAAATCTAAAAATGTGCAAGAACTACAGAACCATTAGCCTTATTAGTCATCCAAGTAAGGTGATGTTAAGGATACTTTTGAACAGAATAAAACAGAAATCAGAAGAAATCTTGTCAGAGGAACAGGCTGGCTTTAGACCAAAAGAAGTACCTCAGAACAAATCTTCAATATTAGATTACTGATCGAAAAACATCTCCAGCATCAACATGATTTATACCATAACTTCATCGATTTCACAAAAGCCTTCGATCGAGTCTGGCATGAAGGCTTATGGCAAATAATGAGAAATTTCAATTTTGATACCAACATCATAGATATCATTGAAGCACTATAAAAGGACGCAAGCAGTGCTGTTTTTGCAAGCAACGACATTGGAGAATTTTTCAAAACAACTGTAGGAGTTCGCCAGGGATGTATCCTGTCACCAGTGCTCTTTAATATATATCTAGAACATATTATGCAGGAGGCTCTCTACGATTATAAATCAACCATATCGATTGGAGGCCGACCTCTGTGTAATCTACGTTTTGCTGATGATATTGATCTGATAGCTGGAACAGAATCAGAACTTCAAGACCTTACTTCTAGACTGGAGAAAGTAACAAGAACATATGGGATGGAAATTAATATAGAAAAAAGCAAGATATTGGTGAATAGCCATAAGAAACATGTTCCGACCAACATTACGTTAAATGGGCAAACGTTAGAAGAAGTTAACACCTTTAAATATCTCGGGTCCACTATATGTAGTGATGGAAGATCAAATAAAGAAATCAAGACAAGACTTGAGATGGCCTCAGCTGCCATGACAAGGTTGAATGTGATCTGGAAAAGTAACATCAGTTTTCCTGTGAAGATCAAATTATACAAATCACTTGTATTATCTATTCTCTTGTATGGGTGTGACTGCTGGACACTCACTGCAGATACGGAGCGAAGGATTCAGGCTTTTGAGCATAAATGTTATAGAAGAATTTTGCTCATTTGCTATAAAGAGCACAAAACAAATGTCTATGTTAGAGAGAAGATAAACACCTATGCAGGCCACCAAGAACCACTTTTGTCAATAGTGAAACGTCGAAAGCTTGCCTGGTTTGGGCATGTAACTCATCATGACTCCCTTTCGAAAACGATCCTCCAGGGAACAGTCGAAGGTAAACGGAGAAGAAAATCCTGGGCTGATAACATCAAAGAATGGGCAGGACACGGTTTCTCCACACTTGTACGCATTGCTGAGGATAGAGAGCAGTGGAGGACCCTGTCTGCTGATGCTTCCACCATGGCACCCCTACGACCCATGACGGGTTATGGGTTGAGATGATGATGATTGTATATAGATAACTATTGTTCTTTGCACTTGGTTCTAATTTGTATAGGATTTGTTCTTTTTGAGTTGGTTTTTTTTTTTTTAAACCTTGTTGTCTTTCCTTGTCCTATGAGTAGTTATCTGAGTAGTTAGTAAGTTTGCTAATTTTTCTGTTTATTTTTTGTTGTTTTTTTATTTTTATTAATGATTTGTTAGTTTTTGTTGCCTTATTTCTATTTGGTTGAATGTCTTTTCTGAAGTATTATTTTTGTTATTATTACCAATATTCTCACTGTTATTAACGTTATATATTTTCCTTTGTTTTATGTATATATCTTTTTAGTATTGTTTGGGCTTCCCCTGGGGCATCTATACTTAAAACCTTATCACCTGTCATGTCTATATTGTGATTTCTAAAGTATGTTTTTAATTCTAGCCTCTGTTGATCATATTTTCTACAGTGGATCAGGTAGTGGTCTATGTCATTTTCTTCCTGACATTCTTGGCAGTGTGGTTCCTCTACCATAAAGTACGCTGCACCGAGACGGAGATGCAATGATTCTCATTGCTTTGTTTGTTTATTTATATTTCAAAGTTTGACTTAGCTACTGTTTCCCATGCTGCAATGCCATATTCTAGGACTAGTCTTACTCACTCTATGTATAGCTTCTTTAGCACTTTCTCAACTGCTGGCCAAGCCGTTCCATCAAGTATTTTTATTGAATGCCATGAAAAGTGGGTCTGAAAGTCCACAGGTAGAAGACAAAGACAATGAGAATACATGCAGGAAGCTGTAATAAGATATACCCCTACAATATTTAAAATCATACAAATTCCTTGGCAGCAACATAGACGAAGTTGGAAGGACAGACAATGGTATCAGAATAAGAATACAAAATGCTAGAGAAGCTTTCACTGCATTGGGAAACATATTGAGATTAATAAAAATCAAGTCACACAAAATTAGAAATATCAACACTAATGTCAAGTCAGTCCTATTGTATGGCTGTAAAATATAGAGAGCAACAAAAACAACCAAAAAGCTACAGACTTTCTATAATGGGTGCTTGCCTAGAACAGCAGAATTGAAAATGTATGACAGGTCACCAGTTTGGAACTGATGACAAAAACCAGACAAGTGTCAGTGTAACAAGAGATGAAAGGAAGATAGGACACACATTGAGGAAGCCTGTTGATAACATTACCAACGGGCTGATCACCCGTTTGCCAGTTACTTCGATTACGGAAACAACAGCAGATGGATTGATTTGCCATTGCCCTAAAGACGCCAATAGGCGTGATGGGAAACAATGGCAAAGAAAACCTACCTGCTGTTGCCCTAAGACGCCACTAGGCGTAATGGCCACTGACTGCTTTGACGGTCGGTGGCTAAGGACGGAAGAAGAAGAAGAAGTTGATAACATTACAAGGCAGTCCTTGTTCTGGAATCCCGTGGGTAGGAGAGGTAGAGGGAGATGAAAGAACACACAGAGAAGAGAACTGGAGACACACATAAAGGGAATGAAGAAGAAATAAAAAGACCTTGAACTAATGGCACTGGACATGAAGACTTGGCATAAGTTTGCTGATGGCCTATGCTCCTTTCATCTGTGACTTTTCTACTCAGCCATGACAAATAAAACTATTGTCTAATAAAGTCAAATGTCTTTAACTGTTCTTGAATTTATTTCCTCAATGATTACTCCTACTTGTCTTATATTATGGTCACATCCTGAGTATTTTATTTTATATTTATCTGACTTCTTTATGCACTCTTGTTATTCTCAGTTCACGTACTTCTAGAATATTTATTTTTGCTCTCTCTATTTCTCTCTTTATATTTTCTGGTTCAGTATTTTCTTTCAGCATTTGAATTCCATCGTGGCAATTCTAAACTTATTAGTTTTGCCAACATTATCTGGATGACGGTTTCGTATCATCTGTGGCTCATGATGTTCCCCGCCAAACGAAAACTTATTGCTGGACTTCCATTAACTTCATTCACCTTTTTAAATTGTACAGATCTATTTTAGAACACAATAATTCTCGGTGTTACCACTCCTTTGGTTTTTTTTGTTAACAGGGATCTCTGCTAGCCTTTGTAACAACTCCTGCCTGCACGGCAGCGGGGGCTTGGGAAGTTTCAGAGCACTTCCTAATTGCCTGAGTCATTTCTTTAATGGGTGGAACTACAGCGGAATGTTATTTTCATTATTAATCCCAGGAATTCAATGAAAATGCACAGACTTAACCTACATCAATCATAGATATTCATAATAAAGAGTTTTATTGCAATGCATCTTTGCTTCACATGGAAGTGGTGGCCGTATTGGATTATATTGTTCTGTTTAACTCTTTAACCCCCAAGAGCCAGTATACTGTACTTCCCGCTAGACCCATTTGGCCCAATCAACAGTATACTGGCTTTCGTATCTCTTGATCCTTTCTAGGGCAGTTTTCTAATTTTGACAACTCAAAAACGCTATTTTCTTAAAGTATAGCCATCCATTATGGACTTTTGTTATTTATGAACATTTAAAAAAATTATTTCCAAACAAATACAATAAAAACATACTGGTATGGCCATTTTTGTTTGGGCCAAACCCACTTTTTTGCTTGGGACTGAAAGAGTTAAATTTGCTAAGGTTTTTTTTAATTTAATAATCTATCAATACCAAATTCAAATATAATGTTTATCACTATATACTGAAGCACATTAAAAACACACCACTATTATATATACTGATGCCGAGAAGCTGGAAAAAAAAAAGTGTGGGAATGGATTTTCCCTGTGTTTGTCATGAGGTAGAGAGCGAATGGCTGCTGGAATGGAAAGTGCATGATTCAACCCACGGGTTTGTGTACAGACTACATGAAAACAATGAAAGTTACACGTGCAACACGATTCCCAACAGTTATGACCCTGAAAATGTGTACGCGTTGTGGCAGTATACTCGGTATAAAAAGGCAGTTGAGACAAAACACCCAGTACATGTGCTTGAAATGCCACGACTATCTGAAAACGACCGCCAAAGAGCAATTGGTATGTTGGAGACCAGAATGAGCTCGCGGGCCATTGCCAGAAGAATTAATTGCCACCACAGCACTATTGTACGTCTCAATGAACGTTACGGAACCACTGGCAGTGCCCGGGATAGACTTCGGAGTGGCCAACCATGAGTTACTACCCCTGCACAAGATCGTCATATTGTGCTGAGTCACCTAAGGAATCGTTCTCTCCCAGCAAGTCAAACAGCAAGAGCAATGGTGGGTAGACATGGGCAAGTCTCTCGAATGACAGTCATATGACGACTCAGAGATACAGGCCACGCAGCAATATCTACATATTTACATTTCACGCTCTGTTCCTGGATTATACAGGTGGTGCGTTTTTAATGTGCTTCAGTATATTTAAGAACTTTTGTCATACTGGATTTTTGATAACTGAAGTAGATCCTGAGATATAGAATTGTGGGAGCCGCGCTGGCGTAATGGTTACCACACTGCGCCGGCGATCGAGTGATCCAGGTTCGCGCCCTGGCAAGTACATCTGAGAGAGTGTCTTCGATCGGGACTTGGACTGGATTAATTCGAGTCCTGGCGAAGACATTTGAAGGAGTGCCTTCGACCAGGGGACTGGAATAACCCGAGCGACTCCTGAGCACAAACCCTCTGTGGATGGGAAGGAGCAAAGCTCCTGACCGGGTTGGAAGGAAAGTCCATAGGCTCCCCAGCCTCGCAATGCCATTAAGTTTGTTTCATGTCATTGGGCCGAAGGGCTGAAAGCCCATGTGCCTCTGGTTAGGAAAAAAAAAAAGTAGAATTGTAAAATTTGTATCTACAAATAGTAACCATTTATTATTCAAAACTTTACAAATTCATTTGCAATAAATCACAATTTTGATAGATAACAAAAATTGAGGTAATGTTCACCCTGAGCGCCGAAGGAAATGAAAAGGCGGATAAAGAAGCTAAGAAAAGTAGAATTATTAAAAACCAAATAAATATGGGGATGAGTAAAACAGAGATCAAAATAGAGATTAAAAGAATAATAACTGAGGAATAGACAGTAGAGTGGGATGGAAGTCTGAAATACAGACATGCATTTAAACTGTTCAACGCTCCAACAAAAACGTGTCAGGTGTCTAGAGAACTAAAAATTCCTAGCCATAAGAAACATATTAGACTTAAACTAGAAATGGGCTATTTTAGAATAGAAGAACCTTACTGTGCAGAGTGTCTAGAAAAAAATAATATAGGGCATTTTCTATTAAAATGTAGGAAGTATGAACAACAGAGAAAACCAATATTAGATTATTTACAGGCATGCAATTCATCCATAACTGTGGAACAGGTGTTGATAATAGATAGACCTAGAGAATTGCACAATATAGTAAAACAGTTTATACCAAGAACTAAAATTAATAATAATGTATAAGGATCTACTGATGTAGATGATGGTCAGATAGTAGGTGGATTTGATGTAATCTCAGACATCTCCAGGCTTTCTCATCCCTGTAACCGTGTCACCCAGTGTGGTATAATTTAACTTCCTTATAGGACTAGGTACGGCATCCAATTAAGTTACATGTAGCCGGGGTAGACTAGTCGTAAGGCACCTATTAAGTTACATGCGGCTGTATGGTGTAGTTGTTATTTCATGTCTAAGTGAGTGATGGTTATACTGGCTTAAAGCTCGCCAGAGGTGTTAATTACTCAGACTTTATTTGTCTTTCAGGTATCGTTCCGTTCCTCCTACTGTTGGTGTATGTGGAGAGCTTTAGTGGTTAATATTTGGATGAGAACATGACAATGTATCTATTCATTCCAACAAGCTTAATCCTTAACAGCCTGGTCATTTTCCAAATGTTTTATTCAACTTCAAAACTGATTCAAATGGTTTTCAATCAAAAACTCAACAATTTATACATGTTTGTACAATAAACGAAACTGGTCGTTTCTTCTCATGAAGTGCATATTTCCTGTCTAGTGCCATCACAAAAAAATGTTTCATAGTATTATTCATTATTTCTCATATCCTTCAAAATCTCTGGATTCTCAAAGCTTTATATTTAATTTCCTTCCTTTGTAGTTTTTCGTCATTTGCTTTATTCCCTGGTTCAAACTTCATCTTTCTTTCAAATTTTGTCCATTTTATTTCTTTCGTAATGCATCGGCTATTCGAACTGAAAATACATAATGGCAGTGCGACAGTATCTACTTACATGTTAAGTATAATGATACTTAATCCTTGTGTATAATTACACAATATAAGAATACTTGGTCACAAAAAAATGTTGATAACCTCAACATAAAGAGCCAGACTGTGGATATACGTCTATCTGCATTGCTCTTCTCTTCAGAACTGCCGGGTATAAATTTCTCGCCGACAAAATCGTAGTGGGCTTGAGCTGGTTACATTTCTCATTGGATAAACATCACGTGCTGAAGGCGTGATGTCGCTATCTTTACCTGCATCCTTATATTTCTATGACAACTGTCAGGTAAATTTAGCATGCATTGTCTCAAACGCTGACCTAGCTGATTTCCACCACTTTGTACCCTACTCTTAAGTTTCTCGAGTTACTTTTATTTTAGTTAAGAATTCTGCTTGTTTATTATAGGGAATGGTATTTTATTTTTTTATATTTAGTTATTATGACTAGACTCTAGCACGAATAAATGCTCAAGTGGTCGGTCAGACGGCCACATCCCCTTACACTGTGTTAACAGCAGGGCAGTTGTGAGAGACTTTACTTTGTATTTTTGTTTGATTGTTTGTTTTTTCTTGTTTGTATTAGTTTGTTTTTTTATTTTTATTGTTTGTTTGTTGCTTGAAAAAGGGGTGTAACACACAAATTGATTCACACAATTTTGGTTTAGATTTGCTATAATATTTGGACTGAGTGGAGGACTGAGGAATATACTATATTTGAATATCAGAAATCTGATTTTATTATCTTGAATTTATTACACTATATGTCCTAATTATAAACCATCAAAGGTTGAACGGGATATTTTGTTTTAAAAAAATCTTAAGGTTTGTTATATATTTATGTATTTTAAATGTGTCAATTTCTCGAGATTGCATTTGATTATAAATAACTTCCACTTGAGGCATTATCTGATGGAAACGTTCTAACCAGACCCCGAATTTTTCATTACTCAGGATGTTCAGAATTCCAGTTGCTTCTGAAATCGGTTTATTTGTGTTTCCTGTCGTTTTTATATTTCCTCCATGCAGTGGCATAACTACTGCCCTGTAGGACCGGGCCGGTTCCAGGGGCCCCAGACATTGAAAAGGCCCTGAAAAGTATTTGTCAGAAGGGACACTCCCCTTGATAGAAAACCTTTTAATTTCCGTTGCTCATGCGTTGAGCGTCTCGTTTATAATTCCAATTTTTTTTTTATTTCATCCCTACATTCAAAGGTTCAGAGTTCTTACCTGACTCTGTTTCCGGCAAACACGTTTGGTTGTGATTTACTCTATTTCGACTGAGTGGAGGGGGAAAGAAGATACTATATTTAGATATCGAAAGTCTGATTTTATTGTCTTGAATTTATTACACTATATGTCCTAATTATAACCCATCAAGGGTTGAACAGGATACTTTTTAACAAAACAACAACAAAGTGTCACTATCGCTTGCCCTATGCTAAAGTATAATGTCCTTCGCTGGTGCTAAAGGTTAACAGGGGTTTAATTTCCTCCTTGACTGGTATTTGGTAATAACCTTTACTCAGGTCAATCTTGGAGAAAATCTTTGCCTTGCTTAGCTTGGTAAACAATTCTGAGGCCCTTGGGAGTGGTTCGGGCTGAAATTCTGTTACTGTGTTGAGTAATCGGTAGTCGATACACAGCCGAACTTCCTTATTCGGTTTCTGTAACAGTACTACGCTTTATAAGGAGATGTGGACTCGCTAATAATTCCAGCTTGTAGTAGTTTGTCTATTTCTCCACGTAACGTGTCTGCTTTCGCATACGGGATCGGATAAACTCTGGTTCTTACAGGCGTCTCGTTTATCAGCTTCATATCAAATTCTACGAGATGTGAAAGACCAGGTATGTCCGTTTCAATAGTGCCTTCGTTTCTGTTTGTTGAGCTTCCGAGAGGGTGTCGCCGAATTTAACGTCCTTATATGACTCCGTTTGTTGCTGTGGATATTCCATACAACTTTCGTCATCTCCGTCATCCTCGGTTGCTATAGCGACTGCCAAAAGATGTTCAGGAAAAGGCACCGGTCTTTCCAAGTATTTCTTTAACAGATTTACATGGTAGACCTTTTCCTTACCTTTAATAGAGACTTTGTAGTTGGTTCTATAGATCTTTTTACGTACTTACTTAGTCGTTCCCCTTCTACCGTGAGGTGTAGAGGTTTGGAAGAGAGAGTGCCAGACTATCCTATCGGCTGTCTTCCTCCTGGCCTGGTTCCATTCTAGTCCTCGGTCCTTCAAAGATTGTCTAATGTTGTCCTCCCAGCGGACTCTGGGTCGTCCTCGGGGTCTGGATACTTGGCACTTTGTTTCCCATGCTTGTCGTGGTATCCGATCTTCTCCCATTCTGCAGACATGGCCAAACCATCTTAATTGGGACTGTTCTACTTGGGTCTGCAGGGGGTAGGATTTAAGGCCTTGACGTATCGTCTGGTTGCATACCATGTCTCTTCTTGTTACTTCAACCACCTTCCTCAGATATCTCATTTCTGAGGTTTGGATCTGGCTTTTATGGGTTATATATAGATCTTTTTAATGACGGTAAACGGCCCTTGCCATCCGATACGCAGTTTGTTAAAAAGAGCAATGGTAAAATAACAGTGCTGTCACAAAGAAGGTACTCGAAATCCCCCTTGTTTTCTGCTTCGTCTGCAAATTGTAACGCTTTCACGTTGATAGTAAAAGCTTACTGTATTATAACCGCTTTCTTCAATGAAACGTGTGCTGTATTTCTTGGAAAAACATTGAGAGGCAGACTGCGTAATGACCTTAATTAATCCTAACATTAATTATATTACGTTACCAAAACGAACGAACAGATGGACTCAAATAGAAAAAAAGAGAGAGGGGCGAATAAAGCCGAACGCATGCAAAATTAAACACGCGTCGCGCAATACACAATTACTACTATCACGCGTGTTAGGCTACAAGCACTAACTTTTTCGGACGGACAGTGATAAATTCACTACCCTTCCCAGAGTTAGGTTTTAAAATCACAAAAAACGCTTATTAGGAAAGATAACAATAGATGGGTTTACGTTTGAAAACATTACAGTACCCAGACAGCACATCTTCGAAACAGGAGGTAGAAGAAATTGCATATTTTGAACGCAGCCACGTAGCTCTTTTAAATTTGGATATTTGGGTTCCTTAGGGCTTGCTGACAAAGAATATGTAAAACGTTACGCAAATAGTCTAGGAATTAACAAGTTATAACCAAAATAAAATATTGGGGATGCCTGACAGCATGAAATCATTTCTGCTCATAAAATTTTTTTTATAACGTGTTTGAAAAAACCTTGCGTTACAGAAATAGCCTACCATGTAAACTCCAAATTGATTGGAGCGCAACAAATGAAAGACGAACCACGATTGGTCGGGCTATAAATACTATCTTTCGTTGTTAGGGGAGACGGGGGAAGGTAACATTTTTTCAAACACTTGTCGAAACGGGGCCTCATTGGCTAGACTCGCTGATATAATCACTTAGGAGCGTTAGTTCGAAACCACTTGTTTAAATAAGCTTGATAAAGCGACAGTGCGTTGAAGCCAGCTCACATTTTTGCTAAAATAAAAGCCTGGAACATAAGCAGATGGGAATTTGTGCCAGTAAATGTGCCAGAATTCATTGCTAATCAACGTATCTGTGTTTATTTCCATGAAATTGTGGTAAGCTTGAAACATTCAGTATCTTTTAATGAAAATTGAATGTGAATTGTTCATTTATGCCTGTATATATATGTGTAGTTCAGTAGCAACCATGATGTAAAGCCTATAATGCTCCCGCCTGAACAGAAGGTGTCGGAGGAAAGTAAAACTGCATGGAATGGCCAAACAGTACACTGACACCTAGATGATTGACTAGAAAGAAATAATGCTGGAATTGCAGAGGCGTGGTAACCATTAAGGAGGTTAATGCTGGTATAAAGTACTTCAGAATGAAGCTGATAGTTGGCCAAACGCTCTGAACTCAATGTTTGTGTTGTATTGTGCTCAGTGTAGAACTAGAGTATCAATTAGTTATGAAGTAGAAGGTACATCCTTCTTGATTTCAGGGACCGTGGTCTTGATGGTACTGAGCAGCACCTGGTCAGAGCTTTGCTGATTCCAGAGTCGGACAGCATACTCCTTGGTCCATTTAGCTATCAGTGAGGTGTCTCCAGAGCCCAGAGGAGAATTCGAGCAGAGGAGTCTTTTCCTGCCGCCATCACGCAAGATAAGCTGATTTGGCCAGCTGAGCTCAACATTATGTCCCCTCATCTTGAAATGACTTTGTAAAAATAACATTCAGAGGGGAATTTAATTGTCTTAATATCAGGAACTGAGAACATCTCCAATACTAGTCCCAAAAGACAAACTATTGAAGTCATGATGACAAATACCAACAGAGCTTGAACAAAACAAAACCAGTATTACCTCTTATTACTACTACACAACTGACACACATAGGATACTTTTAATAATATATGTCATTACAATATTCATATTGATAAATTCTGTACATATAACTTGTAAGTAAAATTGATTGTGATTCCTGGTTCCATTTGTATTTGAATCAGGACACATATTCATTCATAATAACAATGAATACATATTGTTATTTGAAAAGTTATCAGTGACTCCTTAAGATATTCTCATAGAGTGTTATATGTATGTGAGTGTCACAGTGTTGTCAAGAGTAGTGGATTAAATTAAATTGTTTATCTGTCTGTTGTTGTGACTTACACTTCATCAAACACATACCCTAGACACATAACGTAGTCATCACACTATTCCAGAATAATTCTGACTGAGATATATAGATATGTGGTAGCAAGTAAGGTTATCTATAATACACTACTCTTAATAGATATAGATACCTTCACAGCTGATCTCAGTCAGAACACTAAGTCCCCTATAAATATTTATAACATCCCACTTCACCACACTGAGACAGCTGTCTTATCGGCCTTCTGGTCTGTCAGTGACCATCGTAAGGCTTCTAGCGAGCCCTTAATAGGTCTGCCGAATAAAAGCGTAGCTGGCGGTAGCCCTGTAGATGCCTGGTGGACTTCCCTGTAGGCGAACAAGGCTGCAGAAATGAAAAGGTTCCAATCTTCTGGCTTTTCCTGTCACAGCTTACGTAACATCATGGTGAGGCTTCCGTTGACACGGTCTACTAACCCACTTCCGGCCGGATGGTAGGGGCTGATGTAGATGTGCTGGTCCCTCAAGATCTTGAAGATCTCCTCCATTAACAAGCTACGGAACTGGGATCCATTATCCGTCAAAACGTGTTGAGGAAATCCCAGCCGTTTAAAAATCTGCACTAGGGCTTCTGCGACATGCTTGGAATCCGTGCATGTTAGCGGTGTAGCTTCGGCCCACATAGTGCAGGTGTCGACTAAGGTCAGGATAAACCTGTTCCTTCATTTAGTTCTTTCAAGGGGTCCTATAATGTCAACTGCTACCCGTTCAAATGGGGTCCCCACTATTGGCATTTCTCCCATAGGAACGGGGGGTGTCCAATATTTTGGTGCCACACGTTGCCACTTGGCGCATGATTTAACATATCTGTTAATGTCAGTGTTCATTCCTGGCCACCAATAGTGAGTGGATATTCGTTGTATTGTGGCGTTTTGTCCCATATGTCCGCTAAAAGGAAGAGAGTGCCCCATTTCTAAGATTTGGTTTCACTTGAAAAAGTACTTTTGATCCGTTCGGTTAGAATAAGTTCTTCTAAACATTCAAAAGTGCAAGGGAGTTCTGACAGCTCCACACATTTTGTCAAATATCCCTTTAGACGAGAAGAGAACTGAGCGTACGTCTCGGCTCCCTCCTTTCTGCTGTTTTGGAAAAGTTGTAAAAACTTGCGAGCGTTCATCTCGAAGCGTTCAAGTAAACCTTTCTTAAGCATGTTGTAATTGTCATGACTGCTGCTTCCCAGTTTCACATACACATCGTACGCATTGCCTTTGAGGGCCTGGGATAGCTTCAAGCACCATCGCGAACTGTCCAAACCGTACAGGGTTGCCATTCTCTCAAATTTTTCTAGATAGCTATCAATTTTCTCATTGGGGCTTGGGAAGGTTTCTAGGGCAAAGGGCATAGCAGCTAATTGGGAAGACTGGCTATTTGAGTAGTCAGCTGAGGGTGATTGAGGTGATGAAGACTCTATGTTGCTGGAGCTAGACACTGCACCACGACTGTGGACCTCTAAAGTCTTAAGCGCCAATTCATGCTGACGTCTTTTGTCGTTCTCTCTTTCCTCGTGTTGTCTCTCCTTCTCACGTTCCTTCTTTCTGCAAGTTTCCATTTCCGCCTCAATTTTCTTACTTTCCAATCGCCGCTCTTCTTTCTCTTTCTCCCTAGCTTCTGCTTCCTTCTTCTCAGCCTCATAGTTGGCTAGTTCGTCGTTCACAAAAGCTAGCAACTCGTCTCCTTGTAATCCTGTTTCTTTTGCTTCCTCTCATAGCATTGCCCTAAGCTTTGCTCGCTCCGTCATGGCAAATATACCTGACTGTGAAGTACCCGAGAAAGAAAGAAAAAAAGGATACACTGCTCCCTAATCAATTAAGAGAATACAAAAAAAATTACTGTTTCCTTCTTCCTGTTTCTCAGTTGTCTAATCTATCGCTGCTGTTAACTGCCAAAAAGGCTCCTAACGCAGTCGACTTAATCCATAGGGATGGTAGATTAGGCTAAAAAAAAAACTTTAAATCTACTATTACTTAATGTGGAAATTGTTTTTTTTTAATTTAAGAAAGAAATAAAAATATTTCTCCTATTTTCTCCCCCACGCTCACCCCCACCTGGAGTCCGTATGGAACTATGGGAAGGCGATTAACTTGGCAACTGCCCAATGCACTTCCTTCGCGGGCTCACGCTCCACTGCTCCAACAAAATTGTGATTGTTAAACAATCACGCGTACCAGCGGTCTTTTTGTACAAAAATTATTATATATCATACCACCAACAAAATCACTATCAAAATCTACCTGCAAGTAAATTATAAGATGCTGTGGAAAGAAAACAAATTATGTCTCTATTTTGTGTGGTCAGAACCCATGAAAAGTAAGAACGTTGCCTAGGGGATAAATTATTTTTCTTTCTATTATATCAACAAGACGTACAACACACTCTAGGTAGATTTAGACTAAGATTCTATAACAGACGTTAGTCATCTGTCTAGACTCAGACTAAGATTAAATGCCGGACCTAGCCACCATTCTGTTGTACGGAAGGTTACTTGTTTTATTTGGCCCGTCTGAGTATATAGAGTGGATGTCGACAGATACGCGAGAAGGTATAGAAATAGATTTTTCACAGGTGGTAGAACTGAGGACAAAAGATCTGTCTCTGGAGTGTTTAGGTAATCTCTTCCAGCCTATCCGTACGACTCTACTTTTAGTGCAAGACAGCTTTTATTTCCCTATCAGGAATAGATAAGTTAATCCACACACACACAGCTATGTGGCTGTCGCATAGATGATTATCTAACACTCCAATTGTCGGAGAAATTAATTTTAGACGATGTAAGTAAGTAAGGAAGATGTGTAGGAGGACACATAGACCGTTAGACAATAGTTTTCACAGAGGTGAGCTAGTGTAGAGGGAAAGAGTTAACAGAAGGGCACAGGTTGGTGTCAGTGATTCTCTCACCTTTTATACCAACTCTTGTATTTTTCTGGCGACGACTAACTCTTTCTTACTCAAATCTTTTTAAAGAAGATGAACTCGTAGTTACAAGTAATACAATGAGGGTGAGTATGTTTTTCTGAACAGAACATACAATCTACTAAGTCAAACTCAGAATGATGGTGAGTTACAGAATGTACATAATTACTTTAATTACAGTGGAACATAAAATCAATGTTGACATGTATTTTGAAAAGAAATACTAGGAAATTTAAAAAAGACAGTTATGATATTACTTATTCAAGGATTCGGAATACTGTCAGTGTCTTTGGTTCAGATAAGAATAAGAGGCTATTTTCCTCACTGACGAAAGTTTATTCCTATGGCTATTTCTTGGAAAAGTGAATTCTGATTTTGGCCTGGGTTTTAAATAGACTCATCTGCATGGACTTCTCCTGGGCGTCACAGTAGGTAGAGATTACCAACTGGATAGTTTGCTTCAGTGGGTCTACAGTCCAAGAGATGACTAGGCTTTTTGTTAACCTGGTTGTGAAGTTGAGTTATGATTACAGGTGCTGACGAGGTGTTGAATGCTTATATGCTGTAGACTGCTCATATGCTGTAGACTGCTCAGGGTTGCTGACTTGTGATCACCGCTAGGTTTGAGACGTAAGCACTAGTTCTCTCTGTAGCATAGAGCAACTAGGCGGTTTACTCGCAACAATTTACAGCAATCAAAATCCAGAAACTGGCTAGGATTCTGCAACTGCACTGTGGAAGATAATACCGGTAATCAATCTTCTGTTTTATACAGATACATTAACTACAGCCACTCTGGATATTTCGTCTCAGAATGGTGCCTAATAATATATTTACCTGAACAGTAACGTCAGTCTTTTCCTTAAAAAGGCGACTGTCCATTTGTTTACAAACTCCTGTCTAGCAGTAGTCTCACACTGGTCGGGTCAGTCAGGTCAACCTTTGTTACAAGCAGACGCCTGGCCGTGTGCGTCCATGCGTGACTGCATTGGAGGAATGATGTTTCATTCAATCGTCCATTGACCAACATGGTTCCCTCTCTCGTTCACAACAGCTTTCTTCATCACATTCCCAAAATCATTAGAATGTAGTACTTTCAGATATCAGCCAGTACTTACATCATTATAATGCATCAATAACATTCATAACACATAAACGCAAAATAGCTATCTATCTAATGTAAAGAAATAAACCACAATATTAAGTATTTCACACTTTACATCAATTAACTAATCCCTTGATATTAGAGTTAGCTAACTAAGCGAATACTGAGAGTTTGCTTACCGCTCAGGACTTACCCACAGCTTAAGAACTAGAATTTTAGTAGCGTTACTCTCAAATCACATATACTGTTGATATGAGGCAGCTTGAGGCTTCTATTCTATAAGCGTGCGTTCTCTTTCAACGGAATTATCAGCAAGTGATTTTAAAACTCAGCATTTGTTCGCATGAAGTTAAGACATTTCGGATTCCCACGCCAAGTTAATTATTTCCCGTCTCTCGTTCAGCCATGCCGGAAGATTTATCGTGGCATCTTCAGTTGACCAGTGAACACGGAAATATAATCCTCTGGGAACCGCTGTGGTTTCAGCCAAACGAATAAATTGTACTGACGTTCTTAAAGAAATACTTTAAGTGAATTGTAGGAGAAGATAGCATTAGGATCGTATGACAGGACTATTAGTGAAGACTTGAAAAACAGCAAAAGAACAAACCGCAGGTGCAAATATTTCGTAGAGAAAACAGACAAAATGTGAAGGAATATAAAAGTAAGGAATTATAAAATAATCTAGACGAAACCTTCGAACACTCCGTGACAGTGACACAAGACACACAAACGTGAAAAACTAAGGATAAATGGGTATGGGTCTGACCAACACACAAAAGTAAGTTTCTTTGTAGTTTATTATCATTAAACTCGACAACATCAAAATATCTAATGGAAAAAGATCAAAGAGTCATTTACATGCATATGAAATAAAGCAGAAAACTTGCACCCTCCCCAAATGTAAAAAAGAACCCTAACATTATTAACCCAAAGGTTGAAGGTTAGCACTTTGTTACAGAATGAACAGTAGTGGTACTCTATGAGACCCAGTAATATAAACAAACTATTAGACAAATCAGATATATGGATAGTTTTCCGTCAAAAAAGAACATACTCGCACACTCTTGCAAACAGTGGCCACTCTCACACTCTTATCTAATTGCCTGATATGGTAGGTCTGTAATATCCCTTGATAATAGAATTACTCCATGAATACATTATTTAATTCACTTAATATTCTGTCACCCCAGTTGTCGCCGATCCAAATTGGCCCAGGTCCTTCCCCCGAAATTAGTTTATGAGGTGAACGCCTAATATGTTTGCGCCTCCTATAAGTGTTATTACAAATAGTTAAAAACTGAGAGAGTTCTTGAGGTTCACTCTTTAGCGGGAAAAATACTTCCAGTATTGGGAAAACATCTGGTTGCTAGAACTTTGTTCATAGGCTGATGATGGTTCTTCTATCGGCCAACTTGTGGCTGGTAAAGAAATATATATCTCTGGGTTTTGTAAGTCCAGTTATTAAAAAAAAACAAATTTATTGTCCTCCAATACTCTTTGGCGTGTGCCCGTTCACAAATGAAATTGGTGACGCACTAACAAATCCAAAAAAGGAAAAAGAAAAAAAAAGATCGCTGGTCGCCCTTGTGATCAGGTCTGCGAAGAATACAAGAAACATTTTATATAAAAAATATGCTAATCTTATATCTACACACACAGATGGGAACAAGACGATATTTTCTCCACTCCGTCAGTCCTGATTAAATTTAAAAGGCACACGGTGTTTCCTTACTCCTACCCGTCAACAAATTCCGATGGCAGCTGAGTTCAGACGGGTCTGAGTTATGTTAACTCGCCCGCCCCTGCTCGCCTGCGTCAGCGTACAATGAAAATTATTGTTTAATCTGTCCATACCTAAACAATGATCATTAAATAGCTATTAATTGTCGGCATCTGTTGGCTTTGCCGTACATGATTAAAATAATAGACACTATAACAAATATGCACACATGAAATATAACGTTGTATCTATCCTTCACTATTAGTTTGCTGTCTACGGGTGGCGTGATTTAACATTTTAATAGAATATCTGGTATGAAATCGCTACGCGTTACTTTATTTCACTCGTTTTACTAGCGAGAAAAATCTAAAGAAATGTTTACGGCCGGAAATTTGACTGAATAACCTGAACGGCTCCTGTGATAAACCCTCTGTGGATGGGAAGGAGCGAAGCTCCTGACCGGGTTGGAAGGAAAGTCTTCAGGTTCCCCAGCCTCGCAATGACATGTCATTGGGCCGAAGGGCTGAAAGCCCAAGTGCCGCTGGTTAAGGGAAAAAAAAAAAAAAAATCCTTTTCACCAGAAAATTCAGAAATGAAAATCTCCACGAAAACTAGTAACAAATCCACACAAGGAAAGACTGGTTCTAGGATTGCGCTAGACTATTCAAAATTCTGACTGACAACTGATGATGGGGTTAAGAAAACAACAGTATATATATCATTAGAATTATCTGATCTCTGAATGCGTTAATTTCGCGTTCCGGTGTTACCCAGAATTCAGAAGCTAAGCGTATCAAGATAAAAGGCTTTACGGTCGGTCTTCGTCGAGGTTTTCGACCGTCATCAAAAGACTTACTGTTCCCTAACGGGTTTCTCTGTAAGAATGCCCGCTTCTGAAGATCAAAGAGCACAGGGGTTTCTAACTCCCCTGAGTAAGAAACTTCAAAAGTGTCTGTGTTTTTGTCTCCCCCACGTGCCAGCCTGTCTGAGAACTATTATGACTGACAGATGCTCGCGTGAGGGGACGAGGTAAACACAGCATGATTTGCTTCCCTGTTATGACAAACTGGTAACGCAGTTTGTAAACATTGCGTTAGCTCGTGTTAAAACAAAGAGGCGGGACAAAATAGTGCGTTGCAGAAATAGACAGTGGGTATTGATACATGGTTTAGCTAGCAAATCAGAGGGCAGCTATAAGGTTGCAATAGACTGTTGGATTACTGTAGACTCTTTTTCCATTACACGTCACAGTCCCCTGGAACAAACTCAGGGACTGTTTGGCAAGGAAGAACATTCCATCACTTCTGATTCATGCTATTCAGAGCTTCTACAAGTCTTGCAGAAATTATGTGAGGACGGCAACCCATAAGTCAGAAGAATTCAGAATCACCACTGGTGTAAGACAAGGTGATATCCTGTCACCTTATCTTTTCATACTCCTCATGGACGATGTCATCAAGGCATGTAAGGAGAGGACAGGAAAGTATTCAGTGAGGTACTGGAAGATGAGACAAGTCTGTATTTCAGAGCTGGCATTTGTTGATGATGTTGCCCTGATTGCTAAATCAGAGGCACATCTTCAATCCAACCTGCAAGTCTGGAAGGAAGAGCTGGAGAAGAGAGGGATGATCATAAGCAGCTCGAAAACAAAAACCACGGGGATATCACGAGAGGAAAGAAGACATCAGATTAAGCTGGGAGAACAGGTCCTGGAGCAAGTCGACCACTTAATTACCTTGGAGCTGTCATAGACCGGAAGGGAGGCATCAAGGAAGAGTTGGCTACCCGAAGAGCAGCAGCTGGGAGACTTTTTCAAGCCATAAATCGAGGATTCCTCAGTTGGTAAGAAGACGAAGATGGTGGTATACCGCTCCACCTATATCCCAGTCTTGACGCATGAATGAGAGTCATGGGCAATGACTACAACCCACAAAAGCCAGATCCAAACCTCAGAAATGAGGTATCTGAGGAAGGTGGTTGAAGTGACAAGAAGAGACATGGTCCGCAACCAGACGATACATCAAGGCCTAAAATCCCACCCCCCTGCAGATCCTAGTAGAACAGTCACAACTAAGATGGTTTGGCCATGTCTGCAGAATGGGAGAAGATCGGCTACCACGACAAGAATGGGAAACAAAGAGCCAGGGATCCGGACTCCCAGGATGACCCAGAGTCCGCTGGGAGGACAACATTAGACAATCTTTGAAGGACCGAGGACTAGAATGGAACCAAGCCAGGAGGAAGACAGCCGATATAATAGTATGGCGCTCTCTCTTACAAACCTCTACACCTCACGGTAGAAGAGGAACGAATAAGTAAGTAAAGAGAAAACCAATATTAGATTATTTATAGGCATACAATTCATCCATAACTGTGGAACAGGTGTTGAGAATAGATAGACCTAGAGAATCGCACAATATAGTAAAACTTCTTCGATCAAAGCGGCCAAGTATAATGATCTGGCCGCGGATCTGAGATACGATGGGTTCACTGCAAGGGTCATGGCTGTTGCGGTGGGTGCAAGAGGGCTCGTGGCTGCATCAGTGTATGATTTATTGAAACTGTTGGGGCTGAGGGGACAGTCGAGAACCAGGGCACTGAAGAGGCTTAGTGAAACTGCCGAAAAGGCATCATGCTGGCTGTGGAAAAACCGCAATGGGCTATGGAACTCGTGACAGTAAACTCTGCGGTACAGAAAACACCAGGAATTTTTCAAAGTCCACAATACGTTGAGTTTTTCGGTGTACTGGTGAAAGAGCTGTAACTGACGGGCAACACGCGGCGTTTATTATAAGAGGTGTTGGGCACAGAATTTCAGTTGCTAGCGCGCAGTGGCTAACCTCGTCGGCTTCGCGCAGATGTGTCAGTGTCTGTCCCCAGTCGTGGTGTGCGACGGAACGAACGGAATAATTTGTCTTCTCTTTGTTACTTTCAAAATTGCCTCCACGGCTGGCGGAGTTGTGGATTTTAAAGTTGCTACCATAGTGAAATGGGTTCATTATTGATACAAGAGAGACCGAGACACTTGGGAGTCATGACCCAAGTGGGCCCGCCCCCTTTAGAGTGTAAAGGAGTATACAGGGCCGAAACACTTGTTCGACGGGGGGGGGGGGGGGGCCTATTTCTGATGATCAGATTGCCTCCTGTTGTATCGCTCTGTAAAGAGTTTCCTATCAAGAACTAAAATTAATGTATAAGGATCAGTGATGGTGTGAGGAAGAGGGGTGGTCTGATGGAGTGCTTGTGTGGCTGATGACAGACGATTGGTGGATTTGATGTAATCTCGGACACTCTCGGGCTTTCTCACCCCTTTTCATCTTCTTAACAACAGGGCAGTAATGAGAGACTTTTTATTTTTGTTTATTTGTTTTTTTTTATTTTAATTGTTTGTTTGTTTCTTGGGAAGGTTAGGTCACACACAAAAACATTCACATACATTTAGTTTTGATTTACTCTATTTGGACTGAGTGGAGGGTGGAAGAAGGTACTACATTTGGATATTGGAAATCTGACTTTGTTTTCTTAAATTAGTACAGCATGTCTTAATTATAACCCATCACTGGTTGAAAGGTATAATTTAAAAAAAAATTACAAGTTATTTATTGTCATGGTGTGGCACAACAGCAAAAGAAGAAATACCAAACAAACAAAAACAAGACAAAATAAACAAACAAGGGGGCAGAGAGAGGGTGTAAAATCTCGAGGTGCTGTCTTGTGTGTCATTAGTAATTTCGTAACGGAAAAAGGGAAACAATTAAATAAGAAGGGGCTTTACTCTCAGCAATTGCAAATATGTCCAGATTCAGCAATTCCCGCGAAATTGTTACGTAACACGTATTACAGATTGTTAACAAACATAAAAAGAAGGGGGCAAGAAACAGCTTTTCTAGAATCAACCGGCAGTAAGTGTCAAGAAAGACACCATTCTTCGTCTGATTTGTGTATGATTTTGATTTAATTCGTGAAGACTTTGAATCGATACACTCACTTGTTTTGTTGTCTTTCAGTGTTTAAAAAAAAAGTAAAACTTTTAATGTAGTCCTGTTTTGTTTGATTTCTTTTAAATTGTGTGCAGTAGTCGGAATTATCGGTCGGAGTAGGACGGCTAGGCAAGTAAAAAAATATATATAAGTTCAGTTTTTTAGTAGGCATTAAATATAGAAAAAACTGTCAGTATTAAAATAAGATCTGAATGCCGTGTCCACTGACCATGGACAATGATAACCGTACAAATCTGGCACTATTATTTTCTGTTAACATGAAAGATACAAACTCGCAATCTATGTCTGTCTATCGTTATATATTTATGATTAGGGCCTACAGTGAGCATTTGTTAAATCACTTTAATTTAACAGCGGTGCATTTAAGTCGTACAAACGAAATTCAGTGCATATTTTCACATTAAAATGTAAAGTTTCTTACAAAAGCAATACGTAGTATTTTTGCTGAGTAGGCAGGCTTAGGCGGTTAAAATGAAGAACACTGGACCGTTTGTTGGATACAGCCTTAAAAAGAATTCAGAGTGGCAGTAAAAAGGGGTAATGATTAGGTTTATTTATCCTAACCCTAACGTCGTGGGTGACTTATTTGGATGACATCAAAGAACACGTCCTTTCAACCAACTGATTGCATAACTGAAACTGTCTTGTCTAGCTCCACATACATTGTCATTTCAGTTATTTTTGCTACACACTTGTTAGTACAACTAAGAGTTAAGTCAGTAAATTATTGCTATAATCATCATCCACATCTCCTTTTTCACTGCTTGTGGAACTACCTTCACCAGAGGCACACTTGAGGGAGTCTATGCCAAAGCACAAACTTTTGCAGCTGTAGTTTCTGTAACAATTTCTTTGACATGATGAGGTTGCCAGCCTCATGAGCAAGCTCATATTAGTGCCCTTTTACGACATGCCAATAGCCAGGAAAATACAGCGACTGATGATGTTGACCAGAAATTCAACACCTTTTCAGCTATATGTAAGGAAAGCAGTGAATCATGCTTGAGATTCAAGGAAAGAAAGAGGCAAGATTGGATAACATCAGAAATCATCATCTCAACCCGTAACCTGTCATGGGTCGTAGGGGTGCCATGGTGGAAGCATCGGCAGACAGGGTCCTGCACTGCTCTCTATCCTCAGCAATGCATACAAGTGTGGAAAAACCGTACCCTGCCCATTATTTGATGTTATCAGCCCAGGATTTTCTTTGCCTTCCTCTTCTTCATTTACCTTCGACTGTTCCCTGGAGGATCGTTTTCGAAAGGGAGTCATGACGAGTTACGTGCCAAACCAGACAAGCTTTCGACGTTTCCCTACTGACAAAAGTGGTTCTTGGTGGCCTGCGTAGGTGTTTATTTTCTCTCTAACATAGACATTTGTTTTGTGCTCTTTATAGCAAATGCGCAAAATTCTTCTATAACATTTATACTCGAAAGCCTGAATCCTTCGCTCCGTATCTGCAGTGAGTGTCCAGCCCTCACACCCATACAAGAGAATAGATAATACAAGTGATTTGTATAATTTGATCTTCACAGGAAAACTGATGTTACTTTTCCAGATCACATTCAGCCTTGTCATGGCAGCTGAGGCCATCTCAAGTCTTGTCTTCATTTCTTTACTTGATCTTCCATCACTACTTATAGTGGACCCCAGATATTTAAAGGTGTTAACTTCTTCTAACGTTTGCCCATTTAACGTAATGTTGGTCGGAACATGTTTCTTATGGCTATTCACAAATATCTTGCTTTTTTCTATATTAATTTCCATCCCATATGTTCTTGTTACTTTCTCCAGTCTAGAGGTAAGGTCTTGAAGTTCTGATTCTGTTCCAGCTATAAGATCGATATCATCAGCAAAACGTAGATTGCAAAGAGGTCGGCCTCCAATTGATATGGTTGTTTTATAATCGTAGAGAGCCTCCTGCATAATATGTTCTTGATATATATTAAAGAGCACTGGGGACAGGATACATCTCTGACGAACTCCTACAGTTGTTATGAAAAATTCTCCAATGTCATTGCTTGCAAAAACAGCACTGCTTGCGTCCTTCTATAGTGCTTCAATGATATCTATGATGTTGGTATCAAAATTGAAATTTCTCATTATTTGCCATAAGCCTTCATGCCAGACTCAATCGAAGGCTTTTGTGAAATCGATGAAGTTATGGTATAAATCGCGTTGATGCTGGAGATGTTTTTCGATCAGTAATCTAATATTGAAGATTTGTTCTGAGGTACTTCTTTTTGATCTAAAGCCAGCCTGTTCCTTGGACAAGATTTCTTCTGATTTCTGTTTTATTCTGTTCAAAAGTATCCTTAACATCACTTTACTTGGATGACTAATAAGGCTAATGGTTCTGTAATTCTTGCACATTTTTAGATTTCCTTTCTTTGGAAGCGGTATTACTAATGACTGCGCCCACTCTTTTGGCCATTTTTTAGTACTCCATATCTTCTGGCAAATTGTCATAATTTTTACTATATTTGGTCCTCCATATTTCAAGAGCTCTGCTGGGATATTATCCACACCCAGTGACTTCCCTCCTTTCATCGAACATATAGCCTCTTCCACTTCTTCCCGTAATATTGCTGCATTTCCGAGTTCCCTGTTTTCACACTTAATGTTGTTTAATATGCTATAGTCAGTGTCGAGTTTACAGTTATATAATTCTTTACAATATTCTGTCCACCTTCTCATTACAGCTGTTTTTTCATTGCTGTCTTCTATGACAGTTACCCTGGGCTGTTGGGGTTTTGATAGTCTTCTTAATGTGTCAAAAACTGCCTTGCTGTTACCTTTTATTAGCCCCGTATTAATGGACTCACATTGATCAGCTACCCATTTTTCTTTGGCCTGTTTCATTTTCTTTCTAATATTTTTATTCACCATACTGTACTGCCATGCTGCTTCAGGAACCTCTTTCTTAACCTTTTTCATTTCCCGCCGTGTATCACATAACTTCAGAATGTCATCTGTAACCCATGGTTTGTTTATTTTCTTTCTTTTACCAAGTATTTCTGTTGCTGATTCAATGAGCACGTCTTTCATGTTCTCTGTGATTGAGTTGATATCATCCTCCAGAAAGATGAGAGCTGCAAATTTTCCTCCAACAGTTGCCTCAAAGATTCCCGCGATTTCTAGATCTTTCAGTTTGTCTAAATTGAATCTTAACTGAGAACATCTGTTTTGATTATAATTCTTTTTGAGTTTAAGCTTGAACGTCATCAATACCATGTCATGATCACTACCAATGTCGGCGCCAGGAAAAGTCCTAGTCTTGGCTTTATTAATACTGGACTTGAATCTTTTGGATACAAGAATAAAATCAATTTGGCCATGTATCTCAGTTTTCAGGGCATGCCACGTTGAACCAGAAATGTAAACACCATAACAAAGAGAAAAGAAAGAAAATAGAAGCAAGGTCTCCCAGGTTAAAGGAAATATATAGCGAACAGTATAGTCTGCTGGACAAGGAAGTAAAACGTCAAACCCGAGCCAACAGAAGGAAATTTCTGGACGATCTTGCAAGACAGGCAGAAGAGGCAGCACTGAGAAATGAACAGAGCGCAGTGTATAAAATAACTAAAACTATCAGCGGAAAACAGGATGCAAACCAGTATTACGTTAGTAAGATACAAGCAAGGATATCTCATCACCACAGCACAGGGGCAGTAAACAAGATGGGCAGTGCACTTCAGAGAAATACTGAATAAGGAGCCACCAGAGACGCAGCCGAATGTTCCTGAGGCTGAAAATTGATCTAGACATAAATACAGACATTCCATGAAGAGAAGAAATCATCACAGCTATCAAAGGGTTAAAGTATGGAAAAGCTCCTGATCACGACAATTTAAATGCTGAGTTATTTAAGGCAGATCCTGAACTAGCAGCAGAACTTTTAGAACCACTGTTTACACAAGTCTGGAAAACAGACAACACCAACAGCGAGACATAGAGGAATAGTGGTCAAATTACCCAAGAAGGGTGACCTTGCAGACTGCAACAACTGGAGAGGAATTTCTCTCCTCTCAGTTCCCAGTAAATACTAGGCAGGATAATTATCCAGAGAATTTCAAAAGCAGTAGACCATTAACTGAGGAAAGAACCAGCAGAATTCATAAAGATCAGAAGATGTGCAGATCATATATTCACCCTATACACAGGGACAGCCTATGGAAAATACTAAGGGCTTATGGAATTCCCAGCTGCATTGTTTCCATCATAAAAAGCCTCCATGCTAACTTTACATGCAGTGTTGGGTTGAACAATCTAATTTTTGAGGTGAAGACAGGAGTACGACAGGTATGCCCCATATCAACAACTTTATTTTTGACAGTCATAGACTGGGTCATGCGCCAGACATCAGAGGGCAGTCCAAGAGGAATTAGATGGACAACGTTTTCTACACTGGAATATGCAGATGACATTGTACAACTCGCGCATTCACATCAACACATTCAAGAAAAAACAGATAAACTGAATAAGTATAGCCAGCAGGTGGGTCTGAACATCAGTCTAAAGAAGACAATGCTCATGACACTTAATGTGGGCAGTCCTGAGCCCATAACAGTAAGGAACCAGAAGCTGGAACAGGTGGATACATTTACATATCTAGGATGCATAGTAACACCAAATGGCGGAACAAGCAAAGACACCAAGAACAGAATGAATAAAGCAAAACAGTATTAGCTAGTCTCAACAACATTTGGAAGTCTTCACAGAACAGCACAAACACCAAATTAAGATTATATGGTGCAGAATGCTGGAGAGTAACAGAGAAGGAAATGTCAAAACTGTCCCCCTTCCACAGAATCTACCTAAGGAAAATTCTCCGAATCTTTTGGCCGAATACTATCGCTAACCAAGAACTACTTACTCGGAGTAACAAAGAGGACATGCACACCATCATAGCTGGCAGACGCTGGAGTCGGGTTGGCCATGTCCTCAGAAAAGACCCCGATGCCATCACAAGAACAGCTATGATATGGACTCCCTGAAGGAAAGCGAAAGAGAGACTGACCAAAAACAACTTGGTGGAGAAATGTGGATGCGGAGATGCAAAGAATGAACCAGAGTTGGGGCACTGTACGAAGGATGGCCACCGACTGCTTTGACAATCGGTGGCTAAGGATCAACGAAGAGGGAGCATTAGTCACATTTTTTGCTTCCTCATTGACCCTTGGGAATGACATAGTTGCTGCCAGACTGTTACTAGTTGTACTATCAGCTCAGTTATTGTTACAACACTGTTACTAGTTGTACTATCAGCTCAGTTATTGCTGCCACACTATTACTAGTTGTACTATCAGCTCAGTTATTCATCATCTCGTCTCAACCCATAACCCGTCATGGGTCGTAGGGGTGCCATGATGGAAGCATCAGCAGACAGGGTCCTCCACTGCTCTCTATTCTCAGCAATGCGTACAAGTGTGGAGAAACCGTGTCCTGCCCATTCTTTGATGTTATCAGCCCAGGATTTTCTTTGCCTTCCTCTTCTCCGTTTACCTTCGACTGTTCCCTGGAGGATCGTTTTCGAAAGGGAGTCATGACGAGTTACATGCCCAAACCAGGCAAGCTTTCGACGTTTCACTATTGACAAAAGTGGTTCTTGATGGCCTGCATAGGTGTTTATCTTCTCTCTAACATAGACATTTGTTTTGTGCTCTTTATAGCAAATGCGCAAAATTCTTCTATAACATTTATACTCGAAAGCCTGAATCCTTCGCTCCGTATCTGCAGTGAGTGTCCAGCCCTCACACCCATACAAGAGAATAGATAATACAAGTGATTTGTATAATTTGATCTTCACAGGAAAACTGATGTTACTTTTCCAGATCACATTCAACCTTGTCATGGCAGCTGAGGCCATCTCAAGTCTTGTCTTGATTTCTTTATTTGATCTTCCATCACTACATATAGTGGACCCGAGATATTTAAAGGTGTTAACTTCTTCTAACGTTTGCCCATTTAACGTAATGTTGGTCGGAACATGTTTCTTATGGCTATTCACCAATATCTTGCTTTTTTCTATATTAATATTCATCCCATATGTTCTTGTTACTTTCTCCAGTCTAGAGGTAAGGTCTTGAAGTTCTGATTCTGTTCCAGCTATCAGATCAATATCATCAGCAAAACGTAGATTACACAGAGGTCGGCCTCCAATCGATATTGCTGCCACACTGTTACTAGTTGTACTATCAGCTCAGTTATTGCTGCCACACTATTACTAGTTGTACTATCAGCTCAGTTATTGCTGCCAGACTGTTACTAGTTGTACTATCAGCTCAGTTATTGCTGCCACACTGTTACTAGTTGTACTATCAGCTCAATTATTGCTGCCACACTGTTACTAGTTGTACTATCAGCTCAGTTATTGCTGCCACACTATTACTAGTTGTACTATCAGCTCAGTTATTGCTGCCAGACTGTTACTAGTTGTACTATCAGCTCAGTTATTGTTACATCACTATTACTAGTTGTACTATCAGCTCAGTTATTGGTCCAACAATGTTTCTAGTAATACTAGTAATAGTGTGGCAGCAATAACTGAGCTGATAGTACAACTAGTAACAGTGTGGCAGCAATAATTGAGCTGATAGTACAACTAGTAACAGTGTGGCAGTTATTGTTACTTGTACTATCAGCTCAGTTATTGTTACTGCCACACTGTTACTAGTTGTACTATCAGCTCAGTTATTGCTGCCACACTGTTACTAGTTGTACTATCAGCTCAGTTATTGCTGCCACACTATTACTAGTTGTACTATCAGCTCAGTTATTGCTGCCAGACTGTTACTAGTTGTACTATCAGCTCAGTTATTGTTACAACACTGTTACTAGTTGTACTATCAGCTCAGTTATTGCTGCCACACTATTACTAGTTGTACTATCAGCTCAGTTATTGTTACTTGTACTATCAGCTCAGTTATTGTTACTTGTACTATCAGCTCAGTTACTGTTACTTGTACTATCAGCTCAGTTATTGTTACTGTTACTTGTACTATCAGCTCAGTTATTGTTACTGCTACTTGTACTATCAGCTCAGTTATTGTTACTGTTACTTGTACTATCAGCTCAGTTATTGTTACTGCTACTTGTACTATCAGCTCAGTTATTGTTACTGTTACTTGTACTATCAGCTCAGTTATTGTTACTGTTTCTTGTACTATCAGCTCAGTTATTGTTACTGTTACTTGTACTATCAGCTCAGTTATTGCTGCTAATAGATGACCTCCCCAGTGCATCCTATCCACCTCCAATATTGTTTCCAGATCTCTTGTTTCACTGGTTTTTTCTGGTACTTTCTGTCAATTTGGTATTGTCATACTACTTTAATCCCTCTGTTCAGTGTGATAATCATGTTAGACCACTTTAATCCTTCTATTCCACATGATAATCATGTCGTATTACTTGAATCCTTTTATTCAGCATGATGATCCTGCCATAGTACTTTAATCCTTCTATTCACCAAGATAATCATGTCATACCATTTTAATCCTTTTATTCAGCATGATTATCCTGCCGTACCACTTTAATCCTTCTATTCACCAAGATAATCATGTCATACCATTTTAATCCTTTTATTCAGCATGATAATCATGTCATACCACTTTAATCCTTCTGGTCAGCATGATAATCATGTTATACCACTTTAATCCTTCTATTCCACATGATAATCATGTCATACTACTTGAATCCTTTTATTCAGCATGATAATCCTGCCATAGCACTTTAATCCTTCTATTCAGCATGATAATCATGTCATACCACTTTAATCCTATTCAGCATGAGTACCATTCATGGTTATCTGTTTTTTGTCCTACAAGACTTGCACTTGTTGTTCAGTGAAACAAGAGGTCTAGAAATAACACATGTAGTGGAATGTGTCTGATTGTGTTGCAAGGCAGTCTTTATTCTGGAATCCCCAGGGTGGAAGGAATAGAGGAAGACCTAAATAAGGATAACCTTTGACACGCATGTCACCAGGAGGTGACTGAGAAGGGGTGGTCTCAGAACTTTCATCCTGTAAAAATTTTACGCCTTAAAAAAACAAACAAGAGTTTGTTGAAGGCCTATAGGAGCTGAAGGGTGATGTATGTACAGAGAGACAGGGAGAAGAGAATTGGGGCCAGACATGAATTGGATGAAGAAGATACAGGAAAAACCTTGAGTAGATGGCACAGGACAAGAAGTTTTAGCATGAATTTGTTGTGCTCTATGGAAGGCTCAAGTGTATTAATGGTGATGACAGACATCAGTTTTATTATTTTATGGTCATTAAAAATGATCTTGATTATTTTATACAGTCATTACACATGATCTTTATTATTTTATACAATAATTACACATGATTTTTATTATTTTATACAATCATTACAGATAATCTTTATTATTTTATACATTCATCCAGAGTACCTAAGAAGTATGGCGTCCGGCTAAAGTTATAAAGGTTTGATTCCCAGTTGAGGGGGTATAATTTATGGAAATTTTTTTTCAGAACCAGTGGTCCAAATGATGTCATACTCTCCCTGGTATCCTGGATAGTGAGGTCAAATGCCTGGCCTTCTTGGATAAGGGCGAAAAAATAGAAGGTCTCAAGTGCAAATTGTGCACGTTAAAAATTCCTCTGCAGTTGGAAATTGGAAAGAGTAGGCCACATGGCTGCTGCCCTGGGAAAATTATAAAATTAGGAAACCTACCCACCACAAAAATATTTATAGAATGTGTGATTCCTTATATCACACATTCGGATTCTCGCCGGTGTCACAGATGGAAATAGTGCCACAGTAATCATCCACTTTTGCCCCTCCCCATCTAGTTTATTTTTTTGCTACATGAATGAAGGATTCACCAGTGCAATTAACACGTGAGCCATCTGGCAATTAAGCCCTATGTGAAACAGAGAGCAAAGCGCGGAGCATGGCGTAATAGATTCTTTGATCAGGGGAACACACAATGTTCAGCCTGACGGACCTTGGATCGTAAAACTTTCAAGGGAAGTAATTGCGTAGCTGATTTTCGGCAAGGCGGAGATGATGAAAGTCAAGAGGTGGTAAAATTACCTTTGATTCAAGAAATCGAACAGCAAATAGGCTCGGGTCTGGCAGTAGGTGTGACTTTCACATTAAAGAACGATAGTATGGAACATATCAATATATACCATGTCTCTCCGATAGCCATGATCAGTTGCCAGAAATCTATCTGAATTCACTAGCTCGTTATCTTAAAATTTCTCGTACAGAGTGAAAATTAATAGATTTTCGTGGAGTGTTTCAATTTTCTGATTGCGGTAATTTATATACTAGCCTTGAAGTGATTTAGTGTGTTTAAAGTTTTCAATATATATTTCACTGAGATTTTCTGTGCTAATTAAATAACTTATAGCTAACTTTCCAGCCATAAAGTAAATTTAATTACTCGCTATTTTTCCAGTAAGAGATGTTTTAAATTGACTAGTACATACATTAAATAACTATCTACTGACGGCATATATTATTTACTTCTATCCATTTTATGTAATTTTAAAAAATGACTATTGTTTATATCACGCGTTAACAGAATGATAGGATAAGCTAGACACAGGTGTTTTAAATCTAATTTATAACAGTGGTGAAGAGGTCCTATTTTAACACATGTTAGATTTGATATTGATAATTTGGTTAAATGTTTATATTCTCTTTTATATATGCTGGTCAAAACCTGAGTACTAGCGAATTTTCTTATGGCCATATGAACTTATGATCATACGAACATATAATATTATAAGCATCCAAGAATATTTAATATTGATGAGCTTCTTGCTGTGACCTGTGCGGTCCAATTTTCCTCATTTTCATGAGAGAAACCAGAATAGAACCATTGAATTATAATTTTAACTGGGCCAGAACTATTACCAGATTTACTTATATATATATCTCATCAGCCAACAGTGGCAATATATTGTCAGCAACATTTGTGTAACTTAAACCTAGCGTTTCAGCCACCTGAGGCTAAACACCCTAGGAACTGTATATGTTCTATTTATTCTACATCGGCGATCACCACGCATGAACCCTACTCCAACCAACTGAAGGCATAGATAACTTATTGTATCCAGGACAAATTTAACACCGACTCTAGCGACTCCTGTGAAGTTTGCAGTCAGCAACTATGGAGAGTCTGGGGCTGGATTTGGCAAACTTAAATTTGACACTAAATATATATATTACTTATTAGTGTATTTCCTTGGAATGCCTGCGACAACTACTGGGGTAAGTGCATCTGAAAGTGGCCACTTTGTGTATGTGAATTGAATGAACAGAGAAAGAAACTTATGTTTTTTTTGTTAACATCATATACTTATATGGTTTCTTCTTTATTTTTTTTATCTCAATAATCTGATTACTCACGGGATAGTTTACATTAGGAACCTATTCTTTTCCCATACTGACTATTTCATAACTTATTGTTAACCTTTGATCTTTTGGGTTAATTAACCTCTGTTGGGATCGTCCTTTCTTTTCCTTTACCAGAGGGGAGAACCTATTTGATTAATTTTCATTTTGTCTGTAAACCATGATCTCTTAATGCATATGATTTATGTTGTGATTTTCTATTTATAATAAACTTTATTAAACCTTTAGTTATTGTGTCGGTCATCTCCTATCCATTATATGTTATACATAGTTTGTTTTTCACGTTCGTGCGTATTTGTTACAGAATTGTGTGCATGTGAGTGCTGTGTAACTTGTATTTTCGTACAAGGAGAGAAAGTGCGTCTGATTTAAATATCATCATCCAGATAGGCTGGGTTAGATAAATTATTCTATCCAGAGGCTGTCCTTTCTCTTACACGTGTCGTACTCAACCAGGTTATTATTTATTGTCTTTACTACCAACTCTTGCATATATATATATAACTAGTCTTCTCTCCATTTATCCTCCTTTCCTATCTCTCTGTCATATCACTTAAATCTCCAGACCTGTCAAACCTAATTCTAAAATGGCACCAATCGCTATACATGGTTTGTATGTATATATATATATATATATATATATATATATATATATATATATATATATATATATATATGCTGCTGCTGTGGCCTTCTCATACTTACTCGTCAAATGAGTGAGAGAGCACCTAAACTTTCCCATAGTTGTTAATACTGATCAATATCTTCTCTTTCCTCTGCTTTACTGTTCCTTGAGAGGGAGAGCATGACTTATCTCATGGGTATCAGTGTTGCAAAGAAAACCTTTATTAATTTATTCATGCCAGTGACGATACCTCGTCTTATTTACACAACAGCCTATCTGGCAATCAGCAGATTACAATGATATTCTCTTTATACTCTCTTTAGTCGTGCTGGTTTCAAATGTTCTTTCTGGTTGCTTGCCCCTTGAAATGTGAGCATCATTAACCTCTTGGGAAAATAATTTGCCTGAAAGTCTATAAAATAGTTCAAGAGTTCTCTTACCGTTATATGCGAATTCCAGCACCTATCACATTTCCTACTATTCACCCCTATGCTAATCCTATATGTTCAGCACAGTTTGTTAACTACAAATTAAGCTATTCTCCAGAATTACTACCGCTAATAGATCTAAGTCTAGCTACTTCATCTGGGTAACCTCCTGTCAACCACAGGTTTCATTTTCTTGAGAGCCCAGCAAGGCACGTCTTGCCTCGTCAACTTTTCTGGTAGGACTAACTTCTTTTGTCCTTCAAGTCATTCACATGATCCATTATCTGTGTTCCAGTCAATACAATTGGTCCATTGTTCAGTTCACTCACCGATCACAAACTCACGGTTAATTCCCCGCTGGCAAGTCAGTGAGCTTCGTTCCATGACTGTTTACATCTTACTCACATTTTTCTCGTGCGTTTGTTTAGCTCTGTTCACTTAATCTGCAAGGGGCGCTAATATTTGTAGTTATCTCCCTTAGTAGTTTATGCTCAAAGGCTATATTCCCTTACCTCAAGCTTATTAAAACGATCGTTATACTAATTTTATATACCACAACTGTGTACTCAAAAACTAACTAAGTGTAAACTAGCCTTATTTTCAGAGACTCAGCTCTAAGGGATTCTCTCCCTTTCCCTCTAAGCATAAGTGCACAATCTTTTATCTCCCATCTTTAGAACAAATAGCCCTTTTCCCAAATTATTCAAATTTCCCAAACCATGTTTCAACAAAACCAAATTATTATCCTACCAAACCTCACGGTGACACACGATCACCCTCGTGGAAAAAAACTATATCTTACCCCTTACTTTCACATTGTCATCACTATCACCTCTGCTCAGACAGGGCTATAAACATCTACTACCTATCTGATAAATCATACACGACAGCCGGTGCTACAGAGTTCGTGCACTGTGCTGAGATCAGAGCACTGATGGAGTTGTTTGTGTGCAATGAAGATAGTCCTTAAAACCAAACCAAACAATCATTACAAATGATCCTTATTATTTAATACAATCATTACAAATGATCCTTATTATTGTATACAATCATTACAAATTATATTTATTATTTTGTACAATCATTTTCTTGTATCCATTGTTCAGAGCACAAAACAGATGAAAGGTGAATTGACATATGACCTAGAGAACTAAGAAGATGAAACCAGATCTACCAAGGAAAAGAAAAGGACCAAAGTCAGAAGATGATGTACACATTGATTCCACAGAATACACAAAGAAGGCCATTAAAGATAATAAGCATAACAACTCTGACATGATTGCATCGAATAGATTTAAGCAAAAACGTGTATTTCCAGCAGAGCAACCAACAAGTGAGAAGCACAAGCCAAGGAAAATAGTTAATCAGAAGAATTCTGAGAGTTTAGCTAAGAGAAAAATGAAAGTGAGAAAAACAGAATCTCAAGCCATTTCTTCAAAAGAGCAGAAACCTTTAGCAGAAGCACCTCTTCATGCAGCAAATACATCAGCCTTATCGACAGAATCTGTGCATAAAAACAAGCAAACACTTGTATTTCCAGCAGAGCAACCAACAAGTGAGAAGCACAAGCCAAGGAAAATAGTTAAACAGAAGAATTCTGAGAGTTTAGCTAAGAGAAAAGTGAAAATGAGAAAAACAGAATCTCAAGCCATTTCTTCAAAAGAGCAGAAACCTTTAGCAGAAGCACCTCTTCATGCAGCAAATACATCAGCCTTATCGACAGAATCTGTGCATAAAAACAAGCAAACACTTGTATTTCCAGCAGAGCAACCAACAAGTGAGAAGCAAAAGCCAAGGAAAATAGTTAAACAGAAGAATTCTGAGAGTTTAGCTAAGAGAAAAGTGAAAATGAGAAAAACAGAATCTCAAGCCATTTCTTCAAAAGAGCAGAAACCTTTAGCAGAAGCACCCTCGTCAGCCTCATCTTCATATGCAGCAGGATCAGACAGCGAGCTGGAACTTGATGAGCAGGTCACTGATGCAGATTCTGAAGGAATGTCAGACTGGGAAGAAGTCTATGGTAAGACAATGAATTATTATGTCTGAATTAATTATATCCTGCATATCTAACATTCATTTGTACATACCTTTCAGCTACCCAAAGAACTTGAGCCTTCAAAAACATTCAAGCTGCTACGCAAAGAACTTAGGCTTTCAACAATCATGTCCTGTACCATCCATTCAGGGTATTTCCTCATCTGTTTAATCTCTTTCATTTCTATCTTAAGTTATCTTCTTTGTGTTTTTTTTTAATCTCTTCTGCCTTTCTTACCCTTGGGATTCTAAAGGTAGAACTGCCTTGTAATGCTATCAACAGATTTTCTCAACATGTGTCCTATCCATCTCCAATGCCTTCTTCTCACCTCTTGTTCCACTTGCAACAGTCTGGATGATGTCATCAGATATCTTACAGGAAGCAGTATCATTCTCACTGAAGCTATATTGTTATATTAATTAGTGTTTATTGACTTTGGATGCACAGGCGACCCTGTGTGGTGTTTGGGCATATGTGGGGAGCTGAAAAAAATATAATTGCTGCTCCCTCATGATTGTCTTTAGAGGTGGCTAGTATGAAATGAGCGTCCGATAGGCAGAGTGGTTAGTGCGCTGACATCGCACGGCAAAAGTCCTGAGTTCAAAACATTGTGTTATCACGCTCCAGTCTACCCAGTTGTAAATGAGTATGTGACTGTTCTTGAGTTAGGGAAGACAAAGGTAGCAAGGAAAGGAATTGGTATCCAACCTCTTGTAGCTAACCTAGTATAGTGAAGTCTCAAACACTTCATTATCCTGGCAGTATCTGATATGGGACTACTTTCCATTTAACATGAGGATGACCTATAAAAGGCTGAGTATAGGGCTGGCAACCTCATCATGTGACATGAACTACTACCGAAGTGGCCACTGAAAAATGTTCAGACTTCATATCTGAGGCAGAAGTACTAAAAATAGCTGCAGTAACTATCATGGGAATCTGAAAAATGCTAAGGCCAAGAAGGTGGTCAGTGTTTCTCACAAGTTCCCTATCAGTCATATCTTTAAAATGGCCATCCAGACCATCCAGAGACGGATATAACAGAAGTTGACTGCTCCTTACCAATACAAGATCAAGTGGTAATGTTTAGATTGAGAACTGGCTACTGCAGACTCAAATACCATCTGTTCAAAAAAAATAATTTTGTTAATCATGCAGACATGTGTCCATGTGGGAGAAGACACACAGACATTAGAAAATGCCCTTTTGGACTGTTGGCTCCATGAGAACAGCAGAGTGACAGTACAGCTTTCACCACCTCATGTGAGGGACAAACTGTGAGGGACAAACTGTATGGGGATGGGAGAAGCCTGAGACTGACCATCAAATTTTTTTAGGTAGAATGAACAAACAAACAAACAAACAAATTGTAATATGTCTTACTAGGAGAAAGGACAAGAAAAAACCTACATTGCTGCCACAAGGCCTTCGTCAAGTTTTTTTCATTCTACTGTTTTTACCTCCGTCTTACTGCAGTCCTCCTCATATACTCAAATTTTGTTAGATGTGGTTATTTCAGAAAAAATGACAAAGAATTGTTACAGAAACCTTTAAAAGAGCATTTCAGTTCTGGCGTACGTGGCCACCGCAGGCATACAATTAAAATTATATATCGATGCACCCTCTCCTGCATAACTAAATCGGCTGCTTCGATATGATTTTTCATTGTTAACAGTTAGTCAAATGCAAACAATGTGTTTGTATAAGAAAGCATGTAATTAATATCAGCTCCTCAAAATCTAGAAATACTTCGTACAGACTACAACAGATTAAGATACCCTCTAATCAGTGAGCATAAGATACCATCTAATCAGTGAGCTTAAGATACCATCTAATCAGTGAGCTTAAGATACCATCTAATCAGTGAGCTTAAGATACCATCTAATCAGTGAGCTTAAGATACCATCTAATCAGTGAGCTTAAGATACCATCTAATCAGTGAGCTTAAGATACCATCTAATCAGTGAGCTTAAGATAGCACCTTTCATGAATGCATCTGTGGCGTCGATAAAATGACAGCAGAACATTGCTGCAAAAATGTCCAACAAATGAGAAGTGGTGAAAGCACATATAGCTGCCACCAGTACCATTCTTGGATAAACTTTGTGGAGACACCAACAGTCCCAGACTGACCACTGCTTTAAACAGGTTGACGTCTGAAAGTCTACAAAGAAGAATAATTCTGATATGTCTGCCCTGAAAAATCTAAAAACCCAGATCTCATAAAAATTATTTTCTTATTGTAGTTTAATACTCAGACTAACAGTGAAGTGTACGTATTATGTATTTGCAAATAAATAAATGATTAAAATTTAATAAAAATTTTAAAAAAAGGTATTAGCAATAAAAAATTGTTTGAAGAACTGCTTGATGGAAGAGAACAAAACAGAGAGAACAATTTGTCTTGGAAGGAAAATACCCCCACCATTAGGATGTCTAGAAGATAAGAATGTTGTAACATAATCTTTGTCTTTTTGATAATAATAAAGGTGATTGGGGGGGGGGGGGGGGGGGGGGGGTTAGCAGTTTTGTTATATGGTCAAATTTTGTTAAATAAACTAAAAGACAGTTGTCTTCATCCATCATTCTGTGCTTAAACATTTATGTGCATTTGCTGTCAGTAACATGTTTTTACATGATGAAGTTGCTAGACACAAACAGCCTATCATATCAGTCACCTCTGATGACATACCTGGAGGGGAGAGAATCTGTGGTCATATTCTTTCTTTTATACTCGGAAACCCGTATAAACTACACAGATTTGATAGACAGTTTGGAGACATCATTCATAAATTGGTTTTAATTTCATCGTTTGAAATGTTCTTTAATTGAGGGTATTCTTTTGTTAGATCCTCTTTAAATAAGGTGGGCATCTGAATTTAGGATTTTTAGGGTTCCTGAGAGTCATTGAAATTTGTGAAAGTAATGGAGTTTAAAAAAAAAGTTCCAGGCCCTGGAAAAGTCATGGATTTACAAAAATAAGAAAAGTCATAGAATTTTGGGTTGTTGAGGTCTCCAGAATTACTGATTGCTAATTTGTAAAAGTGTATGTAAACCCAGATGTGATCACAGAAAGAAAAATTATGTGTTATCATATACAGAAGTCTAGGATTTCCTGTTCCAAAATTAAACACTAAATTATGGCGTTTAACACATTAACTTCCGCAAGCCGCTGTCAGCGGCTCACAAAATAATCACATTTGGACCGCAAGCCGCTCAGAGCGCCAATCTAATTTTAGTAATAAAACGAATGAAAAATGTACTGAAACACTTTCTGATCTAGTTTGAGATTTTAAGTTGCCACCGGAAAACAAATTCCCAAAGCATGGTTGTTGTAGAACACTGAAAATTTGAAATTATGTTCATATTTGTCAGCATTTTGGGTTAGTTACCAAATCGTGTAAAACTGTTTACTGTGGCAACTAGTGATAGGACTACAAAAAATGCGTGTACATCTCGTCTAACGGCTGAATAGGATAGAAACGTGTTTCAACAATTGACTGATAGATCTAGTGACGAGGACACGAGTGAAAACGGTGTGCACATTGATTGAAATTGTGATTTTGATAGAGATGGGGCGCAAGCAGTTATAATTGTGAAAATATTGCAAGTCCTCGGCCATCGAAGGGCCGTTAAATAGCAACAACCTCTATTAGAGTTACAACCAGTGTTTATTGTAATAGTACATTCATTTATCTTTTAAATGACGTGTAATTCATAAAAATCTGTAAACAATTACGAAAACTACAGCTTACTTTGTGCAAACACCTACAGGATGAAAATGGGAAAAAAATTTAATTCGGCCACAGTGTGTTTTTCAATTCGGTAGTTAATGTGTTAAAAGTCTCTCATAAATCTAGTTTTGCGATGGTACTAAAAAAAAGAAAAAAAAAAAAAAAAAAAAACCAACGGGCTGATCACCCGTTTGCCAGTCACTTTGATTACGGAAACAACGGCAAACGGATTGATTTGTAGTTGCCCTAAAGACGCCATTAGGCGTGATGGGAACAACGGCAAAGAAAATCTATTCGCTGTTGCCCTTAAGACGCCACTAGGCGTAATGGCCACTGACTGCTTTGCCGGTCGTTGGCTAAGGACGGAAGAAGAAGAAGAAGAGACTAAAAAAAAACTGTGTACATAATTGTCAGTGTTAATGGTCTGTGCTTGTGTCATACAATAGGTTGGCCATTAAATTACTATAATTAATTTCTCCTCAGACCATCATATTTCAGACAAGTCACAGATTCCTGATGGACCTGTGGAGATCACTCTTGAAATGCCAGAAATCTTCAGACACAAAAAGAGGTCAGTTAAGCTGTAGGTTTTAAAAATCTATTTTAGATTCACATCTGACATGATTTTTTCACCATAGTTATCCTCGGATCTTCACAAGATACAGTAGAATATGTCTGGAGATCATTACAAACTCCATATGTCTATTTGTGCAGAAACTGTTGGTATTGAACTCTGACCATCCTTCTCCTTGTATGGAGTAAACAGTAAGGAACATGGTTCCACCAGTGCAGATGGCCTCGTCAGAAGACACACCAAATAACTTCATGTATTGTCACATTGGTTGCTTCTATAGCAATTATTTTAACATGCTGAGGTTGCCATTCCCGTGCACAGACTCACATTATGTGCCGTTCTTGAGGAAACAGTGGTCCTTTTTTTTTCTCTGGGTAACTGAACTATTTATAGGATTTTAACTTTTGGATAAATAACCCTGAAGTAAGAAAGCTGGTTGGGACAAGTTTTAACACAAATAAACTCAGTTAACAAAGGCTGATTTACTGGGCAAGAACGCTTGATATGATAGTAGGAAACACCTGGTTTAAACAGCATCCTAGACGCATTTGGACGTGGAAAAGTCTAGGGAGTAATGTTGATAATCAGATTGACTACATACTAATATACCGGAGATTTAGAAACAGGTTGAAATCTGTGAAAACTAGGCCAGGAGCAGACTGCAACACCGACCGTGTACCAGTAATGGGAAAACTTAGAATAAAATTGAAGAAAGTAAAGTGAGCTTCAAACAACATCAAGTTAAACTAAGCCTTACTTAAGTCAGATAAGGAAATGAGTGAAAGATACAACATTTCAATACAGAATAGGTACAATGCAATAAAACAAATACAGAGTATAGATGAACAGTGGAAAATTCTAAAGGAATCAAACATCAAAAGAAATCGTACCAGAAGTAAAGAGGACTGCAAAGAAGAAGTGGATGACAGATGAAATCTTAAAACTGATGGATGCAAGAAGGAAGAAGAAGCAAGACAATGAAGAATATGACAGACTAAATAAGGAAATAGTAAAAAAAATATATAAAACAGCAAAAGAAGCATGGCTAAACCAGAAGTACAGAGAGCTTGAAGTGTAGAAGAGAAAAGACAAAATCTATGTACAAGCAAATAAATGAGTTAACAGGCAGAAGGACACAAACAGTCACTGGCTGTTTGAAATAAAAAGAAGAAACATTGTTAATGAGTCATGAAAACATGATAGAAAGGTGGACAGAATACATCAAGGAGCTGTATGGTGATGAAAGACCAGATTTGAAGTACCAGGACAGTTGTGAAGGACCTCCAATACCTGTGGCAGAGGTGGATGATGCCATGCTCCACATGAAGAAAGACAAAGCGCCTGGACCAGTTAATATAACAATAGAGGAAATGAAAGCTTTGGGAGAATTTGGAGTAGCAGTGATAACAAAACTCTTAAATGACATCTGCAACAGTGGTCAAATACCTGATGATCTGCTAAAATCCATATTCATAGCTTTGCCAAAGAAACCTGGAGCCATGGAATGTGAAGCACATCGTACCATTAGTTGTATGAGTCATTTGACCAAAATATTATTACAAATTATCATTAGAAGAGTGAGAAATAAAATTAAACCAGAAATCAGTGAACAGTGTGGATTTGTAGAAGGTAAAGGCACAAACAATGCCTTATATATTATAAGAACATTAATAGAAAGAGCCATAGAGGTGAAGACAGATCTGTACTTGTGCTTTATAGATTACACTAAGGCATTTGACAAAGTGAAACATGAGGAAATTATCAAAATGTTAGAAAGCATCAACACTGGTGGTAAAGACTTGAAGATAATAAAGAACATGTACTGGCAACAAACAGCAGTTGTAAGAATTAGCAGCCAAATAGGAATGTTTCAGCAAGTAAAAAAGGATATCAGGCAGGGATGTGTGTTGTCACCGGATCTGTTCAATCTGTACAGTGAAAACATAATGAGATCTGTAGAGGACATGCCAGAAATGTTATTTTTAGCGGACATAATATAAACAACTTGAGATACGCTGATGATACAGTCTTAATAGCAAAAAGTGAAAAGGAGCTGCAGGAAATAATTGATACAATAGTGATAGAAAGTGAAAATAAAGGCCTTAGCCTTAATAGCAAAAAGACAGAAGTAATGATCGTCTCAAAGAGAAGAGCTTGCCCAGAATGCACTATCAAAGTAAATGGAACAGCTTTAAAACAAGTCAGTAAATTCAAATGCCTGGGCACATTAATAACAACAGATGGAAGATGCATCTCGGAAGTCTTCTTCTTCATTCGTCCTGAAAAGGATGTTGGTTGCATTGTGTCCGTTTACAGCAAAGCTGCGATATTTGTGCCTTTTGGCCAACACATCCAACTTCAGCACAGCATTTTTTTGGACCGGGTTAGCCTTCCCTCTTCGATCGCTACTCACTCAACCAGACTGCAGTGATGCAGCCTGTTTCCAGGACCACCACTTGGAGGTGGAGTAGGGTCTTGGTCAGCTCTGGTTTGCTGACCCTGACGCAAGCAGTCTAGCTATGGGTCGCTAACTGCATTCCTCACTGTTGACAAGTCTTAGGTCCCATCTCAGAAGTGAAGAGCAGAATAGCTCAGGCAAAAGCAGCATTCTGTAAAAAGAAGAGCATTTTATGCAACAATTCTTTGTCGTTGGAAGTAAGAAAGAGAGTTCTTCAGTATTATATAGAACCAATCCTAACATATGGAAGTGAGTCATGGACAGTTAGTAAACAAGTAGGGAAGGTATTAGGATCCCGTTACACACCCATTGAGGCATATTGGGAATATGGTGTTAGGCCCATATTCTCTTGACCATCGGCACACTAGGGGTGATGTGGTCAGCATCACGCCGGCTGCTTTAACCTTCCCAGAGTTGCTCTGATACCCAATTCATGAGGCGGGGTCGACCCCGGGCTGTTTGCTGTCTAAAACATCCCACTTCAACTGGGGATCGAACCATGGAGCTAGGAAGCTAGTGCACTAACCACAGCGCTACCACAGCTTCAGGGAAGGCACTAGAAGCCACAGAAATGTTGTTTTTCAGAAGAATGTTAACAATACCATTGGCAGCCAAAAAGAGTAATGAGGATGTCCTGAAAGAGGCCAATGTGCAAAGGAAACTTATTTCATAAGTTAGAAAGAAGCAATTGACTTTTTTTTGGGGGGCATGTTATGGGAAGAGGAAAGCTTGAATATATTGTAACAACATTACCTGTTGTTACAATATTGAAGGAAAAAGAGATAGGGGAAGACAAAGAGAGCAAATACTGGACAGGTCCGTGGGGAAACCCAGAACTGGAGCACAGCATTCTAGTCCTGCATATTTAGAGAACCCGCCATGGATGGCAGAGAATGCACACTTCCACCTTCTAGCTTGAAACCAGATGTGAGGATCCATAAAATGCATGTCAAGCAAGCCAGGATAGAATACCCAGGAAAAAAAAATATAGCTTATTGCTCCAACTCAGCAAGTTTCGGAATGACAGAATAGCCTGGACCTATAATGTAGATAATGTCAAGGATCTTTAACTTGGCATTGACTGCAGAAGAGCAAAAAACTGAGCAGTCTTAGTTAGACAACAACGACAACTATCATCACGAGAGCAAGTGTTGAAAATATATTGTTTTATTGTCAGATTTCATGAGCATAATCTGGACACATCACAATAACTAGTTTTGAAGTCTTGAACTTTATTGCTTTCGTTTTTCTTTGCATTCTACAATCTGGCAATATATATTTTTTGGGTGTTTTTTGTGTGTGTGTGCCCACATTTTAAAATTATTTATATTTCATTTCCAGACAGAAAAAGACTTTTGACTGGAAAGCGCACCTTGAGAGACGAGTAAAGCGGTTTAAAAAGGAAGTTGCAGCAGAAATGCATAAAGTGGGTTTTTTAACTATTGCCAGTTTATCCCTGGTATGTTTGCTTGCAGAAATTCTTATTGGTTTTTCATTTTTGTCCAAATAAGTGTTAGTATAGGTTAATAGATTTTAAAAAACGTGACAAAAATCGAATGCTGAATAATATGATAATGACATGCCTAATTCATGTGTGACATAATAAATGTTTGACAGGTCATTTGTGCCAAGAAGGGATGTAAATATGAGACTGATCATGTGTCTACTCTATAGAGCTTGCTGCACATCTCGGAACTTTTTTCCAATGGAATGTTCATATTGAAAGCTTTGATGCAAACGTATGATCTAGTCAGTAAATCTTTTTTTTTTTTAATCTCAGAGACTCTTCACGTTTTTGCATTTTGTCAAGGTCTGACAGTGGTAGCTGCTTACGGATCTGTTATGTCATAGATAAGTCTTGGCACTGTCATCTAATCCTGTCTCAGGGATTGACAGTTAAGTTTTTAAGTCCTTTTCTTTCTCTGGGTTTGACAGCTTTTATCAGAGATTGGCTGCCTTGTGTTTATAGATCTGTCCTCGGAGACTAAAAAGGTTCGTGTAATCCCATAGCAGATATTTCCATTGGGGAGTTAAGTGTTAGAACAGAGGTTTTCAAACTTTTTTGGTCCGCGGCTCCCTTGACCTGTGCATAAATCACCACGGCTCCTCTCTATACTGTATACTATATATTATATATAAGCTATTGTACTCAAAAAGATATTAATGACTTCTGAATGTGCATATTTTACATCTGATACCTAATGACACATATTGGTACATGTAATATCTTGGCGCAAACATGTCGTTCTACGAAGATCTATATTTATTGATGGACCTTGGCTCATAATATCGAGCCCAACACTTTTCCCAAGTCACTGCGTCGCCCTTAGCCGAGGGCCGCGACGCTCCTGGGAGCCGCGACGCACAGTTTAAAAACCTCTGAGTTAGAAACTTCACTTTACAAGGTCCAGCTTTCTGACATGAGGCGATCAGTTCCCTTCCCTGCTACCTTTGCCTTCCCTTACACAGGAGCAGTCAGGTACCCATTTTACAGCTGGGTATACTGGAATGTTACGCTATCAGGTTTCAATCCTGGAATCCTGTAAATTCACTGCTATAGGTAAGCACTCTAACCACTTAGTCAATCAACCCTGCATAATCTATACATACCTTTTTTTATTTTTAGATCTGTTCTGTTTTACTGACTGACTTCTGCTCCTTTTATAGATCTTTTCTCAGATACCAACTGATACACCATTTTTATAAATCTGTTTTCAGAGATGAGGATGTGGTCTCCTATTTGTAGAAATGTTTTTCTTTAATGACTGAATACTCCCAGTCTATAGATCCCTGTTAATAAGTCTGTTCTATTTTGATGATTGAATTCTGCCTGTCTTGAGAACTAACTGTAGACCCCTGTATATGGATCCATTCTTTCTCAGGTACACTTGCTGTGTCTGCTTGCCTTGGGACTGCGCCAGAACGAGGCCCTGAATAATCTGACTGTGAAAGCTGTGATGCTGTCACTTCTTCCGTCTGAATATTTGACAAGGACCAAACTGAGTGTGCAGCGGCAAGTGGAAAATCTGCTTCTCTGGTACAAGCGGAAATTTTCCTTGGAAGATGTCAGCTATTGCTCAAACACAAGATTGGTCAGTTGGTTTTTACGTAATTGCAAAGTAGCAGCAATAATTTTCAGTATTAGAAGTTGAAGCTTGAATGGTTGTAAAACACATAGTTGAATAATGATATAACTGAAGTCCTGATGTAACTGAAGGACTGAGTAACATTCGATCGCAGGCTTTCATATAAACATCATGTTGATCACATCATACAGAAGTGCAAGAGAGGTCTTCTCCTTCTTTGATCCTGAGCCGCCGACTGTCAAAACAGTCAGTGGCCATCACGCCTGGTGGCGTCTTGTACGGCAGCAACAAATTGCTTCCACTTTGTTCGGTCGGCTTCCATCCTTCATACAGTGCCCCAACTCTGGTACATTCTTTGCATCTCAGCCTCCACAGTTCTCCGCCAAGTTGTTTTTGGTCGGCCTCTCTTTCACTTTCCTTCGGGGTCTATAGCATAGCTGTTCTTGTAGTGGCATCAGGGTCCCTTCTGAGGACATGGCCAATCCAACTCCAGCGTCTGCCAGCTATGATGGTGTGCATGTCTTCCTGGTTACTCCGAATAAGTAGTTCTTGGTTGGTGATGGTGTTTGGCCAAAAGATTAGGTGAATTTTCCTTTAGGCACATTGTGTAGAAAGAGGACAGTTTCGACATTTCCATTTCTGTTACGCTCCAGCATTCTGCACCATAGAGAAGCACAGAAAGTACACAGCTCTCATATAATCTTAATTTGGTGTTTGTGCCATACTGGGAAGACTTCCAGATGTTGTTGAGACTAGCAAAGGCTGTTCTCGCTTTATTCATTCTGTTGTTGATGTCCTTGTTTGTTCTGCCGTCTGGTGTTATTATGCATCCTATGTATGTAAATGTGCCTGTCTGTTCTAGCTTCTGGTTCCTTATTGTTATTGGCTCAGGCTTGCCCACATTGAGTGTCATGACCTCTGTCTTCTTCAGATTGATGTTCAGACCCACCTGCTGGCTATACTTATTCAGTCTATCGGTTTTTTCTTGGATGTGTTGATGTGAATGCGAGTAGTGCAATGTCATCTGCGTATTCCAGGTCTTCCATGTAGAAAATGTTGTCCAAGAGAGGTCTGGCAGCATTAAAAACAATTTCGGCAGCGCACCTGGAGCAGAGATTACTGTTTCTCCTGTATCATCAACTGGTCATGTCTGTAATCGAGTATGACCTGAGAATACTCACGTTGTCGTTATCATAATGTGAATGACTAGAATGCATTCAAAATGAAAGGATGTAAGCGAGATACCCCCATTGTGACGATGCTGTACATGCTTAGATTGCGGCCAATTAGATCCAGATATACGATGGCCCAGGAAAAAGCTTAAATGCAAATAACCACAGACAAAAGGCATCCCCTGCATGGGAACATAGCTGACATCAAAGGAGCAAATATAAAGAGGGGGATGTGATGGACTGCAGAGGTAGAGGCAACTATTAGACAGGTGACCACAGTTGAAAATATATTCAAAGGGGAAGAGTGGAGTAAGTCAGGTGAGAACTGGACGAACTACCAGCAAGTTATCATCAGCCTTGGCAGAGAGTGCAGAACTTGGGCCAATTGGAAGGAAATAGATCTGCTGATAAGTGATCATGCTGGGGATGATGATTTCATTGTGTACACTGATGGGTCTGTTATCCATGGTGAGAAATCAGGGTGGGGTTTCTCTGCTAGAGTAAAGGGCAGAATCGTCACTGAACATAGCTGGGCTTACATGATGACAACCTCTAGCATGAGAATGGAGGTAGAGACAGCTACTACAGCCTTAAGGTGGCTGTCTGAAACATCATTAACAAAGGCAGTTATTGTATCAGACTCTTGGTCCATGCTTTGGAAGATCCTCAATGGATGGCAACGGCATGATTGGAAAGTCTTCATAAAAGCCTCTCATCTTCAGAAACTGGTGTGGATCTACTGTCCTGGTCATGCAGGTGTCCGCGGCAATGAAAGAGAAGGTGCATTGAATTTGGATATGGGAGAGATACTGAGGACAATTAATGATCACCTATTAGAGAATGACACTACAGTCGATGAATCATCAAGGCTAAGATTGCTGGAGTTTGGCATCAAACATAAGACCAGCAGGGATGGATGTATGAGAGGATGCATCAGGCGTGTATACAACCACTGAGCTAAGGAACAATTAGCATTAATAACCTTCGACATTTGCTGAGGGAGACTGAGCACCTATAGGTTTACCCGGAGTGCAATGACATCGATTCTGATCAACAATAACAGTAACAATAACTGAAGTACATATATCTGTGATTGAAATAGAGGTGCTGCAAGAAAAACATCTAATTAAATGTTAAAAAACATGACACTAAATGTAAGAAATCCTGCATCCATAAAAATATGGGACCAAGAGCTAGAAAATACAAACACATTTACATACTTAGGAAGCATAGTAACACCAGATGGCAGAACAAGCAAAGACATCAGTAGCCGAGTGAATAAAACCAGAATAGCCTTCGCCAACCTAAACAACATCTGTGTCACGGGTTGCCTCCCCTGCTTTGCAATAGTGGTCCAACAGTGGCCAGAACTCAAGAGTATCTAATGTGGGTCTTCAAAGGTATCTACCTTCGCACAAGATTACTATTGGCAGATGGGTACATAGAAGGATGATGATGCTTCTATCTGGAGGGAGTCTTCACAAGATATTCAGACGTCAAGAACAATGCTGAATGTGTCTTAGCAAAGTTAACTTTTTATCTGCCCGACGCCTTTTGTGAAGAGATATTTTCTGTATTTTATTTAGCTCGTTCAAGCCAGCAACTGTTTAAACAGTAAAATGCTACTTTATTAGCTCTTTTATCTATGGAAAATACTGATTCATATGTGTGCACTTCTCTCTTTAATAATTATGAATTATAAATCAACTATGAATTAGTAAAAATGACATATAACAAATTTAATGATCAATTATCTTTTAAGAGATGTAAAATAAATAAAGGATGGGTGAATTAATGATTGTTTCTTCACTGAAAACTTCGCTGGAAATTGAATATTAGAATGTTCAATTGGTTCTGTCCTGATAAGATTTAGACTTAGCTGTCAGATTGATGAAGTGTTTGTGTTGGCTGCTGACCGCTCCGCCGATCTACAATTTCTCTGGCGAGGGCACGTCCCAAAACGCGAGTGCTGGGGTAACCGGACCTGGGGTCAATTGCGAGTATCTTGACAGGCCGTTGAAGATAGGTGTCTGGTGTCGACTACAAGCTATGAACCACAGATTTGTCTTCTAAACTGGTATCGTTCGCTGGTCTTGTGGACTCGACCCATGAATGGTCTTGTAGACTCGAACCACGAACTTTAGAATGAATGAACGAACGAACTTTATTTTCGAAGGGTTAAGAATTGGGCGCACAAGCCCGTCTTACATTCTGCCCTTCCACTCTCATTTATCTTGCATAGAGGAAAACAAAGGCCTCTGTTCAGTTTGTTTTCTGATACTAAATAGGCACCTACCCGCTGTGCATTCCAGCAACTCCTTTTCTCAGCAATTTTATCCCCCCCTGAGTATACATAATAGCGCAGTGGATATGATAAAAATTCACAATTACTTTCAGTTAGTCTGAGTGAAAAGTATGTCTGGACAGCGGAGAATGCAATGGCTTGTGCCTGGGTGAACATGTTTTAAGTTTACATATAACTTATTACAAATCATATTAAATATATATATACACATGATGTCATCATCATTCTTTTCTGCTTCATTCAGAGTCTGGGGTTACCTCTGCTTTTGGTTCCCTGCAAGAACTAACATGAAGCAGTCACCAGCGCTTTGCTGTGGTGGTTCATGAATATATCATTTTCACATGCTGAGGTTGCCAGCCTCGTATGGAACCACCAGCAAGTGCAAACATGTCAAATTCAAAGTATAAAATATATGCTACAATTCACCCCAAATAGTGGGCAATCTAGACTTCTTGCTCAGTAGAATAGTCTTGGCATTTGATGAAGATGCCTCGAACATGCCCCTGGAGTATTATTTATATTTTAGAATCCCTCTGTGACTTGTGAATAGTCCTGTAGAATTCTGGGTTCTGTATTAATATTGGCAAGTTTTCTTTTCCAGTGTTCAAAAGATGCTCTAATACGTTTTGTCTTGTCATATAAATTCAGAATCCTGACTCTATTCTTTCCTGGCGTGTCTGGTCTATCTACTTTGACAATCTTGGAATGCAGTCTATTTTAGCCTCCGAATTTGCTAGGTTATATTGCAGCTTTCCTGCCCACGCTTCCACCTTGTTTTCTGACCAGCTTCCAGTCATTAAAACATTTTAACACATGACATCATCTCCCATTTATGGCCCAGCTTCGTCCATTCCTCGCCTCAAAACATTGTCCTTGCTAATTTGTCTCCCAAACGGGTTTCTCTGTAATAATTACAGACAATGTCTGGACAGAAGTTATTAAGCAATTATCACCCATACTTGTGTCCCAGAAGGATAAGCCGCGACATATCGCTTGCCCATACTTTTTTCACAGACAGCATCTGGTCTTCTTTTGTAGTCTGACGCAGTATTGTCGCAGTGAGCATTCAACATCACATGTGTTTAATCTTCATGTCTGGGTGGGCAGAAATAGTTACGTAAAAGTCAACAATTACTTTCACTTTTGCCAACTGAAAATCAATCTGGTTCAATAACTTAAGCGATTACAATTAATCCTTAACCTTTAGCACGCTGCATAAAAATTCAGAAAACTTGCCCAACCACTGCATTCTTTTTCACAACGCCCCATTTTTATAGTGGGTGACTTGTAAATTCTATAGTTTTTTTGTTTTTTGGTCAATTGCTCTAATTTTTAGATTGTATAGAAATGAATGAATGATGAATCTGATGATATAAAATTTGTTTGTGTACATGTTAGATGTGATAGGAAGAGAGGAAAGGAAAGATGAAAAAAACGAAAAAAATTAAAAAAACATTAAAAAAAAATTTTTTTTTAATTTTAAAATTAAAAAAAGAAATTAAAAAAATGACCAACGAACGAAGAGTCCATATCCCTTGCATCTCAATGAAAGTCATTTGACCAATAGAGCAATACAAATCAAATGACGATCTTTTCGTTACACCCATCATCAGTAGCAAAGCAACAAACTCCCTAGCCAGCCGTGACATTCGGCCGTAATCCTATTTTTTTCCGATATTCCTAATCCTAACCCCGAAAATTATACATACTTGAAAGGCCATTTTACTTTCGTTTCCATCTCAACCATCAAACATATTCTGAGAACTGATTTCAGCGCTTATAAAGACAAAAATTTCATCCCCACCGCATGGCGTCAGAATCCAATAAAATTAGAGCAAAATGGCCGCGTGTCTGATGCCGATTCATTTCGATTTAAAAAATTTACAAAAAATAAACGCGGATACACCCATCACTTTTTTAAGATCGGAAACGGAAGCTAACTCTTGCAAATAAAATTACAACTTAACATCCGGGGCTGAAAATCACGTGTACACAAGTCCTCATGCTAGAAACGGTGACAGCCGCAAGGCGAGACATCTCGCCTCCAGCTGGCAGAACATAGGTTGCGTTCGGCGAGATGTCTCGCCGGCAGCGTGCTAAAGGTTAAGGATGGTCAATTAGCCATGAAATGACATGCGCAGTATGAAAAGAGGTCAACCGATGATTGAGGCTTTGCGGGGCACAGGTTTATGTGCATAAAATGAAGAAATAAATGGAAAAAGTAGGAGAGAAAGAAGAGGAGTAAAAGGGCGCAACCAAATTTCATCACAATCCAGAAATAATCTCAGTACAATACAAAACCATAAATTAAAAATAAAGGAAAACTGCGTAATTTCTGTACTTCTATACGGTTCTCAATGCTGGAGAGTAACAGAAAAGGAAATGTCCACTTTCCACGCAAACTGCCTAAGGAAAATTCTTTGTACTAGTTCTGATTGGCGTAACATACGCCATAAGCATCATATCTTAAAGTTTATTATCTAAATATCACACATTTTATATATTCATTCATAAATTTCATTTTAAACCCAATTAAAAATTTCATTCTTCTCAGATGATTTGCATAATTTTCGAGGGGGAAAAAGCATAATGTCATTGAAAGAATATTATTTTCTTCCTTCTTTAATTCCGTAATCTAAGTTGCCACAGGGGCTCAGATTTGTTAATATGATACAGATATATGTTGCAAACAATATAAAATCTTCTTTTTCTTTGTTTGCCTTCAGACTTCTACATTAATGACTCTAATAAGGCAGTAGTCAGCTCAAGGTTCCTGACATCTCCAAACAGTTTATCATTGAGAGGATGGTTGTTGGCCGGGCATCACACACAAACTTTTCCCCACCAAAGTTGTTGTCCGGAAATTATATAAGTCATGCGCTACTGGCCTTTGCACTAAACTGCACGACGCTTGTTAAAGCACACATCGTTTACCCCACCAAAGTCACAGTTATATTTTAAATAATAAATAGAAACATAGTAAAGTGTCAAAAAAGTACAATATATTTTATTGCAATTATTGTTTTTTTTTTGCCGTTTGATTGTTTCCTCTTAACAGGAAAGGGGATAAATTGCATCCCATGAAAAAAAAAAGCCAACATACACTTTTCCAACCACAGTTGCAGTCTTGATATTATATAAAGGTCATGCCATTCTGGAATTCGCACTAAACTGCACTACGCTCAAAATAGTGCGCGTCTTGTTTTTGCACCAATTAGCAACCTTGAGCACCACAAAGTTCCAGTATAATGGATGCATTGGGGTGTGCAAAAGAGGTGTAACAGTTAGTTTTTTGGGTTCCATACCTAAGAGAAATATATATATAGATTTTCTAGCCAAACACCATTACCAAGAACTGCTAACTCGGAGCCACCAAAAAGACATGCGCACCATCATAGCGGGTAAATGCTGGAATTGGGTTGGCCACAAACTCAGAAGAGACCCTGCCACCATCACTAGAACTGCCATGCTATAGACTCCAGAAGGAAAGCGAAAGCAAGGATGGCCAAAAGCCACTTTGCGGAGAACAGCGGAGGCAGAGATGCTGATCATGAACCAGAGCTGGGGCACCACACGAAGGATGGCTGTCAACTGAGCAAAGTAGAGACAGTTTGTTGCTGCCATACAAGACGCCACCAGGCGTGATGGTCACTGATTGCTTTGTCAATGGCCATAGACCAAAGAAATGATAAAAGCAAATAGATGTCATGGTCAGTCTTAGCAGCAGCTGTACTTGTAGTGTCAGTTAGTGGCTGTTTAGGAAGCTGATGTGTTCATCAAGTGACATATTCTTTCCAGAACGTTGTCTCCATTACAGCTGCTCTGAATGCATCACGATTCTGGGCAAGTCGACCTGCATCAGCCAAAGACAAGTTCAGACTCTCTGTGATGTCCTGGGTGCACCGTCGTCTAGGTCGACCCCTTCCCCTTTTTCCAAGGACCATGCCTTCCATCACTGTTTTTTCCAGACTATTATGTCTTTTTATATGGCCGAAAAATTTCAGCTTCCTTATTGCGATGGTATTTAGGAGCCAATGTTCCTGTACGTTTAGTGAGTGCAGTACTTCTCTGTTGGTCTTTTTTTCTGTCCAGGGTATTCTCAACATCCTTCTAAAGCATTTCATTTCGAATGATGTAATCTTTTTTGCAACTGTTTTATTGAGTGTCCAAGTCTCGCAGCCGTATGTTGCTACTGGGAATATACATGCTCTGATCAGTTACGATGTGTTACGAGGCGTAAAAGTGGCAAGTTTTCTAAGCAGTTACATGTTTCCTTCAGGTGAAAGCATCATCGCTGATAGCTGCTGTGTCCAAGGGTTCAATCACAGATGCCAGAGTCTGGATTTTGGTGAGTAACCTCCCCTTATGTTAGTATTTCATCATCATTCTGTGTGCTCCTTATGGAGTATAAAACCACCGCTGTAATTGGTCCTCTTGCAGGAAGCCTGTATCAAGCATTCGTGTGCTCTTGTAGCAGTGGTTCCTGTGACAATTTGTTTGACATGATGAGGGTCCAGTAGTCATATTCTTTCTTTGTCTCTTCAGATACCCCCTGTAAACTAGGCGGGGCTACTTAACATGTTAGGAATCGCAAAGTCTTTTGGTAAAACAACTACCCAATTGATCCACTTGCCTAAATTTTGGCAGTTTTAGTTTATGGTTTTCTATTCTGTAGCTCTGAAACAAGCGGAGAAACTAAAATCACAACCAAGAAATTACAAGCTTTCATTAAAGGGTATTTGCTTAGAATAGAAGGATTAATGGGAGGAGCTACACTGAAATGCAATTTTCATTATTTATTTCTGGATTTCAATGAAAATGCACAGACTTAACCTATATCAATACTAGATATGCAAAATGAAGAGCTTGATGGCACTGCACCACTGGTTGCCATAGAAACGGTGGCCATATTGGATTCTATTGTTTTATTTCAATTTGCTAAGGCTTTTTTTTATATATTAAGGTATGAATACCAAATTTGAACACAACGTTTATCATTACATTTTAAAACTTTTTTTGTGATGGATTTTTGATAACTTTAATACAAAAAAAAGTTGTAGGACTTTGAAAATGGTGTCTAAAAATATTAACACATTTTGCTAAATTTTACATGACTTTTTTCAATAAATCAAAAGTTTGATCAGATACTTAAAATCGATCAGACAAAAAGTTTTAAAAGATTATGAGCAATATATATGCCAATTCTTATGTCAATTAATACATAAGTGTGGAAGTTATAAGACAAGTAGTTAGGATGAGAGAAATAGATTTTGAGAAAATAGCATTCTTCTCCAACTCCGCCTATGCCGGTCCCAAACCCGGATGAAAAAGGAGGAGGGCGGCCTACATGGAGGCCGTAAGGAGGCAGCCCCTCCACCATGCAAAGGCACAACAGACCAATCACCTGTTTGTCTTAAAACCTGATTATGCGAAACGTAAAAGAGAAAACCGGACTGATTCTAAAGGCGATGAACTGGAACGGACTACGACTTATGGAACTTGGAACACAAGAAGTATAAATGGGAAGGAAGAGGAGCTGATGGAAGAGATGAGGAAAGCAAAACTAGAAATCCTGGCTACAACGGAAACAAAGAAAAAAGGACAAGGAGTCATGGATCTCGATGGCAACACGCTGCTCTACAGTGGTGTACCCACATCTGAAAGAGCTAAAGGGGGCGTGGGTTGCATTGTGGCCAAAAATCAAAAAGATAGTATCAAGGGATGGAACTTTGTCTCAGAGCGCATTATGGTCGTAAAACTAAAAGAAGGAGAAACCATAGTCAACCTGGTCATAGTGTATGGGCCAAATGAGGATGAGAGAGCAGAGGTCAAGGAGGAATTCTTCGAGCTGCTTCAAAGGACAGTGGATGACTGCCTAGATGAAATTATCATGCTCGGAGATTTTAATGCCAGAGTTGGAAATGACCATGCTAGATGGGGTGGAGTTATCGGAAGATATGGAGAAGATACTCTCAATGACAATGGAAAACGACTCCTTAGATTCTGCAGTGAGCAGAATCTGATCATTACAAACACAAAGTTCCCCCATAAGCGCATACATGCATACACTAGATGTGAACCAACAAAGAATGAGAAGTCAGTGATCGACTATGCCATTGTTCGGAGAAGCTCATTCAAATATGTCCGAGATGCTAGAGTCTGGAGGGGGGCCAGAGATTGGAAGTGATCACTACCTGCTAACAATCAAAAGAACAACTGAAAGAGTTGCTCAGCCTAGGAACTGCCCAACATCACGCAAGAAACCAAGTAAACAAGCGGGAGAAATGAGCATTAGGACCTACAAGCTGAGAGAGCCAGAAATTAAGACCAGATATCAGGGGCTTATTTCTGCAGCGGTGAGCAACACAGAAGAACGACCTGATGACTTGGAAACCCTCTGGATTAAATTCAAGGATATCATAAAGACAGCTGCTGCAGAAGCATGCAGTGAAGTCCGACTTGGGAACAAGAGAAAGAGGACACCTTGGTGGACAGAGGAAGTTAAAGAGAAAATAAGAGAGAAGAAAATGGCATGGAAACAATACTTAGGAGCTAAAAACACAACAGGACAAATGGAAAAATATATAGAATATGTGACACTCAGAACAGAAGCAAAGAACAAAGTGCTAGCAGCAAAACAGAAGTCCTGGAAAGAATTTGGAGAAAAGCTAGAAAAAGATGCACAAGAAAACCAGAAATTGTTCTATAAGACCCTAAAGAACATGAGGAAGGAAAAACAATGCCCTCTCAAATTTATAAAGGACAAGCAAGGCAAATTGCTTACTGCCCCGAAGGAAGTAATGGAAAGATGGAAAGAATATTTCTCAGAACTCCTGGATGGTGAGCATGGTGAAGCATCAGAAATGATAACCACTAGCACAGAAGAGAAAACCAATGATGGTGAAGATGACATAAAGATGGAAGAACTGAAGGCAGCACTGGAGAAAATCAAGATGGGCAAAGCAGCAGGGCATGATGGTATAACACCAGAAATGGTTACCATAAAATCTCGCGTATAATACGCACTCGTGTATAATACGCATGCGTGATTTAGCCCAAAATTTTCTGGTAAAATGGAAATTCGTGTATAATACGCACCATAATTTTTCAAGATTTTATTTTATTAAACATTTGTTAAAAATATGAAAGAAGATGGAAGATGCTGCGCGATAGTAGTTCTTCGACGAACTGAAAGACCATGTCGCTTCATAAAACGAACTGCCCATCCATATGACGCTTTAAATGTTGTTGTGCCTGTACGAGGTTTTTTAAGTTCCAGAGCTTTAAGTCGGATTTCAATGCATGAAACACCGATGCCTTGTTGCCTTCTATCCACTACCCACTCCAATAATGTTTTTTTTCTAGGTCTGGAAGATCTGGTGGTGACCCACGATTCGCCTTTTTCTTACTAGGCAACACTTGCAGCGCCTCTTTATTTTTTCGTCATAATCGAATGTTGCACTCGTTAATGGAAAAATGTCGACTTGCTGCCCGATTGCCGTTAGATTCTGTATATTTTACCACTAAGAGCTTTTCTGCTGCAGTACAACATTTTCTCGAATTCATTTTTAGAGCTCAAAATAATCAAATGACAAACTTCACAACCAAGCTTAATATCAAAACAGATTGAAGACCAAGAGTGCGAAATGCATTTTGCAACAATGTCTGACACATAAGAAAACACATGGCACATTCAATTTTGCGCCATTTTCACTGTCAAATTGTGACAAAAACTTGACAGACTTTCCAATGTAGGTTACTTTCGATATAGAAAATTACGCATTTTTTAGTGCTCGCGTATAATACGCACCCGAGTTTTAGCGGGTAAAAATGAGTAAAAATTGTGCGTATTATACGCGAGATTTTACGGTAAGTACATGGGAGCATCAGGTGACCTACTACTCTTAAGGGTTTTACAGGCAGCGTGGTACAACAAGACCATACCAAAGGATTGGGAGATTGCCATCATAACACCAATTTTCAAAAAGGGTGACAATCGACAGTGTGGAAACCATAGAGGCATATCCCTTCTCAGTGTCCCTGGTAAAATCGACTCTAGAATCCTAGAGCAGAGACTCTGACGCCTAGCTGAGCCACAATTGGATGCGGTCCAGTGCAGATTCCGAGCAAACCGAAGTACTCAAGACCTAATCTTCACACTCAGACAGCTGAGTGAAAAGGCCCTTGAGTATAAGAGTGAGATCCTTCTTTGTTTCATAGATCTGGAAAAGGCGTTTGACAGGGTCCCCTGGAGCAAACTTTGGGACTGTTTGGCAAGGAAGAATATTCCAGCACCTCTGATTCATGCTATACAGAGCTTCTACAAGTCTTGCAGAAATTATGTGAGGACAGCAAACCATAAGTCAGAAGAGTTCAGGAACCACCACTGGTGTAAGACAAGGTGATATCCTATCACCTTACCTTTTCATACTCCTCATGGATGATGTCATCAAGGCATGTAAGGAGAGAACAAGAAAGTATTCAGTGGGGTACTGGAAGATGAGACAGGTCTATATTTCGGAGCTGGCATTTGCTGATGATGTTGCCCTGATTGCTAAATCAGAGGCACATCTCCAATCCAACCTGCAAGTCTGGAAGGAAGAGCTGGAGAAGAGAGGGATGGTCATAAGCAGCTCTAAAACAAAATCCATGGTGATATCACGAGAAGAAAGAAGACATCAGATTAAGCTGGGAGAACAGGTCCTGGAGCAGGTCGACCACTTTAAATACCTCGGAGCTATTATAGACCGAAAGGGAAGCATCAAAGAAGAGTTGGCCACTCGAAAAGCAGCAGCTGGGAGACTTTTTCAGGCCATAAATCGAGGATTCCTCAGTAAGAGAGAGGTTGGTAAGAAAACGAACATGGCTGTATACCGCTCCACCTATGTCCCAGTCTTGACATATGGATGCGAGTCATGGGCAATGACTACAACCCACAAAAGCCAGATCCAAACCTCAGAAATGAGGTATCTGAGGAAAGTGGTTGAAGTAACAAGAAGAGACATGGTACGCAACCAGATGATACGTCAAGGCCTTAAATCCTACCCCCTGCAGACGCAAGTAGAACAGTCTCAATTAAGCAATTAAGATGGTTTGGCCATGTCTGCAGAATGGGAGAAGATCGTCTACCACGACAAGCATGGGAAACAAAGAGCCAAGGATCCAGACCCCCAGGACGACCCAGAGTCCGCTGGGAGGACAACATTAGACAGTCTTTGAAGGACCGAGGACTAGAATGGAACCAGGCCAGGAGGAAGACAGCCGATAGGATAGTCTGGCGCTCTTTCTTCCAAACCTCTACACCTCACGGTAGAGGGGGAACGACTAAGTAAGTAAGCATTTTTCTCCATAAATAGACTATAATTAAATAAGTATGTAATACTACCCCCAAAAAATTACTTACTTATCATTTAGAACATACTGGCAGCATATCCAGCTTCCTATCTGGCTTTCTGTTGAGATTTGTGCCTAATTTCCTTCCTTTTCTTAGTGCAGTTTTCTGCCGTTTTAGAGCTGAGCAATATTGGATTCTTTGTTCTATTTCAATTTGCTAAGGCTTTTTTATTTATTAAGCTATGAATACCAAACTTAAATACAACATTTATCATTACACTGTAAAAGGTTTTGCAGATTGGATTTTTGATACCTTTAATACAAAAAAAAGTTGTAGGACTTTGAATGGAGACATCTAAAAATCTAACAAATTTTACATTACTTTTTGCAATAAATCAAAAGTTTAATCAGATACTTAAAAATGGATCTAACAAAAGTTTTACAAGATTATGGACAATATATGTGCCATTTCTTATGTCAATTAATTCAGAAGTTTGGAAGTTATAAGAAAATTAGGATGAGAAAAATAGATTTCTATAAAATCACATTTTTCGATATAATTAGAATATAATTAAATAAGTATGTAATACTACAGCAAAAAAATAACTTACTTGTCATTCAGAACATACCAGCCATATATCCAGCTTTCTCTGCAGCTTCTTGTCTGGCTTTCTGTTGAGATTTGTGCCTAATTTCCTTCCTTTTAGTGCAGTTTTCTGCCATTTCTCATTGGAGTTTTGGGTAGCCTTTCTTTCATAGCGACTCAACAGTTTCAGATTTGTCAGCCTGTCTTACACTGGTGTCAAATGTCTGTTCAACAGCTTAAAGTCCAGGGGCGTATGTATACGTTTTTGATGCCCAAAAGCATACTCATTCCTAGATAAGGCTGCTTTATAGAAACACCAAGAGTCTTGGCCAGTAGGACAAAACTGATGCTGGGGATAATCATCAGTTGAATAGCAATGATGTAGGCTAGCCATAATAGCATTCTTCATATCAGCTGCAGTAGCATGTTGCCTGATAGCCTTGGAATAATAAATGCCAAGCTTTCGGATGGCTGCATCTGTCAGACAGCCACGGCCACGTCCTCCAAGCGTAACTTTTTGCTTGCGGCAATCAGCAACTAAATTACGAAGAGCTGTATACATTCTTTTTCCTACATGATTGATACACTCTTCTTTGATGATTTCAACATTAGGGCCTTATGGTTTAATTGCCATGATCTGATTTAATGCTTTGCTATCACCATCAATTAACATGGTGGTGTAGCGAAATTTGTGTCGTGTCACAGACCAGCTCCATAAAACACTAGCTGCCTCAGCCTCCATCACACCTGAACTTCCTAGAAAGAAGAAAAGGTATGAATTAGTAACACTTAAAATAATGATGTAAGCAAGCAATGAACACTTTCCTTTACAATGTAGAAGCAAATGTAGTACAATGGAAGCAAAGCAAACACATGTAAGTAATACATTATGTTACTAAAACTGATACTTATGGAGAAATAAAAATTACATCAGTTTAAATTTTTAGACAAGGAGAAGGAGAAACCAAAAATAAGATTCAAAAGTAAATACCTTCAAAATTTATATCACATCCTTGCTTCACATGCTCCTCTTTCCATTTGCTGAAGTTTCCCGGGGCTTCCTTCTGGTACCAAGAACCAGTTGCAGCACATGTCTGACAGTATTTTGAAAGCACGTGGGCATCTATAACAAGACCTGTCAAGATCTCCACCACACAACCAATACCAATTTTTGAACTATGGCCCCTTGTGAGCCAGCTGCCATCAAAACTGACTCCAATATCCATAATATATTCATGATATGGTTGATTGCTCTGAGCACAGTTTACGCTGCGTGCGAGCTTAGCAGCATGATCAAATATTAATTTTGCGAGTTCTAGTGTTTGCAAATAAAATTGTTGTGCAATTGCGTTGAGAGTTTTTTTATGCAGGCCACAACTTTGTTCACACTGAATGAATTATGTTCATCAACCGATGATGTGTACGTTGATGCAACGGTTTTTTGCAAACACAGCAATTCACTTTGATGTGTTGAACAAGACCTCTCTTGGCCTTATTATTAATTTCTGCAGACAGCTTCCTATAGCATTCTGGACATGCATGGACATGCAAGCTGACTAACAAGGTTACATATCTCAGACATATCAACTATAGTTCTGGAGAACGTATTGTTAGGTGTTGAAGCTTCTTGCACCGATGAGGCACTTCTTCTTCTTCCATCCTTAGCCGCTGACCGACAAAGCAGTCTGTGGCCAATACACCTAGTGGCGTCTTAGGGCAACAAGAAATTAATTGTTGTTCCGTTACGCCGAACGGCGTTTATTGGTACAACAAAAATTTATTGTTGTTTCCGTAATCAGAGTGGCTGGCAAGCGGGTGATCAGCCCACTGAAAGATGAGGCACTTAGTTCCAGTTTTTTACAGAACCGTGGCGTGCTGTGGGATAAAGAGGTAGAAGTTGTAGAGGAGCTTGTGCTGGCTCCTTCATTTACAGCTGAAGCTGACAGTATAACCTCAGGCAGACTAGGCTCATTAGGGGGAAATAAGTGGGTCTGAAAAAAGTACATAAGAAATAATCACAGCTCAAGAAACATATGTCACATGCTTATAAATACCATGATAATTTATCGTATAATGTGGAATCATGTTATTTTGTCACATCAGAAAAATGTGATCACTCTTTACTCTTTACTGCCAATGCGTTTACTAATAGCTTATTCACATGTGACTTGTTTTTTAAAGTATATCGTTGAACCCATTATGGGTTATAATTAGGGCATATTGTGTATTAATTCAAGAAAATTAAGTCGGATTTCCAATATCCAAATGTAGTACCTTCTTCCCCGCTCCACTCAGTCCTAACAGAGTAAATCAAAACCAGATATGTGTAAATGTTTTTTTTTTTGCATAACCTCACCACATGTGACTGCCTGGCTTTCTACAAGTGATTAATTTTGTACCATTACCATTACAAAATTAGCGACTTTTACCTGCACTATCTTGGTTCCATCGCTTCGCTGTGGCCTTTTCCAGTTTTAGATGATGAAAGTTATTCTTTTTTGGAGGCATATTCACACAAAAAGTTCTGAAAAATGAGACTAACTAAATGTGTATTCAGAATTTATGAATCCGACACCATAGTGTAAACACCGCGGTTCGAGTCACGTGGATTCACACAGCCAATGAACAGTTTAGAATAGTGTGCTCTATCTACACGGAAAAAGCCGATATCGACGAACGCCCGATGATTTCCATATATGGAAATAATTGGTAAAATATGCGACCTATAAATTCTCGATTTTGGCGGGTATAATTTTGTTACCGAAATAAATGAACTACATCACAGGATTCCCCAGATGTAGGCGAATCCAATGATATATAATATGTAGGGGTGTAAGCTTGGATGCTATGGAAGAAACTAGGTCTAATTAGACATATTTTCTCGAGTTTAAGAAAATCTCTCCGTACCATACCTTTTTCAACGTCAAAATACAAATTGTTAGAATGCATTTTGACATTTAATTCTGTTATATTTAGATTCAGGAGATGCTAAAGTAGAATAGAGGGATTAAAATGGTATGACAAGGTTACCAACGTGGAACTGATGACAAGAACTAGACAAGTCCCAGTGGAACAAGAGATGAGAAGAAGACGATAGCGATGGATAGGACACACACTGAGGAAACCTGTTGATAGCATTACAAGGCAGTCCTTGTTCTGGAACCCCCAGGGCAAGAGAAGCAGAGGTAGACCAAGAAGCACATGGAGAAGAGAGCTGGAAACAGAGGTGAAAATGATAAGGAGAACGTGGAAAGAACTTGAGATGATGGCACGTGACAGGAGGACTTGGCATGTGTTTGTTGAAGGCCTATGCTCCTTTGGGAGTGGAGGGTTATGAAGAAGATGCTAAAGTATCAGAAAATGGACTTATCCCAAAATCCTTATTTTTTTCTATTTCGACCAAAATTTATCTCCCGCTCCTCCCCTTAAAGTGATATGACAGTATCACCAGTGTGGAAGTGATGGGAAGCAACTCTATATACCACTGGAGCAAGAAATGAGTGAAAGATATTGGCGCTGGATAGGATAGCATTGTAAGACAGGCCTTGTTCTGGCAACCTCACTGTAAAAGAAGTAGAAATAACCCACAGAACACAAGGAGAAGAGAACTCCTTTTCAATCTCTGTGGAACATACTGTTGTTGTTTGCCGCCAATTTCTGGTTTTGCCATCTTTTTTTTAACTCTGCCCACAATTGCCCACGTCTTAGCTTCCTCTTCCACTGTTCTTCTCTACTTTCTCTCTGACCTTGTTTTTCTCTTGCCATGTGGGTTCCTGTCAAGGGCATGCCTACTTATATTTTTGTTTGTTTCCTGAGGATATGACCTGTACATCTCAGTTTTCTCTTTTTAATTTTAAGCTTGACTGGTTGTTTTCTGGTTCTGCTGCACAAGTCTGTATTTGTTGTGACATCTGAATATTTGATACACATGATGTGATGGAGGTATCTATTGGGAAAAGTCTTGAAGTTTGGACTTTGAATTTTTGGTTGACATGCTTTAGTTCTGAGTCATATATTACTAGATTTTTACATGTGTTTTAAGCATCCTAATCGTATTTTCTGAGAAAAAATACTGAATTCATTATTGGTCAGACAGCTGAAGGCAAGTCTTGCACAATTTATCCTGGCAGTCACATTTTGGTCTGTTTCTCCTTTGTCAGTGTTGCTTTCTGAATAGATAGAGCTGCCATCTTTCCTCTTCAAGTCCCAATGAAAATTGGACCTTGATTCAGTTCACGCCAAGCCTTTCTGTCCTGTGCCATCCATTCAAGATCTTATCATGTCTTCTTTGTGCCCTTTAAGTCCGTCTCCAATTCCTGCCTCCATGTTTTTCAATCTCCCTCTATTTCTGTTATCTTTAAGATTCAGGAACACAGACTGCCATGTAATGCTATCAACTGGTTTCCTCAGTGTGTGCCCTGTTCAATGACAACATTTTCTCCTCACCTGTTGTTCTGCAGTTATTTTGTTGTTTCTGTAAGTTTTGAACTGGCCACCTTGTCATAACATTGTAATCCTTCTATTCTGTGCAAGCAACCATTTATGAAAGTTTGAAACTTTTTTGTTGTTCATTTTCCCAGTCGTAGACTTTTCGTAAGCACCCTAGGGTGCCACTGCTGTGTGCAGAAATAGTTTACCGGGGTGATGTCCTATCTCGTGTGCTGAAAAGATGGTTTTCCTTGGCATTATCTGCCTTATAGATCTAGCATTTTTCTGTGCCTTGTTGAGTTGGTCATGAGCTCTAGTTTACTGGGTATTTTATCCGGTGTCTGCAAGAATTTAAAGGATCCTCTCATCAGATTTTAAGTTAGCAGGGATAAAGGGGTGGCATTACCATGTAAAAGCTGGAGTTAAGTGTGGGGCTTGAGTAATTCCCCCTAAGCTTTGTGTGCCATGCTGGGTTCACAGATTTCCACCTTAGTGGGAGTCATGACTCAAGAACTAGAAGGTTGCTTGTTTCCAGGATGCCCCAAATCTAGGGTCTTGGTTAATTGTCTAACTCTGAAATTCATACAAGAGTAATGTTTTTTGGTTTTTTTTTTATAGTCGGTTATATTAGGGCGCATATCCAAATATAAAAGACCCTTAGGTCTGAACGTTAATGTTATAGACAGTAAAGAGCAAAATGTGAATTCCTTTACAGCCCCCAGTACTTAGAGATACATCATATTTTTCTTTCAATGTGTTTTCCTACAGATTTTCATCAGCATATTAAGGACTGTTGGCCTCACTGTCAGGCTTGTTCTGTCAATACAACCCATGAGATTCAAAGCACATCAGGTTTGCATTTTAACACTGTATAGTCTTACAGATAAGTTAGAAACTAAATCTAAACATCTTATGTGAATGTTGTCTTAAATGTGAAGTAACAATTCTGTTATGTTGTTTCAGAGATATATTGTTGTTCTATGAACTGTTTCTTTCTCTTCATTTTGGTTAACCAGTTATATTAACAAAATTAAGTGATCATCCAAATTATAATAAGCAACCAAGTTGTAATAATAGCCACCCAGGTTGTATTAATAGGTACTCGAGTTTTAATAATTATATTTATTTGTAACTTAGTTGTAACATGCACATTTGTGAAAATTTGTTTTGAATGCCTAACTCTTAAAGCCTGAGAGGCCAGTATATGGGGGCCGCTTTGCCCAGGTGTTCATGACGGGAGGCCAGTTATCAGGACTTATATTTGGACAATAGTTTTGTTCTATCCTAGGGTTAGATTTTTAAAAAATCTTTATTCAATTTCCTTTACAACTATACATAACATTGTCAAACGTTTGATAAAAACCGACTCTAAAACTTTAATACTATATGGAAACTCAAAGTGACAGAAAGTTCTTTGCATCAAATATGAGAAAACCACCACTGATTGGTAAAGTGAGTAGAGGGCTAGCCTCTCATTGTAGTGTTACCAGGTTCATGTTCAAAACATGGTAGCATCATGCCCCAGTCTACCCAGCTGTTAATGGGTACCTGACTGATCTTGAGTTTGGGGAGGCAAAGACAGTGAGGAAGGAAACTGAACACCCCATATTATAAAGCTGGACATAGTATATCAAAATCTCTAACACTTAACTTCCCTACAGCAGTAACTGTTATGGGACTACCTTGACCTTCTTTAATCCCCGTCTGCCAGTTGTACACTTGAGTCTGTGACATATTTCCTTGCCACGTACTTTACTGAGCATATTTAGAGATTTGGTATAGGATTTGTTCATTTTTTACATTAAACTTAGTCCGTCTACTGCTAGTGATCTGGATTTTTATGGCCACTTAGCCCAAGCTGAACACATGCACAAGTTTACACAATAGATAAATGAGTTAGAATATGCCTGTCTACTGTCTAAAAAAAATATTTAAAAAACTTATAACATAAATATTAGAACATAACTTATAAATATAAACGAAACATTTATATTAAGGTTGTCCAATGTCATTTGCTCATAACCTTTCAATATTTCTCATCTGCATTTCCCATTTGTGATTCACAAAGGGTAACTCTGAAATGCCCCATATTTCTATTGTAATGTTTGTTTGTCAGACTGACTCCAGTACTATTTTTCTTTCTGTTGTTTTTTTTAAAAATCTCTTAATATTATCAGTCTTACAGCAAGCCCCTTTATTGTTGACTCCCTACTATCTGACATCATATGCAGTTTAACTAGAGTTATGACCCAGTTTAAATAGTTCGGTTTTTTCTTCATTATCATAAACATTCATTAAAAAAAAAAAATTAGTTTACATTGATATTTTAAGTCAAAAGTACAATTTTTATTTAGAATTTGTAACAGAATTCAGTTCTGAAAATGATGGTAGAGTGAAAGTCCCTAAGAAAAACGGAATGAAACCTTAGGCCCACAAAGTCCTGTCACTGCTTTCATAGGTAAACATTCATTTTACTGTATATCTCACATTAACTGATTTTTCTATCATGGCTGATCACAGTAGATCCTAAAGGTTTGGGAACTCTAATTTTGATAGTTTCAAGTTTTAGACTGAATGCTAATAATTACATTTCTCCCAAAAAATGTGAAAGGGCTTTAGGTGATGCATTGAAACATTCATGTTAGGCTATGCTAATTAGGCGACCATCTTGAAATATGAAATGTTTAATGCATTTTTAATAAAGCGCACTCAAATACAAACAAAAAAACACAAAATAAAGGGCATTTTAATTGAGAATTGAACAGAGCAGCTTATGCCATTTAAAAACGTGTAAATTGAAAGTTACACTGCGCAAACAAAAATGCCAAGAAGGTAAAGCATTTTTAAAAAAAGTTATTGTTTACTTTTGAAATGGGAATATATAAATGTTTGGGAAATCCTCAGGAAATAATAGCTGATGAAAAATACCAAATTAATCCATTGAAAAACTGTTTTTGAGTGTCCAGTTGGCAAAGTGGTTAGAGTACTGACCTCTTGCAGCAAAGGTGCTGGGTTAAAAACGTAGTGGTGTCATGCTTCAGTCTACCCAGCTGTAAATGTGTACCTGGCTCTGCTCTTGAGTTAGGGAAGGAAAAGGTAGAGAGAAAGAGAACTGGTCATCTCACCTCTAGATGCTGGACTTAGTATAGTGAAGTCTGTAACACTTTAATCCCCTACAGCAGTATCAACTATGGAATTACCTATATTTTTTTCAGGACAGTCACAAGCTTTCTGTGTTAACTGCTGCTAGCATATCTGTATTAACCCTTCACGGTTATTTCTGTTATTTGTTTTGTTAATTCTATGTGCACACACATTTTCAATCCTGTTTAAAGGGCTGGGATGAAAAGAAAGGCAGAAAAAAGAAGCAGCGTCATTCAGCAACCGATGATGCTGTGGGAGAAGGTAAGATTTCATTGGCTGTGTGAAGAAGAGCTGAGGGTCCCGGGGAACAGATCGTATTTGTAGTTAATGTTTGTGAGAATTTACACACTAGACATTAAAAGAGAAAAGTGAACATGGATAGAACATTCTATTTCAAGTACCATGCTTGGTAGCAAAGGTGATTATGTCTCTGCACAATTTCCCATCTCCAGTATAGTTTATCAATTCTTTTGTTAACTTCTTTCCATGCCATGATGTCAATGTTAACTTTTGTCCATGCCATGATGTCAGAACTGTCAGTTATCTTCTCTCTTTGTCATTCTCAATGTCTTTTTCCTTCAGTTTTTCCTGTTGTCACAAAATAGTCCAGCTGCCCTCTTCTCATGACATGCCCAAAGAGAGTGGATTACCTCCTTCTAATGTCAGGAATAAGCTTCTACTTGCACACTGGCCTTTTTCAGGATATCCTCATTACTCTTTTTAGCTGTCCATCTTTCAGGGCACCCCCCATTACTCTTTTTAGCTGTCCATCTTTCAGGACATCCCCCATTACTCTTTTTAGCTGTCCATCTTTCAGGACATCCCCCATTACTCTTTTTCCATGCCTTAACATTCTTTAGTAAAACTACATCTCTGTAACTATAGGGATTTTCCTTCTTGTTACTAATTGTCCATGACTCACTTCCAGATTTTATCATTGTTCTATATAACACTGAAGAATTGTCTTTCTTACTTCCATGGACAAAGAGTTATTGCATAGAATACTTTTCACTTTATGGAACACTCCTTTTGCTTGGGCTTCACTTCTGAGATGCATCTTCCATTCAATGTTTTTTAACGTGCCTAGGTATTTGAATCTATTGACTCATATTAACACTGTCCCATTTAATTTGATGGTGCATTCTGGAGAGGTCATTGTCTTTGACATGACCATTGCTTCTGTCTCTTTTTGTTGTTGTTGTTGCTGTTTTGGCTAAGGCATAAAACATACATTCAGGAAATAACCAACCAGTATAGCCAGACATTCCGTTGACTGACACCGACTGGGAAATAGAAGAGTGAGTAGGCCAAAGAGAACCAGAGGAGATTGAAAGAAGTGGAAGCTGACACAAGCAGGACCTCATCTGCTGAGTTGAAGACGACTACCTAAAATAGAAATAGTAGGAGAGCAACAGTTGTAGCCTTGTGTTCCTCAGGGAACAATAGGGATGGATGATGATGATGATGGCTGCTGTATGTGATGTGCATAAAATGATAGAGTAGTGGCAAGTGTTGTGAAGATAACATTAAATTACAATGGAAAAATGGTCGTCATTAATGGGAATGGGCATACATGGGTTGTTCATAACATTGGACATCATAATTAATGATCAGTTATGACAGGGTCAAGTTGTGGCTTCACATCATTGCAGTCTTGCATTCTGGGAAAAAACATGAGTGTGTAAAGAAATGAACAGCATTATTTTAAAGAGGAATCAAGGGATGCAAAGATATCCACACTGTTCTTGCATGAATTGCAGGGTTAAATTTCTAACTACGATGCCGAAGAATTCATACTGCTCTTGGGTGAATTCCAGGGCTAGATTTCTAACGACGATGCAGAAGAATTCACACTTCTCTTGTGTGAATTCCAGGGTTAGAAATCTAACCAAGACCTGAAGCACCTCCATGTGGAAACAGCCAACATTCTAGTTGCTTGACCAGTGCCTCTGGGATCAATTAGTCACACCAAAGTGGACCACCATCATGGTTCCCTTGTGGTGAAACATGCTGAGAACTGGGCATTGCACACTAAGCTTGCGGGTATCACTTCAGTCACTAGACATTACTCCGGCTATTGCCTGGTTGGCTGCATGCAGGAGGATCTAACAATGAATTTATGACAGGTGGGGGGGAACTGGGAAGTGGCTTGTGTGCAGGACATTTGAGAAAGCCCAGAGCACAATTCTAGCCCGGCATATTTGGAGAGCCCAGAGCACTTAATTTTAGCCCTTCATATTTGGAGAGCCCTGCGCATAATTTTAGCCCTTCATATTTGGAGAGCCCCCATGACTGGCTGAGAATGCACAGCATGCTGCTCCCTCCCCCTTTACGACATAAAACCAGATGTGAAGATCCTTTAAATGCATGCCTGGCCAGGAAAGAATACCAGAGAAAGAGACTGGAACTCATGCTCCAACTCATGACTCCAACTCAACAAGTTTCAGAATGGCTGAAAAGCCTAGATCTACAATGTAGACAAGGCTAAGGATTCTTCACCTTGGCACTGGCTTCAAAACAGCTACAAGCTCAACATCCCTAGTTAAACAACAACAAGAAAAAAGGAACAACATTTTGTTTAGAAAGGATTATTATTTTATAAAGTTGTTGCTGTTGTTGATCAGAACCGACATCACTGCTCTCTGGGCAAACCTGTAAGTGCTCAATGTCCCTCAGCAAACGTCAAAGGGTATGAATGCTTACTGTTCCTGTAGCGCGCTGGCGTATACACGATGAATGCATCCTCTCATACGTCAGTCCCTGCTAGTCTTACATTTGATGCCAAATTCCAACAATCTTAGCCTTGTTGATTTATCTATTGTTGTGTCATTTTCTAACAAGAGATCACTATTTGTCTTAAGTATTTCTCTTATTTATATACAGTGTCTCCACTATGGGTGCTCTTGAAGCTAGTCTGTTAGCTCTCTCATTGCATGACAAAGGACAGGAAGATCCACACCAGTTCCTGAAGATTTGAGGCTTCTATGGATGTTTTACATTCAAACCAGAGTCTTCCATTTTGGACCTTCTTTAAGCACGGACTGAGAGTCTCACACAATAACTGCCATTTTATAAAGAAAGGAGGAAAACATTATTTTATAAAGAACAGAAGATTATTTTTTTTTAAACCAGAAAAACATTATTTTAAAAACTATCCTGTGTGGTTAACAGAAGTCTCTTAGGAGACGAAAAAAGAATCTGACCAGAATTTGTATGAGGCCAGTCATAAGAGGCATACGTCTAGCAACTTGGCATTGTTTTAAAGTTTGCTGCAGAAACAACTACTGGAGATACAAATGTAGCGCTTTGGCTCTGGCTTCCTGCGTAGGTATCAACTTCAGTAGTGTTCATTCATTCATTATATAACCTGTTATTTACCCTGACGTGCTTCAACACATATTTTCTTAAACTTCAGGTTCATCAGCATCATCATCTAAAACAAAACCCAGCAGCTCATCAGCATCGTCATCAAAAACAAAACCCAGCAGCTCATCATCTTCATCAAAGCCAAAAAAATCTCAAACAGCACCAAAGAAAGATCTAGAACCGAAACGTCGGCAGTCGAGGCGAGAATCCAGCAAACAAGCCACTCAGAAGAACAAAAGTGTCCTTAAAAAATATGATGCAGATGATGAGGATGATTATGACTATGTTGATCCAGATGAGAGACATGATGATGATACTGATAATTCAGACAGTGATTTTTCAGAGCGGGGCTTAAAAAAGTTGAAAAAAATGACAAACAAGAAGGCAAGAACTGTGGCACAAGATAATGACCATACCAGGTTTGTTAACAATTTTATTTGTCTGTTACATGACTCCAGTATGCTGTATTATTCACATAAAAGGTTTTGTTTTAAAATAAAGTCCAGCTGCACTTCATAGGAGATGGAAAAAGTTGTGGATTGTTGAGCTTGGGTGAAATATCATGTGGGTAGTCATAAAGGCCAGCCAGGGTCACTCTGAAAAGTCGGTGGGCAATGCCATTGCAGTGACTGGCCAAGCAAGCCGACAGTGGTTATTGTATTGTTGAGGATTCTAAATTGGAGCATACAGTCTTATAAAAATCCTTCAACAACACAGGCTGACATCAGCAAATGTGACACTCTTGGCTCAACAATGAAAATTTCATCTCTTCGCTATGCTTCAGTGCAAGGATTAGACTGGAAAAGTAAGTAATGTAAGTAAGTCTTTTTGGAATACATTTTTAACTGTTTTAACTATTGCAAAAGCCATGAAAAAAATACTTTTCTTTTGATGTTAGTGTCACTATGCACTGGCATATCAGTTTCTAGATATCACATGACAAAATCTATTTTAAGTTCATTCTTCCCTTACCCACTGACTTCATTTTTTTTGTAATGGTAGAAATCTAACACTGTCTTAGATTTCTTTCATGTGTCCATTGTTTTTGTACTACATCATGCATTCATGTACACGTCTGCCATGTTTACATGTACACATGCAGTTCTGAATCGGAGTTTGAAGAAAGCAGATCCTGTATTAGTAGTCGAGCCCGTGTTTTGAAAGATCTGAAAATCTTGTCCAACAGAAAGATCTTGTCACCATCAACTAGTGATGATGAAGCTGCGGGTGGGAAAAGACATGGTCCCATAGGTATGTTTGCATTTGAATCGTAGTTATGTCTGATCTCTCACTATCTTATTTCTCACCGTGTGGTCTTTCTCTAAATAGCTAGTCTCTCACTGTATGCACTGGGTATATCTGATCTCTTCCTGCATACATTCTTAATTTCTGATCTCTCATTGTACACTATCTGTATAGCTGCACATCTGATCTCTTCCTGCATACATTCTGAATTTCTGATCTCTTCCTGCATACATTATGAATTTCTGATCTCTCATTGTACACTCTCTGTATATCTGATCTCATCCTGCATACATTCTGAATTTCTGATCTCTCATTGTACACTCTCTGTATATCTGATCTCATCCTGCATACATTCTGAATTTCTGATCTCTCATTGTACACTCTCTGTATATCTGATCTCATCCTGCATACATTCTGAATTTCTGATCTCTCATTGTACACTCTCTGTATATCTGATCTCATCCTGCATACATTCTGAATTTCTAATCTCTCATTGTACACTCTCTGTATATCTGGTCTCATCCTGCATACATTCTGAATTTCTAATCTCTCATTGTACACCCTCTGTATATCTGATATCATCCTGCATACATTCTGAATTTCTAATCTCTCATTGTACACTCTCTGCATATCTGATATCATACTGCATATATTCTGAATTTCTAATCTGTCATTGTACACTCTCTGCATATCTGATATCATACTGCATACATTCTGAATTTCTAATCTGTCATTGTACACTCTCTGCATATCTGATATCATCCTGCATACATTCTGAATTTCTAATCTCTCATTGTACACTCTCTGTATATCTGATCTCATCCTGCATACATTCTGAATTTCTGATCTCTCATTGCACACTCTCTGTATATCTGATCTCATCCTGCATACATTCTGAATTTCTGATCTCTCATGGCACACTCTGTATATCTGATCTCATCCTGCATACATTCTGAATTTCTAATCTCTCATTGTACACTCTCTGCATATCTGATATCATACTGCATACATTCTGAATTTCTAATCTGTCATTGTACACTCTCTGCATATCTGATATCATCCTGCATACATTCTGAATTTCTAATCTCTCATTGTACACTCTTTATTTTACCTTCTCACGCTGTGAACATTTTATTTTACCTTCTCATGCCGTGAACAGTTTATTTTACCTTCTCATGCCATGAGCAGTTTATTTTACCTTCTCATGCCGTGAACAGCATATTTTTGTCTCATGCTGTAAATAGTTTATTTTACCTTCTCATGCTGTAAACAGTTTATTTTATCTTCTCATGCTGTAAACAGTTTATTTTACCTCCTCATGCTGTAAACAGTTTATTTTACCTTCTCACGCTGTGAACAGTATTTTACCTTCTCGCTGTGAACAGTTTATTTTACCTTCTCATGCTGTGATAAGTTTATTTTGCCTTCTCATGCCGTGAACAGCATATTTTTGTCTCATGCTGTGAACAGTTTATTTTGCATTCTCATGCTGTGAACAGCTGATCTTGCCTTCTCATGCTGTGAACAGCTTATTTTACCTTTGCAGTTCTTGCGTTGTTTTAAGTTGGTGGTTAATGATCTGCAAGGATTGTACTCAGAAGTATATGTAACAGCCTGTTAATGTTGATAAAGTATACTTTTTTGAAAAGTTTATTAAAATATTAGTCTGGTTATCTGGTTACAAGATACAGATTGAGGGTATAAAAGAGACGTGAGGTCTATTGCTGTGATAGGTTAAATTTTTGTTCGATAAAAAAAGAAATACTTACTTAGTCGTTCCCCTTCTACCGTGAGGTGTAGAGGTTTGGAAGAGAGCGCCAGACTATCCTATCGGCTGTCTTCCTCCTAGCCTGGTTCCATGCTAGTCCTTGGTCCTTCAAAGATTGTCTAATGTTGTCCTCCCAGCGGACTCTGGGTCATCCTGGGGGTCTGGATCCCTGGCTCTTTGTTTCCCATGCTTGTCATGGTAGCCGATCTTCTCCCATTCTGCAGACATGGCCAAACCATCTTTGTTGGGACTGTTCTACTTGGGTCTGCAGGGGATGGGATTTTAGGCCTTGACGTATCGTCTGGTTGCGGACCATGTCTCTTCTTGTTACTTCAGTCACCTTCCTCAGATACCTCATTTCTGAGGTTTGGATCTGGCTTTTGTTCGTTGTAGTCATTGCCCATGACTCGCATCCATATGTCAAGACTGGGACATAGGTGGAGCGTTATACAGCCATCTTCATTTTCTTACCAACCTCTCTCTTGCTGAGGAATCCTCGATTTATGGACTCTTCTTTGATGCCTCCCTTTCGGTCTATAATAGCTCAGAGGTATTTAAAATGGTCGACCTGCTCCAGGACCTGTTCTCTCAGCTTAATCTGATGTCTTCTTTCATCTTGTGATATCACCATGGATTTTGTGATAGAGCTGCTTATGACCATCCATCTCTTCTCCAGCTCTTCCATCCAGACTTGCAGGTTGGATTGGAGATGTGCCTCTGATTTAGCAATCAGGGCAACATCATCAGCAAATGCCAGCTTTGAGATACAGACCTGTCTCATCTTCCAGTACCCCACTGAATACTTTCTTGTTCTCTCCTTACATGCCTTGATGACATCGTCCATGAGGAGTATGAAAAGATAAGGTGACAGGATATCACCTTGTCTTACACCAGTGGTGGTCCTGAACTCTTCTGACTTATGGTTTGCTGTCCTCGCATAATTTCTGCAAGACTTGTAGAAGCTCTGTATAGCATGAATCAGAGGTGCTGGAATGTTCTTCCTTGCCAAACAATCCCAAAGTTTGCTCCAGGAGAACCTGTCAAACGCCTTTTCCAGATCTATGAAACAAAGATGGATCTCACTCTTATACTCAAGGGCCTTTTCTCTCAGCTGTCTGAGTGTGAAGATTAGGTCTTGAGTACTTCGGTTTGCTCGGAATTCGCACTTGACCTCATCCAATTGTGGCTCAGCTAGGCGTTGGAGTCTCTGCTCTAGGATTCTAGAGTAGATTTTACCAGGGACACTGAGAAGGGATATGCCTCTATGGTTTCCACATTGTTGATTGTCACCCTTTTTGAAAATTGGTATTATGATGGCAATCTCCCAATCCTTTGGTATGGTCTTGTTGCACCACGCTGCCTGTAGGACCCTTAAGAGTAATAGGTCGCCTGATGCTCCCATGTACTTAACCATTTCTGGTGTTATACCATCATGCCCTGCTGCTTTGCCCATATTGATTTTCTCTACTGCTGCCTTCAGTTCTTCCATGTTTATGTCATCTTCACCATCATTGGTTTTCTCTTCTGTGCTAGTGGTTATCATTTCTAAAAAAAAAAAGAAATTGCAAAATCCAAAAGAACGTTAAGTGAAAATGACCATTTTCATTCGAGTTTCAATCATTCATTTGTTTCTCTGGTTTTTATTTACTAATTCCAGTAAGTTGCTGAATTAGTTGTATTTATGTGTCCAAAGAAGTTTGTTGTATGGGATTGATGTATTCCAAGATTTAGTTTTCTTCAAATCCTATGCAACTTCTGTTTTAGTTTATTTGAACTCATAAAATTGCTGTTTTTTAAAAATGTATTTTTTTTTCTCTTTTAACGATCAGATTGTTCATTTCAAAACATAATTTTTGTGTTGTAAATTTGTGACATTTATAAACAAAATTGTTTTCCAGGACATGATATCTGGCTGGAAGTATACTTTCCGGACTCCAAGAAGTGGGTCTGTAAGTATTTGTGCGTTTTTGTCACTTACTAGTTAGTCTTCCAAGTTGTAGACTCGCAGAAATAAACCATGACAAGGTCATCGTTGCCTCACGTAGTTCCTGGGGGAGTACACAGCACTAGTGCTTCCTCAGGCACGTTGCCTCATGTAGTTCCTGGGGGAGGACACAGCACTAGTGCTTCCTCAGGCACGTTGCCTCATGTAGTTCCTGGGGGAGGACACAGCACTAGTGCTTCCTCAGGCACGTTGCCTCATGTAGTTCCTGGGGGAGGATACAGCACTAGTGCTTCAGGCACGTTGCCTCATGTAGTTCCTGGGGGAGGATACAGCACTAGTGCTTCCTCAGGCACGTTGCCTCATGTAGTTCCTGGGGGAGGACACAGCACTAGTGCTTCCTCAGGCACGTTGCCTCATGTAGTTCCTGGGGGAGGACACAGCACTAGTGCTTCCTCAGGCACGTTGCCTCATGTAGTTCCTGGGGGAGGACACAGCACTAGTGCTTCCTCAGGCAACCACAGTAAGAGGTAGCTAATATGAGGCTGGCAACTTCATCTTGTGACAGAAACCATTGCTACATCATCATCATCATCAGTTGCCATCTCCACAACGAAGGATGGCTGTAATGGATCTCCAACGTCTTCTGTCTCTTGTCTTGGTGGTGCACTCTGATAGACTCTTTCCTGTCCATCTCTTGTTGTTATCTTCCCATTGCTACAAGAGTCCCTGAATGTTTTGGTGCAGGTTTCCTGGGAGGGGACCAACTGCAGGGGTGGTTCCATGCTGCATAAGGAGCAAATGATGATGAGCTGGCAACATCATCGTGTAAAGCATATGCTTTTGTGATTCACGGCTGAGGCGGATGTGTGTTGATTCACATTAAATTCACAGCTGAGGCTGATGTGTGTTGTTTCACATTAAATTCACAGCTGAGGTTGATGTATGTTGATTCACATTAAATTCACAGCTGAGGTTGATGTATGTTGACTCACATTAACTTCATAGCTGAGGTTGACGTGTGTTGATTCACATTAACCTCACAGCTGAGGTTGATATATGTTGATTCACAATAACTTTACAGCTGAGGTTGATGTATATTGATTCACTTCACAGCTGAGGTTGATGTGTGTTCATTCACTTCACAGCTGAGGTTGATGTGTGTTCATTCACATTCACTTCACAGTGTTTGCATAATCCATCACCAAATGAGACTTTTTTTTTTTTTCAACCAGGTTTTGACTGTTTCAAATGTCAGTTTGGAAAGCCTTACTCTCTTGAAAACATTGCTACACAGCCACTAATGTATGTTCTAGGATTCAACAATGGTTAGTGTTCAAATCTGCCTCCTCACTCACACATTTTCTTGGCTCTTCGATATGTTCTGTCTAATTACCTTTCTGCTCTGTCTTACTTACGCTCTCCTATGGGTTTGCCCAGAGTGCAATGATGTCAATTCTGTATAACAATAACAATAACTTACGCTCTCTTTTACAAACCCGTCTCACTACGTCTTACACTCTTTCTTACATATCTGTCTCACTATGTCTTACACTCTTTCTTACATATCTGTCTCACTATGTCTTACACTCTTTCTTACATATCTGTCTCACTACATCTTACACTCTTTCTTACATACCTGTCTCACTACATCTTACACTCTTTCTTACATATCTGTCTCACTACGTCTTACACTCTTTCTTACATATCGGTCTCACTACATCTTACACTCTTTCTTACATATCTGTCTCACTACATCTTACACTTTTTCTTACATATCTGTCTCACTATGTCTTACACTCTTTCTTACATATCTGTCTCATTATGTCTTACTTACACTCTCTTGTATATCTGTCTCACTATGTCTTGCTTACACTTTCTTACATATATGTCTCACTATGTCTTACACTCTTTCTTACATATCTGTCTCATTATGTCTTACTTACACTCTCTTGTATATCTGTCTCACTATGTCTTAGATATTTTATGCAACACAATGAGTTCTGTTAATACTTATTGGCATTTTGATATATTGGTATCACAAGACTAATCAAAGACCTGAGAAGTGGTGGACAACAAATTGTGCCATTGAGAAATGTGTAGGGAATGGTTATGAGTCATTGAAGATATGTGGGGAATGGTTATGAGTCATTGAAGATATGTAGGGAATGGTTATGAGTTATTAAAGATATGTGGGGAATGGTTATGAGTCATTGAAGATATGTAGGGAATGAGTTATGAGTCATTGAAGATATTGTATGTGAAATTTCAAACTCTTTATTACTGTGCAATATTTTTTTGTAATTGAGACAAAAATACACATCCAGTTTTACATATGATTACCTATCACAATGCTCAGCTCACATCCAGTTTTACATATGATTACTTATCATAATGCTCAACTCGCATCCAGTTTTACATATGATTACCTATCATAATGCTCAACTCGCATCCAGTTTTACATATGATTACCTATCACAATGCTCAACTCGCGTATAACTGAATTTAGTTCATGTACAAAAAATTTAAAGTGGTATAAAAGATATTTTTTGTCTAACATGCCACTGTTTTACTGACATAGGGTAAAGGTAAAGTATCCTGTTACACGCCCATTGAGGCATATTGGGAATATGGTGTTAGGCCCATATTTTCTTGACCATCGGCACACTAGGGGTGATGTGGTTAGCACCATGCCAGCTGCCTTAACCTTCCCACAGTTGCTCTGATACCCAATTCACGAGGTTAGATTGACCACGGAGCCGTTTGTGATCTAAAAAATCCCACTTAAACTGGGGTTTAAACCATGGACCACCAAGCTAGTAAGCCAGTGCACTAATCACTGTGCTACCATGGCTCCCTTTTATCGATATGGTCTTTCTTAAATGCCTGTCACACTGAGTTCAAATTTTTTCTGTCATCTCTAGCTGTTCTAGTTTCAAAATATGTTCACTGAGGTATGCAAATAGATGTACTAAGGTATGTATATAGACGTACTAAGATATGCATATAGATGTTCACCAATCAGTGGAGACATTGATGTGTCATGTAATAGTTTTGATGTTGATGTCACTTAAAACGTTCATGCTTCTACATGCATGTTTCAGATAATTCTGTGAAAGACCTCACAGCCAGATATGCTAAACAGTGGCTGTCCCACATAAGAAAGAGCCGCATCGACCATGAGTGGTGGACACAAACTTTGTTCCCCTTTGATAAAACTCCCATCAAAGACAACCTTATTGAAGATGACGAAATTAAGAGTTAGGTTCCTTTTTTCTACATTGGTTATCTTTCCTTAGAATGAAGTTGTATATAATAGAAAAGAAAAGTTGCAGAGACTTGCTACCAAATCTTTGTAGGGACCATCCATAAAAGACATCCAAAAAATTCTGGCATTTTTTTACCCTTCCCTCCCCCATGTCCACCTCTGTCCACTTTTGATTGACCCCTCCCCCTTGTGGACGTCCACTCCACATGGTCTTGATTAAACACATAAGCTTAAATTTTTAATCACCTCCTATATATTAATTCTATACAAAACGTCATTTGTATACAGATAACTCAATTTAATTATATGAAAAACAAGTTACTAAATATTGCACATTACATAGTAACATACAAGTCTCAACTCAATTTTGCTTAGAATTGAAACAGTTTTAACTTAATACCTTACAATAAGTAGCAAACAAACAAAAACACTAAAGCTAAGTAAAAATTCAAATATGCAAAAACTATGCATATCATAATAAAGTGGGTTTTCTAAGTTCAAGACACCCCCTTCTTCTTCTTCTTTGATCCATAACCGCCAACCATCAAAGCAGAACACTCAGAAGAACAATAATAAGAGAAGGAAGAACGTTGGGCCTAAATAATGTGCAAGAGCTAAGAGGAGTGGCGTCACAACGAACAACCTGGAGAGCACTGGTTTCTGCCTTATGCGCCGTGTTTGGTGCTTAAAGAATTTATTATTATTATCAAAGCAGTCAGCGGCCATCACGCCTGTTGGTGTCCTGTAGGGCAGCAACAAATTGATTCCACCTTGCTCGGTCGGCGGCCATCCTTCGTACAGTGCCCCAACTCTGGTTCATTCTTTGCATCTTGGCTTCCACAGTTCTCCGCCAAGTTGTTTTTGGTCGGCCTCTCTTTCACTTTCCCTCGTGGGTCCATAGCATAGCTGTTCTTGTGATGGTATCAGGGTCCCTTCTGAGGACGTGGTCAACCCAACTCCAGCGTCTGCCAGCTATGATGGTGTACATGTCCTCCTGGTTACTCCAAATAAGTAGTTCTTGATGGTGTTTGGCGAGAAGATTCGGAGAATTTTCCTTAAGCAGATTGGTGGAAGGAGGACAGTTTCGACATTTCCTTCTCTGCTACTCTCCAACATTCCGCACCATATAGAAGCACAGAAAGTACACAGCTCTCATGAGAGATGGGAAATTCAGAATGTATGCAGGAAGAGATCAGATATACAGAGAGTGTACAATTTGGTGTTTGTGCTGTACTGGGAAGACTTCCAAATGTTGTTGAGAATAGCAAAGGCTGTTCTCACTTTATTCATTCTGTTGTTAATGTTAATGTCTTTGCCTGTTCCGCCGTCAGGTGTTACTATGCATCCTAGGTAAGTAAATGTGTCTGTCTGTTCTAACTTCTGGTTCCTTACTGTTATTGGCTCAGGATTGCCCACAGTTAGTGTCGTGACCTCTGTCTTCTTCAGATTGATGTTCAGGCCAACCTGCTGGCCATACTTATTCAGTCTATCGGTTTTGTCTTGAATGTGTTGATGTGAATGCACGAGTAGTGCAATGTCATCTGCATATTCCAGGTCTTCCAGTGTAGAAAATGTCCATCTAATTCCTCTTGGACTGCCCTCTGTTGTCTGGCGCATCACCCAATCTATGGCTGTCAAAAATAATGTTGTTGATAAGGGGCATCCCTGTCGTACTACTGTTTTCACTTCAAAAGTTACATTACTCAATCCGACACTGCACGTAGAGTTACAATATAGGCTTTTTATGATGGAAACAATGTGGCTGGGAATTCCATAAGCCCTCAGTATTTTCCATAGGCTGTCCCTGTGTATGCTGTCGAAAGCCTTTTCAAAATCAACAAAGTTAATGTACAGCTGTCTCTGCCATTCTGAGCACTGCTTTATAATGTTCCTGAGGGTGAATATATGATCTGCACATCTTCTGTTCTTTCTAAAGCCCGCTTGTTCTTCCCGCTTGTTCTTTCCTCAGTTTATGGTCAACTGCTTTTGAAATTCTCTGGATGATTATCCTGCCTAGTATTTTGCTGGGAACTGAGAGGAGAGTAATTCCTCTCCAGTTGTTGCAGTCTGCAAGGTCGCCCTTCTAGGGCAATTTGACAATTATTCCTTTGTTCCACTCCGTTGGTGTTGTCTCAGTTTCCCAGACTTGTGCAAATAGTGGTTCTAATAGTTCTGCTGCTAGTTCAGGGTCTGCCTTGAATAACTCAGCATTTAGATTGTCGTGACCAGGCGCTTTTCCATTTTTTAACCATTTGATAGCTGTGATGATTTCTTCTTTTCGTGGGATGTCTGTATTTACGTCTAAGTCACTTTCAGCCTCAGGAACATTCAGCTGAGTCTCTGGTGGTTCCTTATTCAGTGTTTCTCTGAAGTGCTCTGTCCATCTTGTTTCCTGCCCCTGTGCTGTGGTGATGAGATTTCCTTGCTTGTCTCTTACTAACGTTATGTTGTTTGCACCTCGTTTTCCACTGATAGTTTTAGTTGTTTTATAAACTGTGCTTTGTTCATTTCTCAGTGCTGCCTCTTCTGCCTGTCATGCAAGGTCATCCAGAAATGTCCTTTTGTTAGCACGGGTTTGACGTTTTACTTCCTTGTCCAGCTGACTGTACTGTTCACCATATATTGCCTTTAACCTGGGAGACTTAGCTTCTGTTTTCTTTCTTTTCATTCCCTTTCTCTTCGCTATGGTGTTTAGCGCTTCTGGTGTTATCCAGTCTTGGCTCTTTCTTTCCTGAAATCCCAAGCATGACTTGCTGCTTTCCTTGTATATTGTTGAGATGGTGTTGAATTTCTGGTCGACATCATCGGTCTCTGTTCTTTCCTGGCTTTTGGTAATCTGATATCGTCTCTTTACGTTGACCACGAAAGCTTTTCTGGTGAGGGAGTCCTTGAGTTTCATGATGTTATATCTTTTCTGTTTGACTGCAACTAGTCCAGCAGCTCTGAGTTTCACTTTCAGTCTTGCTACTACTAGGTGATGATCACTTCCCACATCTGCGCCTCTTCTTACTTTGTCTTGTAGTGCATGTCTCCATCTGCCATTGATCATTATGTGATCTATCTGGTTTCTGTCTCGTCCGTTTGGTGATTCCCATGTTAACTTGTGCACTACTTTGTGTGGAAAAAGTGTTCCTCCAATGACCAGGTTGTTAATACTGCAGAAGCTTATTAGCTTGTCCCCATTCTCATTTACTGTTCCACTGCCACATTTCCCCATTACTCTTTCGTTATAATTATTGTGTGTTCCAACTTTCGCATTGAGGTCGCCCATTACTATAATAAGATCGTAGCTGGGTGCAGTTTCTATTTCCTTTTGTATCTGTTGATAGAACTCATCCTTGATCTCTTCATCGCTGTCGTTTGTTGGTGCATGTTACGACTCGTGTAATGATGTTAGCCACTTCTATAGTGTGCATTTTATAATTTCACATTAACTTAGGGGTATTCTATAAAGTTTAGAGGTTTTCGCGCTTCACGGTGATGAACGCAAATTGATAGAGTTGTCTAGGATAAAGTATGACGCGGTGAGTTGTTAAGGCACCACTTGACAACATATTACATTGAGGCTTCAGACCATGAAGGCGTCCGAGATAGGCGCATTGTTAATAGCTCCTGTTTGGTATTATATGGTGCAGTAGTTTCTTCATGGAGATAAACGGTAGGGTCAATTATCTCGTATTATGGATGCAAGAGCGAAGCATTCCAATTTGGTTGTATGAATTTCCTTAGATGAGGAACTGCAGGTATTTATGTTATGATTTGTCAGAATCATTAGTATTCGCCAGAAGTATAGTGGTTCGTTACCGGATTTACCGACATACGGAAATCGCGTGTAAACCACAGGACATTTTGACGTTAAAGGATTTATTTGAAGAAGACTAGAATAACTGCACGGAGCTGATGTATTTTACTTATGCAATTGTCAATTGATGAAATGTCTCGTTTATTAAACTATGTACATATCTATGGACCCATACATAAGGAGCGTTGTGGAGTCCATTACTGTTGAATTCGAAGTTCACCCCACCATTCGCAATTCACCATCAAGCACGATCACTTAAAAGGGAATAAGATACTAACGAACTTGGAAGAATACTGTCAAGAATACTGTAAAGAATTTTATATGACAAAACGACAGTCAACGAATAATAACCAACTGGTCTTCAATGAAAATAGACTGTAACAATCTGGCGTCCAATGTGTGGGGACGAAAAAATTTTTCTTCCAGGTTACCGAATTCTCATTCACATGTGTCAAGAACTGTTTACTTTTGTCGTGCGCTCACGTGATTTGAGCACGATATGAACCATTGCGCATGTGTCATAAAGGTCAAACTGACGTCATCATCGCTGCAAGTTGAAAGTCAAGTAGTGGCCGGTAACAATTGTATCGAATGTCAAGTCAAAATGAATCATCAAGTCAATATATGAGGAATGAATCAAGAAAAACAAGATCGATCTAACATTGAAGTACATTTCTCAACATCTGGTCATTCCATTGATACATGCCAGCACTGAACGAGGAAGCTATTCGTACACAAAAAGCTAAGTAGCCTACCCGTTGTTGGTCAAATAAGCAAACATTAGTCCATTTGATGCTTCTAGGCATGTTTATTTAAGATTATCATTATATGTTCCATGGTTTGTGAAATGCTTGTAAGTTGTTGGTGTTTGTCTAAGCGAAAATTCTAGATATGTCTACAATGTCGCTTCGCAGACCGTAGAATCTAGAATCGTTCGATAGGAAACCGTTTGACTATTTTCGACTGACGAAGAATCCGCTAACGGCTGCGGCATACTTTGTTCGTCATTGAATTCAGTCGAATATTATTTGTTAGTTGTGAAGTTTTGTATATGCATGTTGTATTATCTTTGTCTTTAGTTTTATTATAATTGAGTTTTTGTCTGCTGTTTGTAATATGTCCGTTAACCCTGACCTTGCTATCTTTCATTTTGACACATAAAACTTTGACGTCATTTGTAAGGGTTCATGTTTTGTTAACGTTTCGGTAGAATTTTTTGTACTCTGACCTATATCCTAAGTTAAGTATACTTCGTCACTTCCGTGATGTTTATTTAGTTGTAAAATCATTTTAATGTTGGTAATTCGACTTGTCTTGTGAAAATTGTATTGTCAAACTCTTTAGTTTATAATTGTATATGTTCCTCATTAATAACGTTAATATTATTATAAGATACATATATAATAAATAATATACCACTTATAGGTGATTAATTTGAAAATATTTGATACAGGAAATATTTTCTGGGTGTTTTTTCTAGTGGTGCAAGTAGCAACTATTTTTTCTGCCTGAGTATGGCATAATATGATAGATAATTGAATAATATAATAACGGATGGACGATACCCTTGAGTATTAAGTGAGGATATGGGATGCATTAAATATTTTCAGCATCTTAAACTAGGAAGTTTATAACTACTAGGTGTTATTATGAATATGTAATACTGGTATAAAATATTGGGAAATAAATATAATTTTTGAGCTTACAATGAATTTGTTAAGCATATGAATGGGTAATTAGGTGACGGGGCTAGTCACAGTACCTTATTCACAATTGGGGTATGTATATAATTGACAGTACCTTATTCACAATTGGGGTATGTATATAACTGAGTATATCAGTATTGGAGATTTATATAATTGACTGACTAAGGAATAATATATTGGTTATATTGCGTTATTGCACATACATATAATAATTTAATTTACTCAGGGAGTCATATATTTATATAGTTACTATGGATATTTTTGAACATTTTTTCCAGGAGGGAGATAGATTGGGTTTAATTGGTGCAAGCTGTGAGGAATATGCCATAGAACATTTCTTAGTTCAAATGAGCCATGATCTTGAGGAGTTTGCTTGGCGTGTGTGTAGGTATGCCCCTTCACAGAAGAAAGCAGTGAGACTCTATAAACTATTATCCACTATTTTTCATGATGAAGGTAAAATGACTACTCATGAAGGTAGTAGTATTGAGTTGAATGAGTTGAAGGAAACTATAACGAGGCATAAGGATAGGGAGATTGCCCTTACTAATGAGCTGATAAAGCAAAAAGGTGAATATGAGAAGAAGCTGTCAGCAATGGATTTTGAAATTACTGGTTCGAATAATCAAGTGTCGGTGTTGATAGTAGATCTTACTAAATGTCGTAGTCAGAAGAAAGAATTAGAAGCCTCATTAGAATCCACCATGGAAAAAAATAAAGCTTTGGAGTCTGAGGTTAATAAACTTGCATTGAAAATTTCACAAGATAATGCCTCATCTTACCAAAGAAAACTTCATGCACAGTGTGCACACATTCAGTCGTTGTTATCTGAGGTTGAGCGACTGAAATCACTTGATCAGACAATGTAGCTTTAAAACTAGAAACTATCACACAATGTGTTAAGATTCAAGAGCTTACTTCAGAAGTAGCTCGATTGCAGCCAAATGTGTTGGTAGAACAAAAGAAGAAATTAAAGAAAATAGCACGACAGAGGAGAGCAAAGATAGAAAAAAACATAGAAAGAAGAGTACATATAGAGACTCAGTCTCATGCTGCTCAGCTTAATGACTTGAAGTTGGAAGTGAGTCAATTGAAGTTAACTCAGAACGAAGAGATGGTAACTCATGACGATGAACATCCACATGTTCAACACGAAAGTAAGTATGAGGACCAATTGACTACATCAAAATCATTACTGCAGGGTGAGGTAAATGAAAATATTGAATTAAAACAAATGCAGGTCAAGCAAAGTGAGGAAATCTCACAGTTAAATGGTGAAATTATTAATTAAAAAAAACGGGTTGATGGTCTGCTAGATATGATATTGGACAACAATATATTGTCCAAAACCAGGTATGATAGACCTATCATACGACATGTTTCAAGTACTAAGGGCGACATTAAGGTTTCAACACAACCAGTTAATATTAAGAAATCATTCCGGGGGAGATATACCTTCCCTCGAAAGAAGAATACTGCCGATTCGGGCAATGAGTCTTGGCGACAGGATCAGATGACAACTGCTCCTAAGAAAACTGTTGCCGTTGTCAACATTGACAAGGACGTTATGAAGAAGAGTAATATGTTGGAAAATAATGTTGGAGTTAAGAGTGATAGGAAGACACTCAATAAAATTAATACCAGCACAATGAAACAAAAGAATGTATGTAGGTCTTCTGATCTGTCAACAACTACAGGTTCTACAAATGTACTATTACAGGATAAGGTTCATCTTACTCAGGCTCAACATAACAATACAGTCTATAGAAATAATTATACTTACGGGAGGGACATACATTGCAATGTACCTCATGCAACTAAGGTTGCACATCAATCATTTTCCCATGTTAGTGTTAATGATACTACATATATTGGGAAAAGTGCATATTCTCGCACGGTATTAGTACATAATCTGCCACAAGGTACAACATGGCAGGAACTTGGTAATTTTTTTCAGTATACGGCAAACGTTAAGTTTGTTCGTCTTCTGCCATCATTCAATGGTCAGAACAGTAAGGCGTTGGTTACCTTATGTAACAATAGGGATGCTCGTATAGTTGTCGAGCGTGATAATGGTGCTTACTTTCATCGCCATTATCTAAAGTTACAATTAGTACCTGATTCTGCGTCACGCAGATAACATGTTGTAGTAACACTATTTGTCTCATATCTTTGATGACTCAGCATAGTCAGTCATCATTTCTTTTTTCTCTTGTCATCTATTCTTACATAGATTGGTTGGTGTAAACGTTTCTGGTATAGAACAATTTTGTTGTCTTGTCTGCTATGACAATTTGTATTTTGTCTTTACATTGTTTTTACCATGCCGACGATAGACAATAACTTCGTTGATGGTCATAACTATGCTCAGCCAATGCAGTATAAGTTCGTATATCGTCTATTCGTTTGTGGATAGACATGCTTATGAGATACAAGTGGACTTATATTGCTAACATCACGCTCACTAAATTATTAGGGAAATTTTTATTAAACATTCTATTTAGAAATCAAAATACGTTACTAAATTTTACACAAATTTGCATTTTCGACAGTGCAGGCAACTTCGACTTCGGTGTTACTCTCAAACAAGATCAAGTAATCGATTGAAAAGAATTCAATTTCGAAGAATCTCAGTTCCACATCGACTGTAAAACAATGATGCGAGTCTACTTTATCACATGGTCGATTATATGGCACGAACGTAAGGCTCTTGAGTCAGGCATATCACTAGTACATGACTACGTCGTAATCAACATTCCAGGTCACCATAGAGTCGATTTCAGTATCGGAGAACGTTGTCACAGACTCAATATCTCGCCACTTTTCATCATCAGCTGATAATAATTAACGATACAAGTGTACTGAATTATGAACGATTATGGAATATTACAAAGTCGATGACTTTATGGATGATGTTTCAATCACTATCCACTTCGATCAATATATATATATATATGTATATTCGTCACATGATTATGCTGGTTCACGATTTGAAACTAGGAAAGACACTCGATGGTTTACTAACGTTTAGACATTTACAGACATCAATTCATTTTCACATTTCAAAATTGTGATTACACTATGAAAATTCATGTTAACTATCAACTTTCCATTCAAACTTCGACATAAGGCAAGTTCTACATCAGAATATGTATCTACTCAAATTACAAAGTCAAATGATGGAAACGATACCGAGTCAAGGCCGTATGTCCAAACAATTAGGACATGAACATATTTACAAATATTTCAATCAACTGTCATTGCTTCCAAGTGGTTTCCAATGATTGATCAAGATATTTCGTTATCCTCTACCACGAAATTGATGTTGGACATATAATTAATCACTACTAGAAACTCAATAACAATGTACATTTTATCATTCGAAAAAAAAATGTGATTGAAGACCCTTTCTTGGTTTTCCTTGTCTACTATTAAGGACTTTGGATAGTGTCCATAACCATCTACTATTTGTACAGAACGATTTGCCATCAATTTACACTTTAAACTGAATGGAAACATTTACGTGACACACATTCAATATTGTATTCGAACAATTCGTGACTACGACTACAGAAGGAACATTTACAGCAATTGTGAAAATAATGAACATTTATATTCTGTATGATTAATAAGAATACACGTTGTATTAGTGACACTTATGAATATCAAGTATATACATTAAACTAAACATTAGTTAATATTAATTAACATATTACTTACCTTCGTATTAACATACAGATTAATACAACAATACTATTTACATTTAATATTATGATTAACTTTTATATCTTAGATGGTAGATAGAATATTTTAATTTGAATAAGTAACTTAATTTATTTTATTTCTTACTTAGATAGATAGTTCATAATTAACTTTATTAATCTACTATTCTTAAATTAATTTTATTCTTTCACACCTACCATCATCTCATTTCCATTCTGTCATTTTTATTTGCTCATATACTCATGGCGTATTCTTTGCCTTCTTTTCGTTATATATAATACTTTAGTTATATAATATAATTATATTTTTATTTTATGTTTATAACTTAGAGTAGTTAATTAGGTAATTAACAAAAACACTTTCCTTTCTGACTGTTGACTTTTCTTTAGTTACTGTAGTTATTATATGACATTTTAATACTTTGACAGCGACCTCAAACACTGGTTGGTTCAAAACATCGTGGGGCCGTATGTCGGGAAATTAATTTTTGCAAGAATTAATCGCGTTATTATTATAATTTTTCGCATTATTATTTTAAAAAAAATCTATATAATAGATTTTTTTATCCCGGTCAGTCAGGAAATGTTACGACTCGTGTAATGATGTTAGCCACTTCTATAGTGTGCATTTTATAATTTCACATTAACTTAGGGGTATTCTATAAAGTTTAGAGGTTTTCGCGCTTCACGGTGATGAACGCAAATTGATAGAGTTGTCTAGGATAAAGTATGACGCGGTGAGTTGTTAAGGCACCACTTGACAACATATTACATTGAGGCTTCAGACCATGAAGGCGTCCGAGATAGGCGCATTGTTAATAGCTCCTGTTTGGTATTATATGGTGCAGTAGTTTCTTCATGGAGATAAACGGTAGGGTCAATTATCTCGTATTATGGATGCAAGAGCGAAGCATTCCAATTTGGTTGTATGAATTTCCTTAGATGAGGAACTGCAGGTATTTATGTTATGATTTGTCAGAATCATTAGTATTCGCCAGAAGTATAGTGGTTCGTTACCGGATTTACCGACATACAGAAATCGCGTGTAAACCACAGGACATTTTGACATTAAAGGATTTATTTGAAGAAGACTAGAATAACTGCACGGAGCTGATGTATTTTATTTATGCAATTGTCAATTGATGAATGTCTCGTTTATTAAACTATGTACGTATCTATGGACCCATACATAAGGAGCGTTGTGGAGTCCATTACTGTTGAATTCGAAGTTCACCCCACCATTCGCAATTCACCATCAAGCACGATCACTTAAAAGGGAATAAGATACTAACGAACTTGGAAGAATACTGTCAAGAATACTGTAAAGAATTTTATATGACAAAACGACAGTCAACGAATAATAACCAACTGGTCTTCAATGAAAATAGACTGTAACAGTGCATAGCATTGTATAATTGTGTTGGTGAATCTCCCTCTCAGTCTTGCTCTTATCAGTCTGTTGTTGATGGGTTTCCATTCCAGTAAAGACCTTTCCATTCCTTTCTTCAGGATAATGGCTACACCTTCGTTGTGCTGACCATCCTCTCTACCAGAATAAAGTACTGTTTCCCCTGTAGCTGTTTTTATTCTCCCCATCCCTGTCCATCTGCTCTCACTTATTCCCAGGATATGTAATTTGTAGTTCCTCATCTCTGCTGTGATTTGTCTCAGCTTTCCTGCCTCATTCATAGTTCTGACGTTCCAAAAACCAATTCTGGTTTCATGTTTTGCGGTCAGGGCATCCGTTTTCATGCCAGTGGCTTCCTTTTGGCTTTCACCACTGTCAGTCATACGAGCCTGAGACTCCAGATGTCCGTCCCGCATCAAAGTTTTTTCATCTGTTGTTGTTTCCGTAACATGTGTGATTTTTTTACATAGACAGGGGTGTCGGCCCTGTGCTAAAACCCCCATCCTGGAGGACCAGGGTACCAGCTTTTGTCTGACCCCTACCCACGCAGACCAGTCCAGCTTGGTTGAACCTACCAGGAGTAAATCTCCCACTGGCATAGCTCAAAAGACACCCCCTAAACCGGGACAAAAATTATTTTTTGTATTTTTGAAACCATCAAAATGAACTAAAGCTTCGAAGTCGACAGCACGTGTGGCTGCTGTGGTACTGCTTCCCATTTCTGATAACAACACTAGTTTGTCCAGAATAGCTTATTTGGTCAGTTTTAATCACAAACCCTGCATAGAAGGGAATCAACTTATGCCGTTCGGCAACAACCCAGTCATGATCAGGTAGTTGTATCCGATATTCTAAGTATATCATTAGTGTGGCTTGTGAGTGAGAGTTGCCATGTGGTTTGTGAATTGGATGTGCACGTTCAGCCTAAATACACCCCCACCCCATGTCTACAGTTGTCCACTTTTTACATACCCCTCCCTCCCCCCCTCTTCTGTAGACGTCTTTTGTGGATAGCCCCCTAGGCAGCGTCAATAAACATGGGCAGATTAAAATTAAAAATTATAATTTATTTTGTAGCTAAATTCTCCGGTCACATTATGTTGCAGTAAATGTGATTGACTGTCAGACTATTTCTATATACGGGTGGAAAAACATTTGTTTTTGCTGCCAGTGTAGGGCCATACAGCATTTGGCTGCAAACAAACAAAGATCACCATTGTTCTGTATCTTGCTCTGTTTGTCTTCAGTTTTTTTCTGATTAGATTTGCAATCACTTAGTTGCTGGTAGAAGACTATTCACAGTCTTGGTTTTTGTCTGTTCCTTTTTTCTTTTTTTTTAATTTGGTAAGGAGGAGGACAATACTTTATAAATTAATACCCCAATGTCATGCTTTTTTTTTTTTTTAAAGGGGATGATCTAATTTGAAATTGATGATGGAGGTGAAGGCTCTACAAGATCTCAGTTTTAAATTTTCTTTGTGCAGAAGTAAGTTACTATGACTTCCTGGTGAATTTTTTGTTTCAGGTCAACTTCTTGTTCAACCCATGCCTACAAGCATTGCTGAATTAAAAAATCATCCATTGTAAGTGGTTTAAAAGCCAGTCTTTGGTGTTTTATGTCAAGTTTTACAAATCATCCATTAGCCTTTGTCAAACAATACCTGTTTGTGAGTTTTAAATCATCCATTATTGTGGTCATAAGTAATCCAGTAAACATGCATATTTATGTTTTAACTAAATTATCAAGTGTATTAAATATTTTTTTTTAATGCGAAGTTGTGAAATGCAGAATTCTTTGTGGACAGCTTATAGAAATTTTCAAGATAAGAACTGGAGTATGGCAGGGATGCCTCTTGTCACATATATCTTTTTACTGGTTATAGAGTAGGTTATGAAAGCTGTTCAACCAATAAAAAAAATAAAAACTAGCTTGGTGGAATGTGACAAAATAAGCAGACAATCTAGATTTTACCAGTTACCTGGCTCGTCTGTCCCACAATCATTACCAGATCCAAGACAAAATGAGAAAACTAGAGGAGAGTTCACAACAATTGAGCCTTATTGTACACAGCGAAGAGGCAAAGATTCTGAAAATAAATGCATCAATTGATAGCATACTTGCACTTGAAGGTGCATCCCTACAAGATGTGAACACATACATGTATCTTGGCAGCAGTATAGACAACATTGGATGAACAGGCAGTGATATCAAAATAAGAAAACAAGAGGCATGAGGAGCTTCCATTGCACTGGGAGATATATGTAAATCAAAAGAAATTTAGAACAACACAAAAATCTGAATCATCAACTCAAATGTCAAGTCACAAAGATTGTACCAGAAGATCATGTGACCACAAATTTGACAATGGTAGAAATGGAAGCGGCAATAAGGTCACTAAAGAAAAAGAAGTCGCTGGGAAAAGATGGAATAACCAATGAAATGTTAATAGGTCTCGGCACACGGGCAAAGAAGAAGCTTCTGGCAGTCCTAAACTGCAGCTGGAAAAGAAGAATAGTCCTGCAGGCATGGAGGAAAGCTACAGTGATATCTATACCAAAGAAAGACAAAGACCTGAAAGAACCCAATGGCTACAGACTGATCAGCCTACTAAGTTGTGTAGATAAACTGATGGAGCACATGATTAATACCAGACTGATGTGGCACCTAGAATAAAAACACCTATTAACCCCTCAACAAGCAGGATTCCGGCAACACAGATCCACTGAAGATCAGATCACATATATAGCTCAGGAAATCGAAGATGCCTTCCAAGAAAAAAAAACATTCTAGTGTTTTGGGTAGATTTAGAAAAAGCTTTTTATGAAAAGAGGGATTGAAAGTTAAACTGCACAGAAGTGGTGTGTGTGGGTGAATGTACATATGGGTTGACCACTACCTTGAGAATAGAACCGCGAGAGTACAGCTTCAAGGACAGACTAGTAAAAAGTTTATATTAGAGCAGGGGGTCCCACAAGGGAGAGTCCTGTCACCTACATTGTTCCTTGCATACATAAATGGCATAACAGAAAATATCCCAGAAATAACACACAATACCTCCTTTACAGATGACTCAGCCTTGTGGATCTCCGAAGAGTATATCACTACTGCAAACATTTGGATGCTGCAAGCACTAACATCACTGGAATAGTGGGCCAAAACATGGCTACCAATAATGAAGATGATTGAAGGGAAAACAACATACACAGCGTTCTCCCTCTCAAATAAACCACAGAGCTCCAAACTAGAGCTAAATGGGAAAAATCTAGATGAAAATCATAATTATTTAGACATTACTTTTGATAGGCGTTTCACTTGGAAAAAAAAAAGTTCAAAGAAACGATATGAGAGCATGCTAGAGAATGGCAATTATGAAAAAAACTTGCTAGAACAGCTTGGGGTGCAGATGAGAGTGTGCTAAGAACATTATACACAGGGCAAGTGAGACCAGTACTAGAATATGGCATTGCAGAATGGGCAACAGCAGCTAAGTCAAACTTTGATAAAATCACCAGACTGCAAAATCAAGCAGTGAGAATTATAACTGGAGGCATGAAGACAACACCTATAAAAGAACTCAAAAAGATTACATGCCTCTAACCAGTGGAGGATAGAAGAGATAACAGAGCCCAGCAACAAGCTGAAAAATTCAAGAGACAAACAGACCATCCAATGTACCATACAATAAATGGTCTCAGAAGGCAAAGACTCGAGTGAGGCAACTTTGTAGAATCAACCACAACAAAGATTAGAGCATTTCCCATAAATCAACAATTAAACCCATCTACAGTGCACACAAGCTTCCAGTTGGGAAACAATATCATTTCCCTGAAATGATAGAAAACATTCCTTGAATTTAGAGAAAGAAGAGCCAGACTGCAACCGAGAGAAAATCCATAGCGACAAAATACATACAGATATATTACCCATGCAACACTTAAACCCATGCATACACATATGGATCAGCAACAAATGCAACAGAAAATGGAGGTGGAGGTGTCTTTCTGACCTTATGCACTGGTGCACACACACACACACGAAAATTCAGTGGCACCTGGACATATCTCAAGTAACTTCAAAGCAGAAGCAGAGGCCTTGAAAACTGCAGCAGAGATTATAATGACAGAGGAAAGCACAGAGAGACAAGTTGCTTTCTTTACCGATGCGCTGTCAGTAATTACAACGCTGAAAAGCCAAAATAATACAGACCTGGATGACCTAAGAGTAGTGCTCCACAAACTGTGTCAACGATTCAAAAGTGTTGTGATCCAATGGATCCTGTCTCATTGTAACATCCCCAGCAATGAAGAAGCTGACAGATTGGCAAAGAAAGGTGGAAAGCTACCTCAGCCTGATGCAAGCATAACTTTCGAGGAGGCAAAGAGTTTTATCAGAATCAGATACAGAAACAAATGGTATGCAGAGCATCCAGGTTGCACACAAGATGATGCATACTACCAGCTCAACAGAAGAGAACAAGTGATAATCTTCAGACTCTGCACTGGCCACAACAGATTGAGATACCATCTATTCAACAAGCTAAAGATAGGAACTACCGATCAGTGTAACTGTGGCACTGATAAAATGACTGCTGAACATCTGCTTCAAAGTTGCCCAACATACGTGGAACAGAGAAAGCGCATATAGCTGCCACAAGTACCATTCGTGGAAAAGCTCTACGAAGATGCAAATAGCCTCAAGCTGACCACTGCTTTCTTTGAAAACATTCAAGTAGATGTCTGAGAGTGTTCGAACAAGAAGAAAATGTCAAGTTGATCTTATTGTATGGCTGTGAAACATGGAGAACAACACAAACAACAACCAAGAAGTTACAGACTTTCATAAATGGGTGTTTGCGCAGAAAAAAGGATTGACATGGTATGACAAAGTCACTTCACCATGTTAACAGATTAAAATCACCTGTGTGGTTACCTGGACATGAAAGGGGAACCTAGAAAAGTCAAACCGTAACCTTTTAGACATTGAATAAAAGATAACTAAGGAAGGTTAGACATAGAGCCAGCTAATTGATCCTGTAGAAAGTTTGGTAGCCATAAAAACAGATAAAGAAAACATGGACACATTTCATTGCAAGACCTTTACACTTGTCAACCATTTCTTGACGTCTGCTTCTTCGTTATTTTGTCTTTCTGCTTCCAATAGAGCATAGGGTTTCAATTATTTTACATGAGGTTCTCCTTTCAAGACAAACAGAAGGTTTCCTACATGAGGCTGTCCTTTCAAGACAAACAGTAGGTTTCCTACATGAGGCTCTCCTTTCAAGACAAACAGTAGGTTTCCTACATGAGGCTCTCCTTTCAAGACAAACAGTAGGTTTCCTACATGAGGCTCTCCTTTCAAGACAAACAGTAGGTTTCCTACACGAGGTTCTCCTTTCAAGACAAACAGTAGGTTTCCTACATGAGGTTCTCCTTTCAAGACAAACAGTACGTTTCCTACATGAGGCTCTCCTTGGTTTCCTACATGAGGCTCTCCTTTCAAGACAAACAGTAGGTTTCCTACATGAGGTTCTCCTTTCAAGACAAACAGTAGGTTTCCTACATGAGGCTCTCCTTTCAAGACAAACAGTAGGTTTCCTACACGAGGTTCTCCTTTCAAGACAAACAGTAGGTTTCCTACATGAGGTTCTCCTTTCAAGACAAACAGTATGTTTCCTACATGAGGCTCTCCTTGGTTTCCTACATGAGGCTCTCCTTTCAAGACAAACAGTAGGTTTCCTACATGAGGTTCTCCTTTCAAGACAAACAGTAGGTTTCCTACATGAGGCTCTCCTTTCAAGACAAACAGTAGGTTTCCTACATGAGGCTCTCCTTTCAAGACGAACAGTAGGTTTCCTACATGAGGCTCTCCTTTCAAGACAAACAGTAGGTTTCCTACATGAGGCTCCTTTCAAGACAAACAGTAGGTTTCCTACACGGGGCTCTCCTTTCAAGACAAACAGTAGGTTTCCTACACAAGGCTCTCCTTTCAAGACAAACAGTACGTTTCCTACATGAGGCTCTCCTTTCAAGACAAACAGTAGGTTTCCTACATGAGGTTCTTCTTTCAAGACAAACAGTAGGTTTCCTACATGAGGCTCTCCTTTCAAGACAAACAGTAGGTTTCCTACACGAGGCTCTCCTTTCAAGACAAACAGTAGGTTTCCTACACAAGGCTCTCCTTTCAAGACAAACAGTGGGTTTCCTGCATGAGGCTCTCCTGTCAAGACAAACAGTAGGTTTCCTACATGAGGCTCTCCTTTCAAGACAAAATGTAGGTTTCCTACATGAGGCTCTCCTTTCAAGACAAACAGTAAGTTTCCTACATGAGGCTCTCCTTTCAAGACAAACAGTAGGTTTCCTACATGAGAATAGAAAAAGCCTTTTGTCAGAAAACTAAGTAAACAAACATACAGAAAGTCAACTGAACACAGATATGAGAAATCCTCAACTAGATTTGGTCTACTTTATAAGGCAAGTTCAGTGAATTTTGTCTGTTGTCATTGTTTGAGCTGACCTCAAATATGACTTTATTCTGAACTGTGTCTTTTGTAAACTATCACAACATTCAACACCTTTTTGATTCTCTCGATTTTGTTTGTTATTTGCAGCTTCATTCAAGACAAAATTGGCTGAAGGAGGGAAGACTGGTCAGAGTATGTATATTACTTCTTTCATCACGTAGATGATTTAGTGTATTACCCTACTTAGCTTTACTTTACCATCTCTTGATGATGTTATGTTTTAGGTCAGCAGCGTTTAGGGTTTCCTACACAGACAGGTTGAAGTGGGGTAGTTTTGACCTTCAGATAGGAATGTTGTCTATCGCTGTGCAAAGTTGAGGAGGGGGAAGACGGGAGTTGTATTGATTTAGGGGAGGGGTAATTATTTAAGGGAGTTAGGTGTTAGAGATATGATTACTTGAAGTTGTGTACATTAGTTGTCATTTCTTTTGTTTACAACAAATTTTCACGGCACCCAGGGAGCAGTGCAAATTTGCCTTACAGCTTGCCAAGATATTCGGCCATAGAAGGGTCGAGGCATCGCCAGGGGTGAAATAGAATTGGTGACATGGTAGTTACCGGCGCCAAGTAAAGTACATGTGCACCAGAAATAGATAGCAGTTCTTTTTTTTAGTGAAGCCCCATGCTTCAGCGGGAACTGGTCTATCTTATAAAAACCCAGAGCTCTGAGCTCATTACACCACCCCAAAACTTTCCAAAGGATGGCTGCTGCAGAAATGGAAAACATCAATAGAATCCTCAAGTCTTGAAGAACTGGTATGGATCTACTGTCCTGGTCATGCAGGCGTACATGGCAATGAGAGAGCTGACAGATTGGCCTCGAGAGCACCCATAGTGGGGACACTGGACATGGATTAGGGAGAGATACTAAAGGCGATGCAATTAATGATCGCCTGCTGGATAATGACACTGCAATGGATGAATCAAACAAGGCTCTGGCTGTTGGAGTTCGGCATCAAACGTGGGACTAGTAGAGATCGACGTGAGAGAGGATGCACCCGTCGTATGTACAACCAGCATGCAGGGTTCGTAGCGACCTGGAAAAACCTTGAAAAAACTGGAAAACGAAAAAAAAAATTCCAGGCCTTGAAAAGCCTGGAAAAATGGCTAAAAGCCTTGAATTTTCCGCATCGGACCTTGAAAAATAATACGAAATCGAAAGTTCGTTACTTTGTGTCCATTTTTTGGTTATTGATGGTATTTTTCGCAACAACAGACGCGACGAGTCTAAAAATAAATCTGCGTTTACGCCATTAACGCAAAGCGCCGAAAACGAAACAGCCAAAAACTTCTCGTCGTAAATTTAAAATGGTCAGGAATAGAAATTGATGGCGATTCCATATCCTGTAGCCTACCCTGTTATCAGACCCATGTCCCACTGTTCATTTCACCACCGTTTTTGGAAATAAATATATTTTGAATGCTTTTTTATTATATTTATGATGAAAAGACTTATCCCGTTCTACCTATTATTATACCATTAATATATAAAATGAATAACTATAAGACGAACAATAAACTAAGCTGTATAAAACAGTAGCACATCACAAAGTGACAATTTCATACATAAAATGAATCTACAAACCGAGCAGAAAAATCGGAAGTACTCAAATAAGGTCAAGGTTGAACCAAGTCTAGATTAAACATGTACACTAAAAATGGTGACGTAACAATGGACTCATTTAACTGACAAATATGTTATTATATGAACTAAAAGATAGTCAGATCAGGATGGACAAGATAGATTACGAACATACGACTAGAACTGAATAAAAATGAAACTTAGTACATCAAAATACAACAGTTATTTACAGAACTTCACAGCTAACACTTAATGTCAAATAATTTCAAATGCAAACGAAAGTAGCCATCGGTAAATCTTCAATGGGTTTCTTTGCAAAATGAAAATATTTAACTACCCTATGGAACGGATTCAAATCGATCGACCTCTGAAAGAGATATTGATCGATTTAAATCTCCCGCCAACCTCCCACTAATATAAACTTTACAATATGGATACATATGGAAAAAAAACATTCAACAGTTAACAAATGACTTCCCAAAGACATGTCGATGACTTAGCAACATGGACTTAACATGCGTACGACATAAACAAGTACTTAGCTTTTGGAATCGCAATATGTTTTGACAGTGCCTGCTTCGCCAACGAACTAAAGAGATCGTATGTCATGATGATGAATGTATAAATTAGTTTCCTCCGTTGATTGAAGCATTTTTGAATCTTTTCTTCAAGGTCGCTGACTTGTGGCTGCCATTCATTACGATCATACTGTTGCTACGGGCGTGACGTCACATGTGCAGACGTAAAAAATGTTAATTTAGCTTCAAGGGAGATTTTGCAAACCCGGTATTTTCTTGACAATTAGATCCTTATTGTGAATTAAAATTCCACAACCACATCTGGTCACCAGTTGATAAGGGTGGTTCACTTGTTTGACAATTATTCAAATTGAGGGTCAGTATTTAGGTTGTCTCATCGGTTAGCAGAATGTCCAACAACCCTTCTGGTTCCTTACGGACTTCATTATAAATATTGTAGATGAATAACTTCTTTTTAAGAGAGTTCATCGTGCATGAATAACAATCAACAACGTAATATGTCGAACCAACCTTAACGTAATTAATGTGGGTAAGTCCTCGGGTTTGAGTCCAACGAACATCCATTTATTTTGACAAAACATGTGAAGACATTATAAGTAATCCAATTATACATAAGAATACATCTGCATTTTTGATTCAATTGGAATCTATTGTTACCGTCAGTGTTCCAGTTAATTAGTTGTCATCAGAACATTATGGGCTGTATACATGCGTGGCTAACTATGTAGACCACCAGAAATGAGACCCAATAGTTTGACGAATATAGCTCATACATGAGCGAACAATCCTTCCATAAGATGGTTATTCGTAAACCATTCATTCCATCAACTCATTATCATAACATGGACTGACCCTATGTCCGTATCTCAATATAAATTCGGCAATATGAAGCCTAACACTGGAAGGAAATAAAACGCGTCTTCATGGTTTGAAGGTCAAGGTAAAAACGGGTAAATTACATTCGTCACCAAGCGTGACCATATCAACGCTCACACGTCACAATCGAACCGTGCGACTTGTGTTCACTAAACCATGAAGTATAAAATCCTTCTATATTCAAAATCTCTCTTCAAAATCAAAAGCTTTACGGGGATTCAAATAGCCTCAAACTGACTACTGCTTTCTTTGAGAACATTCAAGTGGACGTCTGAGAGTGTACGAAGAAGAAGAAAATCTCTCCAACATTAAAATGCGCACTGCCAACTATAGCAGACGACATAGTTCACATGTCGTAACAGTTTGCCCAGAGTGCAGTGAGGTCAATTCTGATTAACAATAACGATGTAGTGTATTACCCTAGTGTTGCTGTCATTTTCGACGGAGTCATCTGTCGAGTTATTTGCCTATGTTTTATCATAAGTATAATTGTGTCTTTACCTGCGATGTCAGGTTGATTAGGGGTTGTCTTCCCTTGTTTATTCATTCATTGTGTTTTGACCTTTAGGGTTAAAGGTTGACAGTTCGGGCGTAGGCCTATGGGAAGGTTTTTTTAAGCGGGAGAGAGTTATACTTCCGGCAAGCCGGGAAGGTCCTGTTTTTCTGAAGGGACCAAGAGTCCATTGTTTTTTCGGGGAGAATCTTCGAAGTAACTGCTATGGCAGTTTTCCCCAGTGAATCTCTGTGCGTCGGGATGACGACAGAATTCTTTGTTATGTTCTGAGGATTCATTTTCCAGGTAATACCGACCTTTATGCATTATTACGCTTTTCGGTGGCAGAACATGTAAAAGGATTACTTAGTGTGAACTGCAGCTCACCGATCCTATATATTACAGAACTTATATATTTGTGCTCGAGGTAGCCATCCAAGACTGTTAGTCTTTATATTGTCCAGAAATCCAGTGACGAAGATATATTGTGGGAACCGCAGATTGGCGGGATTTATGTCTACAATAAGCATTACTGCAGGGTTGATGATAACCTATTTAACAGAAGTACACAGCCGACGTCAGAACGAGGCCTGTGTTTTCGGCTATTCTACTACAGCCTGATAATGTGCAATTGGCGGGGAATGCCAAGTTGCACCTATGTGTCAAAGTGACTAAGGCATCTGACGCGTTTAGTCAGAGATGCCAAGGGCGACGCTACGAACTGTCATTATTGAAGAACTTTGCTATTGACCATGCACGTCTATTCTGATGTTTACCTTTTGAATGCCAACTGTATACCTATCGATTTCAGGTCAGCATGACCTTGTTACACTGACTGTTCCTGTTGATACTATGTGTGTTCTCGTCAATAAATGTTTTGAAACATGCCTGCAGTGTCCAAGCATCCTTGACTACTGCATGTGAGAGTATGGGTTGCAGGGTCTTCATATATACGAGCCTAAACACATTCGCGCCTTCATTCGCACCCACACTCAGTTCATCATACGCTCGCACTACACATCTAACAACAAGTATACTGTCTTGGGCCAGTGATCACCTCAACAAGAGAAAAAGACAGTTACATTTCTGGTGGGCCAGTTACGTGGGCTCTTCTGATACATTTGTTGTCGCCAATGTGGCCTAGAAACTTACATTTCTGATTAACCAGATCTGTGGGTTTAAAAAGAACAGAGCGAGCATTTGACATTATTGTTGACATTAATGGATCCAGAAATTTACATTCCTGGTTGGCTGTTACATATATGATGTCTCCAGTTTTGTCCAGAAATTTACAAGAAGGACAAGTACACATTACACATCTGATCTGTGGGTCTAAGCTACACACGGGACAGCCGTAACACACAGCGCTAATTCTACACTTGCAAGTTTTGGCTACAACAGGACAGAAATAGGTCATCAACGGTTGACCCAGATAAACAGTACGAGCATTTATATTATAATGCTACATAAACCACGACAAGACAAGTACTGAAGTTAACATCTAGGCATTTGCTACGGGGACCATAACTGCATAGAAGGCGGGTTCCTATTGTGAACAGTACTGCTGGTTGTTACACGTTTCAGTCAACAACAGACTTTTCTATGTCCGAGCATTCAAGCGACATTGTTCGAGGTCAAGTGTTTGTAAACAGTACGTGGAAATTGTAAACATTCAATGTGCAAGTCCTAATTCGAGAAGGTCATAGTAACTTTGGTTCGTGAATACCACTTTATGCTACAGTGGATTTGACGTTCAGTGCGCGTTTGACATTTCGTTTCTGTGTTCGCAAGGAGCAAGAAATTTATTTTAGTTTCAGCTGTGACTGAACTTGTTCTGCAACACATTGAAATTGATTGCTATATGTTTATGTTACTTCTACTGTTTTTGTGTATTTTTCTGCGGGTTTTCGGTTGGTGGGTCTTACAGTAAATATGCCACTTAATCGAGGCTTACTGTAAGCGTTCTGTAGGTGCAAATTTTCTTAATTTGAAAATTTGCTAGTGACAATTGGTCGCTATTGATGTTAGCTGTGATGTAACTGTACTTAACGTTGTTTTTGTAATATTTTTGTCTGGTTTTCAGTTTTGATTTTCGATTTGTTTTGTTTGTATTCTGTAGGTCTCTCCTTTCTTTTTTATTTCTCTACACATTTTTGGTTAAAACAGTGTTGCCATTTGTATTGTTTTGTATCTTTGTCTTTGTATTTTTTTTTTTTTGTACTACATTACTGTCATGCACAGTCTACATACATATACTTGGTCATGTATTGATATTATTGATAAGGTAGACTCTTCATATAGAGTTTGTTAATAAAATATTATTATATAAGATATTTATACAAGTTCTTTGATAAAAGACTTGTTATCTACAAAGATTGAGACAAGGTGAAATACATATTCAAGTTCTTTATAAAAAAGACTTGTGCCCATAGTGAGTGGGATATAAGGAATTTTTTTTCCACAGGTACTCAAGTGATTTTTTGGTTACATTATAAACAAGGGGACCATACAAGGTCTTTGTCTAAGACTAAGAGAGTGAAATAAAGTGAAGTGAGTATACAAGTCTATCATTTCAGACTTGTCTCCCATTAAAGTGGGATAATTTAATATATTTACTTCTACAAGTTACTGATCTCAGTAGACAAGATGTCTACATTAGAGTACTTTATTACACAAGGGAAGGCCCTTGATAAAACTGGTCAACAGTTAGAACAATGGGCTGTTGCTCAGTATGACAAAGCATTAGCTGCTGAAGAGAGAAGAGCTGCTGCAGAAGAGAGAAAAGCTGCGGCGGAACAAAAAAGACTAGACAGAGAAGCTGATATTGCTGCTGAACAAAAGAAATTGCAGATGCAGGTGGAGGAAAGGAGATTTGAAGCTGAACAAAAGAGATTAGACAAAGAAGCTGCTGCGGAACAAAAGAGATTAGACAAAGAATCTGAACAAAAGAGATTAGACAAAGAAGCTGAACAAAAGAGATTAGACAAAGAAGCTGCTGCAGAGGAGAGGAAAGCTCAAGCTGCTGCAGAGGAGAGGAAAGCCATACATGCCACACTTAAAGGTTTACCCATAATCTGTACGGGGTGTTTGCGTTTTCAGATGTGTACGGGCCGTACACGGGTCTGTACGGGTTTTTTCGCCTAATGATGTGCGTGGCGTGTTCATTCACAATTTTTCGCTAAAGCTAGCGCGAGGTTACTGATTATTTGAACGATTACGCAGCACTGAAATCTTTTTTGAGTCGAGCCTATTGTTTAGGATTAATTTCCAGTTTAGTATTATTTGATTTCACTAAAACTTGTAGAAAGTGCGTAAGAAATGTAAATTTGAAAAATAATACAATAGCCTACAAATTATGGGTACCCTAATAACGTAATGACGGTCGCCGAATGCTCCACATGTATTTTCGTACCATTTAGAGTTATAATTAGGGTTACAGCTAGGGTTAACCCTAAATCTAAATGGTACGAAAATACACGCGGAGCATTCGGCGAACGTCATTCCGATATTACCAAATTATGAAACTGAAAAGAAAAAAAAAACCACAATAGCGTGGAAAATTTACATCTTAACTCGATCAGAGAAAAGTTTATTTGGAGTTAGCCTACTTCTCTTCTTAGTTTTTAATTTCGTTTCTTTAAAAAACAATGTTATTTTGCCTTTGGTGGTCATCATTACGGTCATTCAATGATTTATAATTATTAAATAATTAATTAGCCTACTATCAATGTTTGATTGACACTAAAATTTGTATGGGAAGGTCTATTTAAAACTACCAGTTGGGCTTTAACGGCTATTCCAATTTTTGAAGTTCGGTAGAAAATATACAGGCTAATATTACGCCAGCGCTAGTTTATATTTTCATTACCAGCTTTAGCAAAAAATTTATTAGATTTTAAATTTAAGATTCCTAACCCATAATGCTTATTACTGGTCTCTTTAGGCCTGTACTTTTATAAGGCACTATAGAAAACACAGCAACTGTTCTTCATTTCAACCATAAATTGTATTAATTTTTTTCCAAGATTCTATTTCATTATATAATATTAAAATTACAAATAATTATATTTTTCAAATTGATTATTAATATTTGTATTTACTTTTTCACATTAATATTTTTTTTTTTTTCTGTCTAGCAGGAAATATTGCATCCATCTAACAGCATGGCTGAGCCTAACTTTAAAAAAAAGGAGGTTAGAAGAAGATCAACGTCGTGGGAAGTTTCAATCTGACTGGACAACTACATTCCCTGGGATTATTGAGACATCCAAATTAGGCTCTTCACATGCATACTGTAGAATATGCAATAGAGATATTAAAGTGATGGCATCTGGCTTACACGATGTGAGGGAGCATTTCAAAACAAAACTGCATGAAAGGAACTATCAGCTGAAGAACGGAAGTTCTATCAAGGCCTTCTTTACTCAGCCTCAACAAGAAGATGATAAAATAACGAGGGCTGAAGTTTTATTTGCAAATTTTATTGCTCAACACAACATAGCTGCTTCTATAGCTGACCATTTTTCAGACTTATCAGCTGAGATGTTTCCGGACAGTGCTATTGCCAAACGTTTCAAATGCAAGCGAACCAAAACAACAGCCATTATTAAAAACTGCTTGGCTCCATCTGCAACGGAGCCAGTCATCAAATTATGCAGGAAGACACCTTTCTCCTTGATGATCGATGAGTCACATGATAGAAAAACTGACAAGCGTTTAGCTATAATGGTGAGGGTATTTGAAGATGGCATAGGACCTAGAACCAGGTTGCTGGGCATGCCGGTCGGTACTGGTGGAACCAGTGAAGCTATTTTCAGTGATATTGATGCTGTGTTCAGCGACTTACAAATCCCATGGATTAACTGTATAGGTTTTGCAAGTGACAACTGCAATGTAATGGTTGGCAAATCAAACTCTGTACTAACGCGAATCAAGAGCAAGAACCCTGATGTGTTTAGTATAGGGTGTATTTGCCACCTTGCAAATCTTTGTGCCAAGGAGGGTATAAAGCAGCTGACTATTCCTGTTGATGACCTTTTGATAGATATCTTCTATCATTTTGAGCATAGCTCAAAACGGAAAAAATCATACAGAGAGTTTCAACTGTTTACAGGAGTGGATGCACTAGACATACTAAAGCACTGCCAGACTCGCTGGCTTTCTTTGCAGAAAGTAGTGGACAGAATTTTAAATCAATATTCTGCTCTATCTTCATACTTCGAGAGCCACGACGATATGGAAAAACCATGCCGTGTCAAAAACATTCATCAGTTACTAAAATCACCACTGACCCAGATGACTCTACGTTTTCTCCAATTTGTGCTACCTCTGTTGACTGAATTTAACAAATTGTTTCAGACAGATGAGTCCCAAATAGGTGGTATGATGGATGAAATGGATCGTCTGCTACGAAAATTTATTGTCAAATTTGTAGAGATGAAATATGTAAAAGAGGTGAAAGATATAAGATTGTTAAAGTATGCTGAACGTGATCTACAGCATGATGACCATACACTTGCTGTTGGTCTGTCCAACAGGACATTACTGGAAGAGTTAGATATAAGTTCTCAAGTGAGAAATTCATTTTTCAGAGATGTGAGGAACTTTTATGTTGCTGTTGTGAAAAAGATATTGGATAAATTTCCATTTGAGAATGAAGTCCTTAAGGATATCAAAATTCTTGATCCAGCCTTTAAAGACACAGTTCAATATACAGCAATCTGTAAGCTGGCCAACACTTTTGCACCACATTTAGACCAAGAGGTGTTAAAGGATGAATTTGAAGATTATTGTTTGCTGCCTGATGAATGTATTTCAAGATTTGACGCTGGACAAAAAAGAAGCTTTTCTAGGTACTGGCTTGACATAATCAACCTGAAAACTAGCACTGGTCGTACACGATTTCCCAGTCTGGCAGTCATAGTGAAACGCTTATTAACATTGCCTCACAGCAATGCTGACTGTGAGAGGTCTTTCTCTATGATGAAAAAGATTCACACGGACTGCAGAAATAGACTAAATGATGATACAGTCACAGCATTTCTACAATGCAAAATAAATTCTAACTCTTGTTGTTTAGGTTTTAAAGCAAGTGAAGACATGCTTAAAAAGGCAAAGGCCGCATGTCACTATGATGGTGCAGAACCATCTAATTGAATATACTTTTACATGAATAAACTCTTTTGTTACGTTTTTCAGTCTTTGTACAGGTTTTGCGGGTCTTTGTACAGGTTTTGCGGGTCTTTGTACAGGTTTTTTAAATTTTTTGTACAGGTTTTTCATCTCTGAGGTGTGGCATGTATGGGAAAGCTGAGGCTGAAATTAGGAAAATGGAACATGAGGAAAGAAAACAGAAGATGGAACTTGACGAAAGACTCGCAACTTTGGAGTTAGAGAAATTGAAATTGGCGAGTACGGGTGCTCAGCAAACAACTTCGAGTACGACAAAGGAGTTTGTTAGTAGGATTAAATTGCCTCATTTCAATCCTTTAAAGGATGACGTAGCAGATTATCTAGATAGATTCCAATTTTTGTGCGATACGCATAACATAAAAAAGGAAAAATATGTTGAACAACTGATGCCATTTTTTACAGGTGACACAGTGACTACTCTTATGACAATAGTCGAACATGAGAGGACTAATTATGATGTTGTCAGGGCAGCATTGCTAAAAAAAATACCAACTAAAAGAAGAAGATTATCGTCTTCGTTTTAGGACAATGTTGCCAGAAAATGGAGTAGATTTCTCTGATTTTGTTACAAAGATACGTCGTACATTTACACGATGGGTTGAGTTGTCTCAGACTGAGAAAACATATGAAGGTCTAATGGACTTATTATTGCGAGATAAGGTTTTGTCATCTGTTAATGATTCTTTTCTTGCATTCCTTCATGAGCGTAAGCCTAAAAACTTAAAAGATATGGAGGAATACTGTTGTCAGTATGCCACAGCACATCCCCATGCTACAGTTAGCAATTCTAAAGTGAAAGAAGGGTTGCCAGCTGCTTCGGCTACACCATATGGCCCTAATTTCAAAAAAAAATTTCAGGGTGCTCAACAAAACTGGAATAGGGGAAGTAATCAAAATTACACTCAGAAGCGGAGTAATCCAACACATGATGGTTCTTCGTCTATGAATTGGAGACAAGATGGTAGTTCTCGTAATTTTAGTGGTAATAATTTGAGACACTTTCGCAAAGGCTATCCAAATAATAACTATTCAAATTTTCGAGGTAATCATTCTCGACGTCAAGATTATGACGATGGTGAATTTAGAAACCGGGATTCAAACCGGAATGATGATTACAATAGGCAGTATGATAACAATTACAGGGGAAATGATAGTCGAAATAATTACAGGGGAAACGATAATCGAGGCAGACCTAGATTTAACAAGAAAAGACCTTTCCAACAGGCAAACTCTGCACAACAAGAGTTTGATGGAGCCTGTAATACAGTAAATGATAGTGGTAACTCTAGGGCTATCACTGGTTGTGCTTTCGATTTTGGGAGAGCAACTGAAGGCCCCAATGCTTAACATTGTTTGACTCATCGACTGTATCTACGCTAAGTTGTGGTCACCCTCTTCCTGCTCTACCTGCTACAGTTGCGCATGATGGGAGAGATCTCTCATCTTACATAAAGGTCTAATAAATGGTAGGCTAGTCTCAGTACTTTTCGATTCGGGATGTACTACTGTCGGGGTTAGGGAGTCTCTGATAGATCCTTGCTGTGCCACTGGAAAAACAATCAAATGTGTTACATTTGGTGGTACTATGGAAAGCTATCCTACTGCTATTATTAGGATTGACACTCCTTTCTTCACAGGAGAGGTCCATGCATGTCTTCTTCCTAATCCTATTGCGGATCTTATAATCGGTCGTATTCATGGGGTTAAAGAATGCACCCCGCAACAAATTTCTAGTTGGGAAGAAAAAAACATTCAAACGGTCAATGCAGTGGTGACAAGAGCTCAAGCTCTTAATCCCCCAACTTCATCTGATAATAGTAATGAAGTTGATAGCCAAGACGAGCACTTGGTGATTTCCCATGACTCGTTTGTTAAACGTCAAGAAGAGGATCCTTCTTTGAAGAAATTCTTCCTTCTTGCAAAGAAAGGGGATCCCAATCAAAATACGAATCACAAATCGTATATCACTATGAAGAATGGTATATTGGTACGAATGGTACAACACTCGGACAAGTCTATGCACTCGCAAATTCTTGTGCCTAAGTGTATGAGAGCCTTAATTCTTCGGCATGCACACGATTCTCAGTGTGCTGGACACATGGGTTTTTCCAGAACTAAAACTAGAGTCCTTGCGTCCTTCTTTTGGCCATTCGTGAATAAAGACATCCGAATTTATTGCCGATCTTGCAAAATTTGTCAAGAGGTCAAGTCTAGAGGTCTGAGACATGCTGCTCCTATTCAGGCTGCAGATATTCCGATTCGGCCGTTTCAGAAAATGGCTATAGACATCATTGGTCCGTTCAAAATTAAGTCAGCCAGAGGACACCAATTTATCCTCACTTGCGTGGACATGTGCACGCGTTGGCCAGAGGCTATTCCTCTGAAGAGCATATCAACTGTCGATATCGCTGATGCTCTTTGGCTCGTATTTTTCTCGTCTGGGATTCCCCGGAGAAATACTGTCGGATCACGGCACTCAGTTAATTTCGGACGTTATGTCTCAGGTAATGGCTACGCTAGACATTAAAAGGTCTCTCAGTAGTATTTATCATCCAATGTCCAATGGATTGGTAGAACGTCTTAACAGGACACTAAAGAACTTACTTGGCAAGATAACGGAGGATCATCCTGAAGATTGGGACAGGGTTTTACCTGCAGTCCTCTTTGCCTATAGAGACGTTCCCAACGAGCATACAGGGTTTTCTCCTTTCGAACTTGTCTTTGGCGCGCAACCGCGTGGTCCGATGTCCTTGTTACACGATTTGATAACTTCCGATAATATTGACGATGATACACAATCGTCATATGAATATGTCATAGCTCTTAGAGAAAAGATTATCGAATCGTGCAGGTTAGCAACTTCATCTTCCGAATTTGCGAAAGAAAAAGCTAGGCGATTTGCTAATAGGAAAAGACGCCTACGTCAACTTTGTCCTGGAGACAAAGCATATGTCTTACTGCCCTCAAGAGAGAATAGACTTCTCATTTCATGGAAAGGTCCATACACTATAGTCTCAAAAATTTCCGATGTCGACTATATTGTCGATGTGGATGGAAGGAATAAAACCTTCCATATAAATATGCTAACAGAGTTTATTGAACGTCCAGACTATTTGCAGCCTATTTTCCAGGCGACGGACGACTCTCCAGTCCAACATGGTCACATCTCATCCCTGTCCGTTATACAGGATGAGGAAACTATTTTTTCTGAAGTGAACTTACCTCTTCCTGCGATTCCACTTACTTCAACGGAATCGTGGAGAGACGTTACAATCTCTTCGAACTTGTCTTTTGAGGAACAGCTTCAAGTATCCTCTACGTTACAATCATATCAGGATGTCCTTACCGACATTCCTGGACACACAGATGACATAGAACATGACATCATACTTACTGATCGTAATCCGATCAGAGTAAGACCATACCCAATACCTATTCATTTTCAAGCACAAGTCGAGAAAGAATTGGATGAAATGATTCAACTACAAATAATTGAACCATCCACTTCAGCTTATTCTTCGTCGATAGTTATTGTTCGAAAGAAAGACAATAACATACGTCTTTGCGTTGACTATCGCAAATTAAATCAAGTTACGAAGTTCGATGCTGAACCTATGCCGTTATTAGATGATCTACTTATTAGACTTTCTAAAGCTAAATTCTTTACTAAACTAGACTTGTCGAAAGGTTATTGGCAAGTCCCACTGACGGAGCACGCCAAACCTCTCACTGCTTTTTCGACACCTAGGGGTCTGTTTCAATGGAATTTTATGCCTTTCGGGCTTATGAACGCCCCAGCGACTTTCGTGCGCATGATGCGACGAATTCTATCAGATCGTGCAGATGTCATTGCATATTTAGACGACATCTGTCTTTTCAGCGATACTTGGGAAGAACACTATTTGGGTCTAAAGGAATTGCTATCTACTCTACGTGAGCATAGTTTGACTGCTAAACCCTCTAAAGCTTTTGTTGGGTTTAGTGAAATTTCCTTCCTAGGTCATCGAGTTGGTCATGGTCTGTTGAAGACAGAGGACCAAAACATTTCAAAGATATTAAATATCTCGGTTCCGAAGACGAAAAAGCAAGTGCGTAGTCTCTTGGGATTGATACAATTCTATGGAAGATTCATTGAGACTCTGTCCTCCACTTTCAACGTTATTGAAAAAAGGTTCTCCTAATATGGTACGTTGGTCCCAAGAATGCCAATCTTCATTGGATCAGGTTAAGAATTTGTTCTCATCTCATCCTATCTTAAGACTACCAACGATTGATAAGACTTTTGTCCTTCGTAGTGATGCCTCTTCCACTGGGATTGGAGCGGCACTAATGCAGGAATATTCAGGAACTCTGCATCCTGTAATGTATATTTCTAGGAAGCTAAATGCGGCAGAAAGGAATTACTCGGTTTTGGACCGTGAATTGTTGGCTATGGTTTGGTCCATTCTTAAGCTACAAAGGTTCCTTCTGGGCGCGCATTTCTTTATGGAAACCGACCAAAAAGCTCTTACGGCTATGCAAAGTAAGGATTTGAAGAGCTCGAGATCTACTCGTTATGCTATTGCTCTTCAGCCTTTCCATTTCACGGTGCGAGCTATCCGTGGTTCGGATAATGTGATGGTGGACATATTGTCTAGATGCCCACATGATTCCAGTTAAATCTTGTGTCCTAGTTTTTCCTGATATACTTTCAGACTTAGATCTGTCCTTAATATCATAATATGTTGTAATACAAATGTATTTGGATGATGTTTAGATAATTTAACAAATTTCATTTTGTCCATCCATCAGTGATATGTTGCTAAAATAGCATTGACATTTGTATATTGCTATGATTATATTATTTAGTAATGTTTGATATATGATTGGTATTGCCAGCAACTTAGGTTTCTTGAATGGTATCCCTTAGTTTGTTTGGCTTAAAGGAAATATTTTCTCCTATGTTGAGAGATGATTTGTATTCTCTTCAGACGCCTTATTTATGCGTCTATTGTACCTGATATTAGGTTCAGTTTTTGCATGAGCACAGAAGTGATACTGGTGCTATCTTGCTCATGGACATATTTAAAAAAAAAAAAAATTTCATTTTTTTTTTACAGGGGGGTGGTAGTAATGTTGCTGTCATTTTCGACGGAGTCATCTGTCGAGTTATTTGCCTATGTTTTATCATAAGTATAATTGTGTCTTTACCTGCGATGTCAGGTTGATTAGGGGTTGTCTTCCCTTGTTTATTCATTCATTGTGTTTTGACCTTTAGGGTTAAAGGTTGACAGTTCGGGCGTAGGCCTATGGGAAGGTTTTTTTAAGCGGGAGAGAGTTATACTTCCGGCAAGCCGGGAAGGTCCTGTTTTTCTGAAGGGACCAAGAGTCCATTGTTTTTTCGGGGAGAATCTTCGAAGTAACTGCTATGGCAGTTTTCCCCAGTGAATCTCTGTGCGTCGGGATGACGACAGAATTCCTTGTTATGTTCTGAGGATTCATTTTCCAGGTAATACCGACCTTTATGCATTATTACGCTTTTCGGTGGCAGAACATGTAAAAGGATTACTTAGTGTGAACTGCAGCTCACCGATCCTATATATTACAGAACTTATATATTTGTGCTCGAGGTAGCCATCCAAGACTGTTAGTCTTTATATTGTCCAGAAATCCAGTGACGAAGATATATTGTGGGAACCGCAGATTGGCGGGATTTATGTCTACAATAAGCATTACTGCAGGGTTGATGATAACCTATTTAACAGAAGTACACAGCCGACGTCAGAACGAGGCCTGTGTTTTCGGCTATTCTACTACAGCCTGATAATGTGCAATTGGCGGGGAATGCCAAGTTGCACCTATGTGTCAAAGTGACTAAGGCATCTGACGCGTTTAGTCAGAGATGCCAAGGGCGACGCTACGAACTGTCATTATTGAAGAACTTTGCTATTGACCATGCACGTCTATTCTGATGTTTACCTTTTGAATGCCAACTGTATACCTATCAATTTCAGGTCAGCATGACCTTGTTACACTGACTGTTCCTGTTGATACTATGTGTGTTCTTGTCAATAAATGTTTTGAAACATGCCTGCAGTGTCCAAGCATCCTTGACTACTGCATGTGAGAGTATGGGTTGCAGGGTCTTCATATATACGAGCCTAAACACATTCGCGCCTTCATTCGCACCCACACTCAGTTCATCATACGCTCGCACTACACATCTAACAACAAGTATACTGTCTTGGGCCAGTGATCACCTCAACAAGAGAAAAAGACAGTTACACCTAGTTAGTTTTTTGTTACCATGTCATGATGATGTGGTGTATTACCCTATTTACTTTTACCTTGCCATGTCATAATGACATGTTGTTTCCAGTTCAGTGCACATTCCGTTGTGTTGTTGTATCTCTTTAACATTCTTCTCACCCTCTTGATCCATCCCCTCCTGGATGATTATTTCTAATCTCTTCCATTTTGAGGTTTTTGATCCATGCTGCTAGTTGATGGAGGTATATCTTCACAAGATTTATACCTAGGGATCTCTGAGGATACATAGAAGGAATAGGCTATTGCTCTCTCTGGTATGTCGTCAGGGGCCACAAACATGAGGTTGTGTATGTTGTCAGGGGCCACAAACATGAGGTTGTGTATGTTGTCAGGGGCCACAAACATGAGGTTGTGTATGTCATCAGGGGCCACAAACATGAGGTTGTGTATGTCATCAGGGGGCCACAAACATGAGGTTGTGTATGTCATCATGGGGCCACAAACATGAGGTTGTGTATGAGACTGGTAGCTTCATCTGGTATGTCATCAGGGGCCACAAATATGAGGTTGTGTATGTGACTGGTAGCTTCATCTGGTATGTCATCAGGATCCACAAACATGAGGTTGTGTATGTCATCAGGGGCCACAAACATGAGGTTATGTGTGAGACTGGTAGCTTCATCTGGTATGTCATCAGGGGCCACAAACATGAGGTTCTGTATGTCATCAGGGGGCCACAAACATGAGGTTGTGTATGAGACTGGTAGCTTCATCTGGTGTGTCATCAGGGGCCACAAACATGAGGTTGTGTATGTCGTCAGGGGCCACAAACATGAGGTTGTGTATGAGACCAGTAGCTTCATCTGGTAATGTCATCAGGGGCCACAAACATGAGGTTGTGTATGTCATCAGGGGCCACAAACATGAGGTTGTGTATGTGACTGGTAGTTTCATCTGGTATGTCATCAGGATCCACAAACATGAGTTTATGTATGTCATCAGGGGCCACAAACATGAGGTTGTGTATGTCATCAGGGGCCACAAACATGAGGTTGTGTATGAGGCTGACAGCTTCATCTGGTGAAATAAATTGTAACAGAAACCACTGCTGCAGGAGCATGTGCATTACACAGACTTTCTTGGGGGAGGGGGGGTAGCTGGAGTGGTGGATCAATGTTCCATAAGTAGCAGAAATAAGGAGATAATAATAATGATGATAATAAATGTAGTTGTGTTTCAGTAACCTCAGGTATGTCAATAAGTCTCTTCTCATTTTGTTGGTGTCAAATTGTGTTTGTCTATACTGCAGTAATTACTTACTTCTTTCTCTGACCACAGTTGAATGAAACTCCATACAAGATGGCCAAGTCAAGACCCAGATGGGTATGTTGTAGATAAATATGGTGTGTGTACAAACACACACACACACACATATGCATATATATATATATATATATATATATATATATATATATATATATATATATATATATATATATATATATATATATATATATATATATATATATATATATATATATATATACACATACATCCATACCTGTCGCGCAGCGGATAAAGAATATGAAAAATAAATAGAATAGAGATAACAGATATGGAAAGCTAAGGTTTTGGAAGGATCACCCAGAGGAAGATTGGCTCAAGAAGTCCAGTTAGGGTCCTCCACAGGATCTGGAGGGAGACAAAGAGTGTAAATTCTCCTAACTGAGAACAGTGTTCTGTAATGGGTTATTTGGAGATATTTGGTCTCTCGCTACCATAGTCACCCCTTCTGTTATCTATTATTAATATCCTTAATTTGGTTATTACTGTTATTATTATCATATTTAGTTACTAGCCCCCACTTCTAAAAGAAGATAAATATTAGACAATATGTAACAGGTAATAAGTCTTCTGGTACAATATTTACACCCAACTGGTTTAATAAAGGTAAAATGTAGCTGATATGTGAATATGTGAGCGATTCTGAAGTTATATGTGTGATATATGTGCATTAGGTCTGACAAGTTCAAGTTTGTTTCATCATGATGACTTTTGGCTCTGGCTATATCATTGATGTGGTGTACTCCCTTTTATGAAGGAACACTTATCTTTTCAGCCCCAGGCTGATAGTGAATTGTGGTCCGGGTTGTCCTATGTCTAGTTGTGCCAAACTTGAGTGACGTTGCATCAGGTAGCGTTGGTCTTGGGTCATGAACCTCAGTCTCTAATTATATGGATCTGCCTTTGCTGCGCTCGACTTCCTATTCTTCGGCCTGAGATTGGAATGTCGTGCAGGGCTCCCCCACAGACTGAAGACAAATAAGGCTTCATTAGTTTTCTAGCTTGAGGAAACTTGACTTTTTCCTAAGCCATCTGTCTGCTAGTCATATGTCTAGCACCTTATCTTGAATACACGTTTTCCCATTTCTGTCATTTATTATTATTATTTTCCTGCCGCTAATTGTCTGGCTGCTGTATTCTACAAAATCCGACAGTATTCTAGTTCTGTGCCTCTTGCCAAATCGTCATGTCAAATATGATGAATTATTATAGAATACATATAAAATGAGTATGAACATTTTGTACAGCATAATCCGGTAGAATAATATAATGCATAAGATCACACTGTAGCCATGTGACTAGACATGATCATAAAGCAAAAACGAATCCCCTACCAATCACTGTGCCTATTTTAAAAGGTACTGCACAATTTAACAAAATACTATTTAACTAAGGAGATACCACTTACCTACTCAGAGATGGATTCTAACGTTGTATTTGAAATGCAATGATCTCTTAGATCTACCTCAGAAAGCTTTCTGATTGTAAGTGAATTTTGTAGCATCAGACGCAAACTTTAAGTGCGATTTTGGCTGGGTCACATGGTCTGACGTCTTATGGATGCTTGCCCTCCAGCCGTGGGAAAAAAATCACGTGGGTTGTTGCTTAGACCGGTTCTTAGCCGGGTCTGAAATAATTGGGGTACTCCCTTTCATTCGTTGCTATTCTAGGCTGGTTTTTACTAGTTTAAAGCCACTGAAAGAGTTGCACAGCCTAGGAACTGCCCAACATCATGCAAGAAACTAAGTAAACGAATGGGAGTAATGAGCATTAAGACCCACAGGCTGAGAGAGCCAGAAATTAAGACCAGATATCAGGGGCTTATTGCTACGGCAGTGAGAAACACAGAACAACAACCTGATGACTTGGAAACCCTCTGGCTTAAATTCAAGGACATCATATAGACAGCTGCTGCAGAAGCATGTGGTGAAGTCCGACTTGAGAACAAGAGAAAGAGGACACCTTGGTGGACAGAGGAAGTCAAAGAGAAAATAAGAGAGAAGAAAATGGCATGGAAACAATACTTAGGAGCTAAAAGTAACAGCAGGACAAATAGAGAAATATAAAGAATATGTGACACTCAGAACAGAAGCGAAGAACAAGGTGCTAGCAGCAAAACAGAAGTCCTGGGAAGAATTTGGAGAAAAGCTAGAAAAAGATGCACAAGAAAACTAGAAATTGTTTTATAAGACACTAAAGAACATGAGGAAGGAAAAACAAAGCCCTCTAAAATTTATAAAGGACAAACAAGGTAAATTGCTTACTGCCCCGAAGGAAGTAATGGAAAGAATATTTCTCAGAACTCCTTGATGGTGAGCAAGGCCAAGCATCAGAAATGATAACCACTAGCACAGAAGTGAAAACCAATGATGGTGAAGATGACATAAAGATGGAAGAACTGAAGGCAGCACTGGAGAAAATCAAGATGGGCAAAGCAGCAGGGCATGATGGTATAACACCAGAAATGGTTAAGTACATGGGAGCATCAGGCGACCTATTACTCTTAAGGATCCTACAGGTAGTGTGGTGCAACAAAGCCATACCAAAGTATTGGGAGATTGCCATCATAACACCGATTTTCAAAAAGGTTGATAATCGACAATGTGGAAACCATAGAGGCATATCCCTTCTCAGTGTCCTGGTAAAATCTACTCTAGAATCCTAGAGCAAAGACTCCAACGTCTAGCTGAGCCACACTTGGATGAAGTCCAGTGCAGATTCCGAGAAAACGGAAGTACTCAAGACCTAATCTTCACAATCAGACAGCTGAGTGAAAAGGCCCTTGAGTATAAGAGTGAGATCCATCTTTGTTTCATAGATCTGGAAAAGGCATTTGACAGGGTACCCTGGAGCAAACTTTGGGACTGTTTGGCAAGGAAGAATTATTCCAGCACCTCTGATTCATGCTATACAGAACTTCTACAAGTCTTGCATAAATTATGTGAGGACAGCAAACCATAAGTCAGAAGAGTTCAGCACCACCACTGGTGTAAGACAAGGTGATATCCTATCACCTTATCTTTTCTTACTCCTCATGGACGATGTCATCAAGGCATGTAAGGAGAGGACAGGAAATTATTCAGTGGTGTACTGGAAGATGAGACAGGTCTGTATTTCAGAGCTGGCATTTGCTGATGATGTTGCCCTAATTGCTAAATCAGAGGCACATCTCCAATCCAACCTGCAAGTCTGGAAGGAAGAGCTGGAGAAGAGAGGGATGGTCATAAGCAGCTCTAAAACAAAATCCATGGTGATATCACGAGAAGAAAGAAGACATCAGATTAAGCTGGGAGAACAGGTCCTGGAGCAGGTCGACCACTTTAAATACCTCGGAGCTATTATAGACCGAAAGGGAGGCATCAAAGAAGAGTTGGCCACTCGAAAAGCAGCAGCTGGGAGACTTTTTCAGGCCATAAATCGAGGATTCCTCAGCAAGAGAGAGGTTGGTAAGAAAATGAAGATGGCTGTATACTGCTCCACCTATGTCCCAGTCTTGACATATGGATGCGAGTCATGGGCAATGACTACAACCCACAAAAGCCAGATTCAAACCTCAGAAATGAGGTATCTGAGGAAGGTGGTTGAAGTAACAAGAATAGACATGGTCCGCAACCAGTCCTAAGGCCTAAAATCCCACCCCCTGCAGACCCAAGTAGAATAGTCCCAACTAAGATGGTTTGGCCATGTCTGCAGAATGGGAGAAGATCAGCTACCATGACAAGTATGGGAAACAAAGAGCCAGAGATCCAGACCCCCAGGATGACGCTGGGAGGACAACATTAGACAATCTTTGAAGGACCGAGGACTACAATATAACCAGTCCAGGAGGAAGCCAGCCGATAGGATAGTCTGGCGCTCTCTCTTCCAAATCTCTAAACCTCACGGTAAAAGGAGAACGACTAAGTAAGTTAAAGCCACTCTAATACTAGGTTTTATTGTGACATCATTAGTTTAAAAAATAGTGTCAGACGCGAGGAGAATCGGTAGAAACTGCAAGCAGAAAATGTAGCAAATTTTTACTTACATGCCTGAACGATGAAGAAAAGGTGGTGTCCCATTGATTAAATTAAGAGAAGACTGGCCCGGGTTGTCACATGAACCATACATAAATATATTTTGGAATGCAGCATATGAGTTGTATACCTGTAGTGGTTGAACATCAAATAAATGTACTACAGTATGTTAGTGAAGGTTATGAGTTGTTAAATAAGTAAGATAAATTCAAGAGGGGAGAGAATTATAATAACATTCCTTTTGCATGTGTAGAAATTGTTGCATGTAAGAAAGTGTGGGAAAAAGTTGTATGTCCGCATTGCAGAAAGTGCTAAAAATGTTTTAGGTATGGCCATGCATGTATATGCGTTATTTACATGACTAAAGTGTGTTTCTCTCTGACTGTGGTGTATTTGTTAGCCACTAGATTCCCAGCAACAAAAGAGAACATTTGCAAGAATCCATAGGGCAAACATTCAGCAGCTTTGTGATTTGTTTGGTGAAGTTCAGAACAGTGAGAAAAAACATTACTTTAGAATGTTTGGTAAAGCAAAGTATCGATGTAGTGGATAGGAATAAACTCTGGCCAGTATTAAAAAACTGCTAAATGCAAGGGCATCTATTAGACAACATGAGAGCTCTGTGCCATACATGCAAAAGTGTAGCAAGAACAACTGATGCATTTGATTAAACCAAATTACTTTGACAAGACAGTATACTATCTCCACTATTGTTCAACATTTATGCTTTTTACAGATGATAAAAGTCTGATGTATGAAGATTGAAACAGATTACAAAAAGATAGATGCACATAATTCAACATGTGGACAGTACAAAATGAAGATCACCACATTAAAAACAGAAACCATGCAGGTCAGCAGATCACTAAGCCCACTTAACATACATGTCAACATCATCAGGTTTAAACAAGTTTCAGAGTTCAAATATCCATTAAGCATTTCACAGAAGATGGAAGACTTAACAGAGAAATTGAAACAAGATGTCAGAAAAAGCCAGTGTGTGACATGCTAGCTGTCACCAATACTCAAACATTAGAATGTCAATATGGAAATTAAAAGATAATTGATAAAAAGATATTCTCACCAACTCTTTGCAGTCAGTGTCCAACATAGTTCCTGACCAGAGCACAAGGTTCCACAACCAGAGAGTACATGAGAGGAAAATGCAGAAGAGACAGAATGAGAAATGATGACATCAGTAAAACTGTAGGAACGATATCCTGCATTAAATGTATAGAGAGACAACAAATAAAGTGGTTTGGCCATCTCATGAGAATGGAACCCAATCAATTACCACTGCAGGCAGACAACAGTAGAAGATCTGGCTTTAAGTCATGGGAAAGGATAAGAGGAGATAGATAAGACAGCGTTACAGAAATCCTGCAAGAACATTGGCTGACATCAACCAATGGGACACACTTGGCTCCAGAATAAAAACTTGTGCTCAAACCAAATGCTTCACGGCAATAGTGGACCAAACTTGTGCTCAAACCAAATGGTTCATGGCAATAGTGGACCAAAATTGTGCTCAAACCAAATGCTTCACGGCAATAGTGAACCAAAAAAAGAACAGTTGATGCAAAAAAATGAGAAGTGACAGTTTTTTAGAGCAGAAAGAAATGGCTTTGTTTGTGTCTGGCGGTTTTGGCACAAAATGGTTTTTTAGAACTTAGAAAACTTGTCATGTATTGGTAATCATAATGCCATATCTTTCAAACAGAACAAACCCAAAGACAATCCAGATGCCCTTGACCTTGAGTTGTTTGGAGAGTGGCAGACAGAGAAGTACATTCCCCCGCCTGCTGTTAATGTAAGTGCACTTCTGCAGTAAATGAGAGTATGTGCTTGAGACATAGGTTTTATGAGTTTTAATGTGAGCATACTGCCTGTAGTAAATAGGGACCCGCGTTTAAAACATAGATTGTGTGAGTTTTAATGGGAGCACACTGCCTGGAGAAAACAAAAGGAGATATTTAAGACATGATAGATTGTGTGGGTTTTAATGGGAGCCACACTGCTTGGCGAAAACGAGGAGATATTTAAGACATGATAGATTGTGTAGGTTTCTGACACTACACTGACTCGGGTATGTGTTAAGATGTTCCTTGTCTTGATAGGAAAAAAAGCTAATGAGCTGTTGGTCACTTTGACTTTCAGAGGTGGTTTCAGCACCTTGCTAAAATACAATTCTATGTGTCATATCTTAAACATGGACAAGTCAGATAACTTTATTTCTTACGAGTGCCTGAAAACATCCCTTTATGTTTGTCTAATATTTATTTACTGTTTACAGGCCTTGGATTTCCCTTCCTTATATGTTATAAATGTTTATACAATACCAGAAACCTACCCTCTGTTCTATACTACTGTTCTTAAGTCTTCTATCATTTACGAGACACAGTATCAAGGTCTTTGTCTTGTGTGGACTGACATATACTGTATAATAGGGGAACAACAGAAGTGATTGCGTCATTGTCTTGTGTTTCGCACTAATGACCGGTCAGTAAAGCATTTTTTTTTAGGGATGCCTAGCTGGCCGGGAGGATAGTGTGATTCGCTTGTATAGCTAGGTGGTGTTGTCGTACGGAAGGTCCGGGGTTCGAATCCTGGGTAAGCCACTCACGTCTGTTGTTTTTCTGTTGTCTAGTGTTCTACTTCTTTATTTCTTACGAGTGCCTGAAAACATACCTTTATGTTTGTCTAATATTTATTAGAACATCAACCTAAAGAAGACAGAGGTCATGACGCTCAATCTGAGCAACCCTGAGCCCATATCAGTAAGGAATCAGCAACTGGAACAGACAGATGCCTTCACATACCTAGGATGCATAGTAACACCAGACGGCGGAGCAAGCAGAGACATCAACAACAGAATGAACAAAGCAAGAACAGCCTTTTTTAGTCTAAACAACATCTGGAAGTCCTCTCAGTACAGCACAAGCACAAAATTAGGATTATATCAGAGCTGTGTGCTTTCTCTGCTTCTCTATGGCGTGGAGAGCTGGAGAGTTACAGAGAAGGAAATGTCAAAATTGTCCTCTTTTCACACAACATGCCTAAGAAAAATTCACCGAATCTTTTGGCCGAATACCATCACCAACCAAGATCTGCTTACTCGGAGCAAGCAAGAGGACATGCACACCATCATAGCTGGCAGACGCTGGAGCTGGGTTGGCCATGTCCTCAGAAGAGACCCTGATGCCATCACAAGAACAGCTATGCTATGGACCCCTGAAGGAAAACGAAAGAGAGGCCGACCAAAAACAACTTGGCGGAGGACTGTGGAGGCTGAGATGCAAAGAATGAACCAGAGTTGGGGCACTGTATGAAGGATGGCCGCCAACCGAGCTAAGTGGAATCAATTTGTTGTTGCCCTACAAGACGCCACCAGGCGTAATGGCCACTGACTGCTTTGACGGTCGGCGGCTAAGGATCAAAGAAGAAGAATATTTATTTACAGATAACTGGGGACCCTTCATGCTTGTGTTGCATTATCCTCGTGCTTGTAAGATAGCTTTAAAAACGCATAAAAAACAAAAGTAATCTATCATACGATATATTTGATTCCGTGTAACTTGTGTAGGCTGTGTAATACTTTTATATGCTGTCAGCATGGCCATTTGTGTTCCATGTTCTTGGGGGGGGGGGGGGGGGGGAAGGGGGGGGCAAAGAAAGAATAGGACCACCACAGCTGCCAAGCTTGTCACCAGAGGTCACCAGTGGTGATGAAGGTGAGGTTGTGCTCGGGACTGGCTACCTCACCTTGTCAAACAAATTGTTATAGAACTCACCACTACAAGGTGGCACATGTCATGCTTTGATGGAGGCTTCCTGTAAGATGGAGGCTACTGTAAGATGGAGGCTTCCTGTAAGATGGAGGCTACTTAAGATGGAGGCTTCCTGTAAGATGGAGGCTTCCTGTAAGATGGAGGCTTCCTTTAAGATGGAGGCCTCCTGTAAGATGGAGGCTACTTAAGATGGAGGCTTCCTGTAAGATGGAGGCTTCCTGTAAGATGGAGGCTACTGTAAGATGGAGGCTTCCTGTAAGATGGAGGCTACTGTAAGATGGAGGCTACTTAAGATGGAGGCTACTTAAGATGGAGGCTTCCTGTAAGATGGAGGCTTCCTGGAAGATGGAGGCTACTGTAAGATGGAGGCTTCCTGTAAGATGGAGGCTACTGTAAGATGGAGGCTTCCTGTAAGATGGAGGCTACTGTAAGATGGAGGCTACTTAAGATGGAGGCTTCCTGTAAGATGGAGGCTACTTAAGATGGAGGCTTCCTGTAAGATGGAGGCTTCCTGTAAGATGGAGGCTACTGTAAGATGGAGACTTCCTGTAAGATGGAGGCTACTGTAAGAGGGAGGCTACTTAAGATGGAGGCTACTTAAGATGGAGGCTACTTAAGATGGAGGCTTCCTGTAAGATGGAGGCTTCCTTTAAAATGGAGGCTTCCTGTAAGATGGAGGCTACTTAAGATGGAGGCTACTGTAAGATGGAGGCTACTTAAGATGGAGGCTTCCTGTAAGATGGAGGCTACTTAAGATGGAGGCTTCCTGTAAGATGGAGGCTTCCTGTAAGATGGAGGCTACTTAAGATGGAGGCTTCCTGTAAGATGGAGGCTACTGTAGTAGCAAACTCATGCTCCATAAAGGGCAGAAATGGTTTTACTGTGCACAGACCTTGACATTTTAAACAGATACCTTCTGACATGCTTCTGAAGTAGAATAATATACTGGTTCAGTCTCACATAACATCATACAATAAAATATTGGTACAGTCTCACATAACATCATAGAATAATACTAAAAGGTACTCCCATAGGGTAGTGAAGTGTTAGAGGCTTCACTGTATTAGGTCCAGCTTTGAGAGGTGGGGTGACCAGTTCTTTGCCTTCCCTAAATCTAGAGCAGTCAGGTACCTATTTACAGTTGGGTAGACTGGAGCAAGGTGCCAAGGTGTTTTGAACCTAGTACCTTTGCTGCAAGAGACCAGCACTCTAACCTCTCTGCTGATTGGACGATAGAATAATACTACACAGAGATAATCAAAATTGTGTGCATACAGAAGCAAGAATTTCTACTTTGATCAAAAGGAAGAATGAACAAACTATTTTAAAAAGGTTGAGAATTTGGCACGAAGGCCCATCTAACATTCTGCCTTTCATCTTAACTTTCATCCTGCATCCTGGCACTAAATTAATGAGGGCAAACTGTAAGTACTTAATTTGTTTTGCATACATGAGCAATACTATGATAAACACATTCTCATATATATGAGTTTATTCTGGAAAAAAAATGTCAGAAGTTAATGTTCAACTCAGATATGTACTAGCAGGGCAAAGGGACAAGATAAGACATTTTCTGTACTCTGTCATTTGATCTGGCAGGGCAAAGTTCCAAGAAATGAGTATGGGAATGTGGAGCTCTTCAAACCATGGATGTTACCTACAGGCACAGTCCAGGTCAGAGGTAAGAAGTCATGTCACCTTCCATAACTTATTCCTCCACCATTTTTTAATAGTTGCATGCATTTATAGCAACGTTGTTTTACAGTAATATTATATGTATACATTTAACTTATTTTTCATCATCTTTTTTCGAACCCCAGGGATCTAGATTTTTCCAATGACCTGGCACTTCTGTCACATAACTGTAATCAGATGCAAGACAGAATTAAAATGTGCCATGAGAGATCACAGCAAGTGGGTATGAAAATACACAGGGAGAAAACTAAGATACTGAGAATAAATGCAGGAAACGATAACAGAATTGTACTGGAAGAAACACCACTACAAGATGTAGAAACATACAAATACCTTGGCAGTAATATAGAGAAAGTTGGAGGGACAGACAATAATATCAAAACAAGAATATAAAAAGGTTAGAGGAGCTTTCTTTGCATTGGGAAATATCTGGAGATCAAAGAAATTAGGTCCAACACAAAAATCTAAATTTTCAATTGAAATGTGAAGTCAGTCCTATTGTATGGCTGTGAAACATGGAGAACAACAACCAAAAAACTGTAGACTTTCATAAATGGATGCTTGCATAAAATAGAAGGATTGAAGTGGTATGACACGATCAGTAATGTAGAACTAATGACAAGATCAGTAATGTAGAACTAATGACAAGATCAGTAATGTAGAACTAATGACAAGATCAGTAATGTAGAACTAATGACAAGATCAGTAATGTAGAACTAATGACAAGATCAGTAATGTAGAACTAATGACAAGATCAGTAATATAGAACTAATGACAAGATCAGTAATGTAGAACTAATGATAAGATCAGTAATGTAGAACTAATGATAAGATCAGTAATGTAGAACTAATGACAAGATCAGTAATGTAGAACTAATGATGAGATCAGTAATGTAGAACTAATGACAAGATCAGTAATGTAGAACTAATGACAAGATCAGTAATGTAGAACTAATGACAAGATCAGTAATGTAGAACTAATGACAAGATCAGTAATGTAGAACTAATGACAAGATCAGTAATGTAGAACTAATGACAAGATCAGTAATGTAGAACTAATGACAAAATCAGTAATGTAGAACTAATGACAAGATCAGTAATGTAGAACTAATGACAAGATCAGTAATGTAGAACTAATGATAAGATCAGTAATGTAGAACTAATGACAAGATCAGTAATGTAGAACTAATGACAAGATCAGTAATGTAGAACTAATGACAAGATCAGTAATGTAGAACTAATGACAAGATCAGTAATGTAGAACTAATGATACGATCAGTAATGGAGAACTAATGACAAGATCAGTAATGGAGAACTAATGACAAGATCAGTAATGTAGAACTAATGACAAGATCAGTAATGTAGAACTAATGACAAGATCAGTAATGTAGAACTAATGATAAGATCAGTAATGTAGAACTAATGACAAGATCAGTAATGTAGAACTAATGACAAGATCAGTAATGTAGAACTAATGACAAGATCAGTAATGTAGAACTAATGACAAGATCAGTAATGTAGAACTAATGACAAGATCAGTAATGTAGAACTAATGACAAGAGCAGTAATGTAGAACTAATGACAAGATCAGTAATGTAGAACTAATGACAAGATCAGTAATGTAGAACTAATAACAAGAATTATACAAGCGCCAGTGAAACAAGAAATGAGAAGAAGAACCTGGAAATGGACAGGACACACACGTTGAGAAAATCTGTTCTGGTATCCCCAGGGTAAGAGAGGTAGAGGAAGACCAATGAACATAGGACAGGAAGACTTGACACAGGACAGGAAGACTTGACACAGGACAGGAAGACTTGACACAGGACAGGAAGACTTGACACAGGACAGGAAGACTTGACACAGGACAGGAAGACTTGACACAGGACAGCAAGACTTGACACAGGACAGCAAGACTTGACACAGGACAGGAAGACTTGACACAGGACAGGAAGACTTGACACAGGACAGGAAGACTTGACACAGGACAGGAAGACTTGACACAGGACAGGAAGACTTGGCACAGGACAGGAAGACTTGACACATGACAGCAAGGCTTGACACAGGACAGGAAGGCTTGACACAGGACAGCAAGACTTGACACAGGCCAGCAAGACTTGACACATGACAGGAAGACTTGACACATGACAGGAAGACTTGACACAGGACAGCAAGACTTGACACAGGACAGGAAGACTTGACACAGGACAGGAAGACTTGACACAGGACAGGAAGACTTGACACAGGACAGGAAGACTTGACACAGGACAGGAAGACTTGACACAGGACAGCAAGACTTGACACAGGACAGCAAGACTTGACACTGGACAGCAAGACTTGACACAGGACAGCAAGACTTGACACAGGACAGGAAGACTTGACACAGGACAGGAAGACTTGGCATAAGGTTGTTGAAGACCTATGCTCCTTGGGGAGCTGAAAGGTCAAAGAAGAAGAAGTGCCACGGATGACTTTCTACCCGAGCGAGGTGGCAATCATTTTAGTTGTTAAATCATTCATTCATGCATGACCTTTCAGATCTTTGAGGAACTTAGGCCTTTGATAAGTTGATACTGCCTTGTGTGTCATCTGTTCCAGGAGCATAGGCCTTCAATAAGTTGATACATGCCTTGTGTGACATCTGTTCCAGGAGCGTAGGCCTTCAATAAGTTGATACATGCCTTGTGTGACATCTGTTCCAGGAGCGTAGGCCTTCAATAAGTTGATACATGCCTTGTGTGACATCTGTTCCAGGAGCATAGGCCTTCAATAAGTTGATACATGCCTTGTGTGACATCTGTTCCAGGAGCATAGGCCTTCAATAAGTTGATACATGCCTTGTGTGACATCTGTTCCAGGAGCGTAGACCTTCATCAAATTTGTGCCAGGTCGTACTGTCCTGTACCATCCACTCAAGGTCTTCTTTATCCATTTAATTTTCTGTCTCCAGTTCTCTTCATGTGTTGTTTCCCTCTACTTCACTTACTTGAGAGTCCAGAACAAGAACTGCCCTGTGATGCTATCAACAGATTTCCTCAGTGTGTGCCCTATACATTGCCAGTGTCTTCTTCCCAGGAGATATACATAGGGCCAACAAACTTAACATATCAAACAGATTGCTTCAGAAACCACCAGCCCCAGAGAATGTGTATTTATGCAGGCTTTCTGAAAGAGGACCAACTGTGGCACAGGCACCGTGCCATTTATGCAGGCTTTCTGAAAGAGGACCAACTGTGACACAGGCACCGTGCCATTTATGCAGGCTTTCTGAAAGAGGACCAACTGTGGCACAGGCACCGTGCCATTTATGCAGGCTTTCTGAAAGAGGACCAACTGTGGCACAGGCACCGTGCCATTTATGCAGGCTTTCTGAAAGAGGACCAACTGTGGCACAGGCACCGTGCCATTTATGCAGGCTTTCTGAAAGAGGACCAACTGTGACACAGGCACCGTGCCATTTATGCAGTGACATAAATCATTCTTCTTCTCCACCTTTCAACTCTCCAAGGAGCATAGGCCTTCAACTAACTTGCGTCAAGTCTTCCTGTCCTGTGCCATCAGCTCAAGGTCTTTCTTCTTCTTCTTCTTCCTCGTTCGCCTTCAGACTTCCACATTTATGACTCTAATAAAGGCAGTAGTCAACCCAAGGCTCCCAACATCTCCAAACAGTTTTTCGTTGACAGAAGTGGGTTGTTGCCATATGCTACTCCGTTCATTACTGTAGGTTGGGCAGTACTGCAGCAGGTGTTCGACTGTCATTGGGCTGGTACCGCAGGTGCAGAGATCTGTTGCACCAATTTTGTATTTGTGGTACAGATGGTATCTCAATCTGTTGTGACCAGTGCGTAGCCGAAAAATGATGACCTGTTCTTTTCTGGATAGTTGATGATATGCATCATTTTTCAAATGGCCCGGGTGCTCTCTTTCCCATTTGGACTTGAATGTAGCCTTTATAGTAATCTTTGCCATTGCGTAAGTTGTCTCTATATCATTTTGTTGTAAGGCACCTCCTTCCTTAGCAAGTCTATCTGCCTCCTCATTTCCTGGTATGTTGCAATGGGCTGGTATCCACTGGATAGTGCACTTCTTGAAGCATTCGGCCAGTCTTTCAAGGGAGATTATCAGATCTTTCAATCCTTTAGTTTGGTGGCTCTTCAGCGCTGATATTATTGAGAGGGCATCTGAAAAGATTACTATCTGTTTTTCTGCCTGTGCTTTGCATTCAATAAGAGTTTCAGCTGCCTGTTTCAGGGCTTCTGCTTCAGCACAGAAGTTATTGCAGTATTTTCCAGTGGCAATTGCCATAGAGTGAATTCTATTCTTTAATTTTATGAGGATGCCGGCACCCCCCATTTTCAACTGCATTTGTTGCCGAACCATCAGTATATGCATGTGTCCAAAGCTTTGCTGGAAATGTTTGGTCAATATACTTGGTTGCTATACACTTTCTTTGTGTTTCTGTTTGTGTTCCCTTACCTTCAATGCCTGGAATATCAGATTTTAACTTAGGAAAGCATCTTATTTTCCACAGTGGGATAGTTGAGCTTGTTGGGATTTTCTTTGCAACTGAGCTTGCTAGTATGGTATTATTGTTAATTTTTTCTTTTGCTTGGGCGACAAAGTTAGTTTGCTTGAGCCTGCCTCTTCCTAGCCTATTCATTCTTTGGTACATGGGGTGTCCTTTGAGCCTCTTAAATTTTTCAGCTTGTTTTAAGACTCTGCTGTCACGTCTATCCTCCATTGACTGTAGCCCTGTGATGTTTTCCATATGGTTGATTTGTGTAGACTTTAGGGCCCCTGTTATAATACGTGCTGCTTGGTTTTGGAGTCTGTTTACTCTGTCAAAATTTGATTTTGCTGCCGTCGACCAAGCTGTGATGCCATATTCCATAGCAGATCTGACTCTGCCTGTGTACAGCTTTTTGAGGATATTCTCATCAGCACCCCATGTGGTACCTGCTAACTTTTTCATGATGGCCATGCAAAGTTTTGCCCTTAGCTGTATTTTGTTAATCTGTGATTTCCATGTCATTCGGCGGTCTAGTGTGATTCCTAAGTATGTTGGTGTTTCATCTTCTCGTACTGCCTGCCCATTTAGTTGCAGCTTTGCTTGCTGTGGTTTATTTGACAAGGTAAAAATAGTGTGTGTAGTTTTTTGTTCATTTATTTTGAGCAACCACTTTTTGGACCAACTTTCAAGTGCTAGCAGTGAATCCTGCATGCACACTCTTGCTGTGGTGATGTATTGTTCTGAAGTCCACATGGCCAGGTCATCAGCGTAGAGGGAGTTGTGGACATTCTTGTGGATGTTTTCTGTTATATCATTTATATATATGAGGAAGAGTGTTGGGGAAAGGACCCCACCCTGTGGAACTCCATGTTCCATTGTAGTCTTTTTGCTTAACTGTCCGTCTTTCCATTCATTCATAACCCTCCACTCCCAAAGGAGCATAGGCCTTCAACAAACACATGCCAAGTCCTCCTGTCACGTGCCATCATCTCAAGTTCTTTCCATGTTCTCCTCATCATTTTCACCTCTGTTTCCAACTCTCTTCTCCATGTACTTCTTGGTCTTCCTCTGCCTCTCTTGCCCTGGGGGTTCCAGAACAAGGACTGCCTTGTAATGCTATCAACAGGTTTTCTCAGTGTGTGTCCTATCCATCGCCATCGTCTTCTTCTCATTTCTTGTTCCACTGGCACTTGTCTAGTTCTTGTCATCAGTTCCACGTTGGTAACCTTGTCATACCATTTTAATCCCTCTATTCTACGCAAGCACCCATTTATGAAAGTCTGTAGCTTTTTGGTTGTTGTTTTTGTTGTTCTCCATGTCTCCGAGCCATACAATAGGACTGACTTCACATTTGAGTTGAAGATTCTTATTTTCGTGTTGGATCCTATTTCTCTTGATCTCCATATATTTCCCAATGCAATGAAAGCTCCTCTTGCCTTTTGTATTCTTATTTTGATATCGCTGTCTGTCCCTCCAACTTTGTCTTTCCATGTCTTCTTCATTCCCCTCATGTCTGTCTCCAGTTGTCTTCTCATTGTGTTCCTTGGTCTTACTCTACCACTCTTACCCTGGAGATTCCAGAACAAGGATGGTCTTGTCATGCTATCAGCAGGTTATCTCAATGTGTCCCCCATCCATCTCCAGCATCTTTGTCTGATCTCTTGTTCTCTTGTCTGGTTCTTGTCATCTCTTGTTCCACAGTCTGGTTCTTGTCATCTCTTGTTCTCTTGTCTGGTTCTTGTCATCTCTTGTTCTCTTGTCTGGTTCTTGTCATCTCTTGTTCTCTTGTCTGGTTCTTGTCATCTCTTGTTCTCTTGTCTGGTTCTTGTCATCTCTTGTTCTCTTGTCTGGTTCTTGTCATCTCTTGTTCTCTTGTCTGGTTCTTGTCATCTCTTGTTCTCTTGTCTTGTTCTTGTCATCTCTTGTTCTCTTGTCTGGTTCTTGTCATCTATTGTTCTCTTGTCTGGTTCTTGTCATCTCTTGTTCTCTAGTCTGGTTCTTATCATCTCTTGTTCTCTTGTCTGGTTCTTGTCATCTCTTGTTCTCTTGTCTGGTTCTTGTCATCTCTTGTTCTCTTGTCTGGTTCTTGTCATCTCTTGTTCTCTTGTCTGGTTCTTGTCATCTCTTGTTCTCTTGTCTGGTTCTTGTCATCTCTTGTTCTCTTGTCTGGTTCTTGTCATCTCTTGTTCTCTTGTCTGGTTCTTGTCATCTCTTTTTCTCTTGTCTGGTTCTTGTCATCTCTTGTTCTCTTGTCTGGTTCTTGTCATCTCTTGTTCCACTGTCTGGTTCTTGTCATCTCTTGTTCTCTTGTCTGGTTCTTGTCATCTCTTGTTCTCTTGTCTGGTTCTTGTCATCTCTTGTTCCACTATCTGGTTCTTCTCATCTCTTCTTCCACCATCTGGTTCTTGTCATCTCTTGTTCCACTTTCTGGTTCTTGTCATCTCTTGTTCCACTGTCTGGTTCTTCTCATCTCTTCTTCCACCATCTGGTTCTTGTCATCTCTTGTTCCACTGTCTAGTTCTTGTCATCTCTTGTTCCACCATCTCATTCTTGTCATCTCTTGTTCCACTGTCTGGTTCTTGTCATCTCTTGTTCCACCATCTGGTTCTTGTCATCTCTTGTTCCACGGTCTGGTTCTTGTTATCTCTTGTTCCATGGTATGGTTCTTGTCATCTCTTGTTCCACTGACACTTGTCTGGTTCTTGTCATCTCTTGTTCCACTGTCTGGTTCTTGTCATCTCTTGTTCCACTGTCTGGTTCTTGTCATCTCATGTTCCACTAGTACATGTCATCTCATGATCCACTAGTACTTGTCATCTCATGTTTCACTAATACTAGTCATCTCATGTTCCACTAGTACTTGTCATCTCATGTTCCACTAGTACTTGTCATCTCATGTTCCACTAGTACATTTCATCTCATGTTCCACTAGTACTTGTCATCTCATGTTCCACTAGTACTTGTCATCTCATGTTCCACCGTCTGGTTCTTGTCTGGTGACCTTATCATACCATTTCAATCCTAGTGGAAAAAAAAATTAAAAAGAAGAAATGTCTCATTTAAAAGCAAAAAACAAATAAAAACAAACTATAGTTTTGTGTTTGATTGGTGGATATATTTGTGCATTGCAGGTCAAGGTATACAGCGAGTTGCGAAGAAACTAAATATTGATGTGGCTCCAGCAATGATTGGCTGGGACAACCACTCTGGCTTCTCTCATCCATTGTAAGTTTTCAAAGTCTTATATGTAAGAGTGTTGTTTGTGGTTAACATCACTTCACCCTGTCAATACGCTGCTTATCTGACATGAACGTCAGACACTAAAAGGTTAGGTCACATGGCCATTTTACCCAGACTCTAGTTTTGTTTAATGGCAGGGTTTGTGGAAAGTCTGAAATATTTTATGTGGATTGTCACCAGAATGTGTATGTAAGATAGTTAATTTGATTGATGTACATAAAACTTGTGTCCAGGATGCAAAAGAATTCCGCATTGCTCGTGTGAATTCAAGGGTTATACCACTAACCAAAACCCTGAAGCATCTTCATAAGGTGTATCCTGGAAACAGGCTACTTTCAAGTTGCGTGGCCAACTCGGGGATTGTGTGGCCACACCAGATTGACCAAACATCATAATTCCCCTTTTGGTGAAAATGTTGAGAACCCATGATTGCACAACTATGCTTAGGGGAAATCACTTTAGTCTCAGACTTAACGTTGTCTTTTACGTGGTTGGCCTCATACAGGAGGATCACACAGTGATAGATGACAGGGGAGCCGGAAAGTGGCTTTGTGCGGGATATAACAATTCCTTGGGAGAGCCCAGAACCAGAGCACTGTATTTTAGCTCTACATATCTGGAGAGCCCCCATAAATGGTGGGGAATGCACAGTGTGCTGCTTGCTTAAAGGTTGAAACAAAATGAAACATTGGATTTGGATAAAGGAGAAATACTAAAGACAATTAGTGATCATCTGCTAGAAAAAGACACTGCAAGCAATGAATCAACGAGGCTGAGACTGCATGAATTTGGCTTCAAAAGTAAGTCTAGCAGAGATGGACGTATGAGAGGATACATCCTGCGTTTATACAACCAGTGCGCTACGGGAACAATTGCTGAGGGAGACTGTGGATATATGGGTTTGCTCGGAATGCAATGAGGTTAGTTCTGATCAACAATAACAATTGAAACCAAATATGAGGATGATTTAAATGCATGCCAAGCCAGGATAGAATTTCCAGGAAAGAAACTAGAGCTTATGACCCCAACCCTACTAGTTTAGGATTGATGGGTCAAGCCCACAGAGAAAGCTAGGATCTACAATGTTGATAATGCCAAGGATTCTTCAGCTTCGTGTTGGCTGCGATAGATTGGCAAGCTCAGCAGCCCAAGTTCAACAACAACAACAAAACATGTGATAAGCATTTATCATCATAATGTATCATTTTCATAATGTAATGTATATTAATTATTATTGTGTATCATCATCAACTTATGCCATTATCTTTTATCATCATTAAATATTATTATTTGTATAATGTTTTATCTTTGCCGTTATTGTCATCATTATGGCCATCATTTATTGTTGCGATATGCTTTGATGGGAAATTTTATTTGAAAGTATTTTTTGTGCAGAAATGTATCGGTATGGATGATGAGTTTGTGTTGTTATGTGTTGATATATGTTGATTAAAGTAGAGACAGGTTAAGTTGAGTTTTGAAAGTGTTATCCTGCGGACTTTAATGTGTGAAGTATGAATAAGATATATGTAACGTTTCCATAAGGGGCGTATTATGTGCGGACAACTATTGATTATAAGTCATGCAAGTAATGTTATGTGGATTATTCCTATTTAGATTTTTAGGATTTGTGGGAAATTAATGTCAGTCAGTCCGCAGGATGATTAGGTGATTAATGAATTATATGTTGTTTACGTCAAGTCACTTATTATTGTGATCAATACTTTAAAGTTGATGACAGAATAATAAATGTAATGTTATTAATAAAACTGGAAGCAGCAGTGTTTATGCATATCAAGTATTTCATATTTCATTTTATATGCTACAAAGGGTGACCCCCTTTCAAACCAGTTGGAAGTTACAAGTTTTATGAACCAACCTCATAGAAATCATAACTATTACAGCAGGAGTTTGCCATATGCCAGCCTTTACCCTGTAGCAATTATCATTATCATCTTTTATCATCTGGTCCTTGCAATGTCTGAAGACACATGCTGCATAGACCAAAACTGTCCTTGAAAAAATGACCCTGATCTTCTCTCTCTGCCACTCATTTTGTTTCTGTCTCTGTGTACTTTTTGTTCTGAATTTCTCTCTGCACTTTTGTGTAGTCCAGTTTACTGCTAATCTTTACCATCTGTCTTTTTGTGTGTGGGGATGGGTGGGGTGGAGTATGAGATCCACATCTGTGCCCGTCTTATTAATTTGATCTCAAGATTAAAGTTTAATGTACCCCACATCTGTCTGTTCTTGGGTTTTTGTGTTTCTTACTCCATCTGGACATGTTATTCCAGATATTCTTTGTCCATCTTACCATGTTATTCCAGATATTCTTTGTCCATCTTACCATGTTATTCCAGATATTTTTTGTCCATCTGCCTGTGTTATTCCAGATATTCTTTGTCCATCTGCCCATGTTATTCCAGATATTCTTTGTCCATGTGCCCGTGTTATTCCAGATATTCTTTGTCCATCTGCCTGTGTTATTCCAGATATTCTTTGTTCATCTGCCCGTGTTATTCCAGATATTCTTTGTCCATCTGCCCATGTTATTCCAGATATTCTTTGTCCATCTGCCCGTGTTATTCCAGATATTCTTTGTCTATCTGCCCATATTATTCCAGATATTCTTTGTCCATCTTCCCATGTTATTCCAGACATTCTTTGTCCATCTTACCATGTTATTCAAGATATTCAATTTTACATTCTACCATGTAGTATTTCTGTGATGTTGTTGTTATTCCTAATTTATTGAATTCATTGTTTATCTTGACATGTAAGGATATTAAAAATTGTATGGTTTTCTTAGAATGGATGGCTGGGTCGTGTGTGAGGAGTTTGCTGATACACTGATGGCAGCATGGCTTGAGGACCAAGAAATTCAGAAACAACGAGAACAGGAGGTGAGAATAGATGTTGTTGTGATGATGGCGATTACATGACTGATGAGTGTTTTGAAAATAGATCTGTCATTAAAGTAGATATAAACTATCATCATCATCTGTGTTATAAAAGTAGATATAAACCATCATCATCTGACCCCCTGACAGGAACCTTAGTACAAATCACATGATAAGGTTGCTGGTTCCATACATAACCATTGGTCACATTGAGGTATGAATGTTCTGCTGTGTTGTGATTGGTTATGGGGGGAACAAGCATTGAGGTATGAATGTTCTGCTGTGTTGTGATTGGTTATGGGCAGAACAAGCATTGAGGTATGAATGTTCTGCTGTGTTGTGATTGGTTATGGGCAGAACAAGCATTGAGGTATGAATGTTCTGCTGTGTTGTGATTGGTTATGGGGAGAGCAAGCATTGAGGTATGAATGTTCTGCTGTGTTGTGATTAGTTATGGGGAGAACAAGCATTGAGGTATGAATGTTCTGCTGTTGATTTTATGTTTCAGAAGAGAGAAAAGAGAGTGTATGACAACTGGCGACTTCTCATTCGTGGCTTGTTGATACGTGAGCGACTCAAAACCAAATTTTTGCAGGTATTTACTTTTTTTCATTTATTCATTCTCCCACCTGTACTGTCTCAGTTCCTTCCTCCATTCTCCCATTCTTATATTCATTCTCCCACCTGTACTGTCTCAGTTCCTTCCTCCATTCTCTCATCCTTATATTCATTCTCCCACCTGTACTGTCTCAGTTCCTTCCTCCATTCTCCCATTCTTATATTCATTCTCCCACCTGTACTGTCTCAGTTCCTTCCTCCATTCTCTCATCCTTATATTCATTCTCCCACCTGTACTGTATCAATCACTTCCTCCATTCTCTCATCCTTATATTCATTCTCCCACCTGTACTGTCTCAGTTCCTTCCTCCATTCTCCCATTCTTATATTCATTCTCCCACCTGTACTGTCTCAGTTCCTTCCTCCATTCTCTCATCCTTATATTCATTCTCCCACCTGTACTGTATCAATCACTTCCTCCATTCTCCCATTCTTATATTCATTCTCCCACCTGTACTGTCTCAGTTCCTTCCTCCATTCTCCCATTCTTATATTCATTCTCCCACCTGTACTGTCTCAGTTCCTTCCTCCATTCTCTCATCCTTATATTCATTCTCCCACCTGTACTGTCTCAGTTCCTTCCTCCATTCTCCCATTCTTATATTCATTCTCCCACCTGTACTGTCTCAGTTCCTTCCTCCATTCTCTCATCCTTATATTCATTCTCCCACCTGTACTGTATCAATCACTTCCTCCATTCTCCCATTCTTATATTCATTCTCCCACCTGTACTGTCTCAGTTCCTTCCTCCATTCTCCCATTCTTATATTCATTCTCCCACCTGTACTATATCAATCACTTCCTCCATTCTCTCATCCTTATATTTATTCTCCCACCTGTACTGTATCAATCACTTCCTCCATTCTCCCATTCTTATATTCATTCTCCCACCTGTACTGTCTCAGTTCCTTCCTCCATTCTCCCATTCTTATATTCATTCTCCCACCTGTACTATATCAATCACTTCCTCCATTCTCTCATCCTTATATTCATTTTCCCACCTGTACTGTATCAATCACTTCCTCCATTCTCCCATTCTTATATTCATTCTCCCACCTGTACTGTCTCAGTTCCTTCCTCCATTCTCCCATTCTTATATTCATTCTCCCACCTGTACTATATCAATCACTTCCTCCATTCTCTCATCCTTATATTCATTCTCCCACCTGTACTGTATCAATCACTTCCTCCATTCTCCCATTCTTATATTCATTCTCCCACCTGTACTGTCTCAGTTCCTTCCTCCATTCTCTCATCCTTATATTCATTCTCCCACCTGTACTGTATCAATCACTTCCTCCATTTTCCCATTCTTATATTCATTCTCCCACCTGTACTGTCTCAGTTCCTTCCTCCATTCTCCCATTCTTATATTCATTCTCCCACCTGTACTATATCAATCACTTCCTCCATTCTCTCATCCTTATATTCATTCTCCCACCTGTACTGTATCAATCACTTCCTCCATTCTCCCATTCTTATATTCATAATCTCACCTGTACTGTATCCGTCACTTCCTCATCTGCATTGTTCTCTCATTCTTTTTTGTGTCACAGTTTTCTTTCACTCTGAGTGTTCACATTCACATGCTGTGTTTTACACTATCACACACACACACACATGCACGTATTTTCATACAAGCTGTCACTCTCACTCATTGTTCTTTCTGCACAAGGAAGTTAGTGTCCAGGCATACTTACTTCATAATGTTCCCTCCAATCCTAAACAGTTTTCTTCTTTCTTCTGTCATTTTGTTGTTCTCCATGTTTCAGTAACCTTCATCATCATAATCTTTTTCTCGGTCAACAGTCCGATCTCTCCAACATCAGAGTCCTAGTTTCCAAGTGACAGTCCAATCTCCCCAACATCACAGTCCTAGTTTCCAATCAACAGTCCAATTTCCCCAATATCACAGTCTTAGTTTCCAATCAACAGTCCAATTTCCCCAACATCACAGTCCTAGTTTCCAGTCAACAGTCCAATCTCCCCAACATCAGAGTCCTAGTTTCCAATCAACAGTCCAACATTACAGTCTTAGTTTCCAATCAACAGTCCAATCTCTCCAACATCACAGTCCTAGTTTCCAGTCAACAGTTCAATCTTCCCAACATCACAGTCTTAGTTCCCAATCAACAGTCCGATCTCTCCAACATCACAGTCCTAGTTTCCAGTCAACAGTCCAATCTTCCCAACATTACAGTCTTAGTTCCCAATCAACAGTTCGATCTCCCCAACATCACAGTCCTAGTTTCCAATCAACAGTTCAGTCTCCCCAGCATCACAGTCCTAGTTTCCAATCAACAGTCCGATCTCCCCAACATCACAGTCCTAGTTTCCAGTCAACAGTCCAGGCTCCCCAACATCACAGTCCTAGTTTCCAATCAACCGTCCGTTCTCCCCAACATCACAGTCGTAGTTTACAATCAACAGTCCAGTCTCCCCAACATCACAGTCCTAGTTTCCAATCAACAGTCCAATCTCCCCAACATCACAGTCTTAGTTTCCAATCTTCTTCTTCTTCTGGGTTCATCCTGAAAAGGACGTTGGTTACGTTGTGTCGCCATTTACAGCGAAGCTGCGATATTTGCGCCTTTCGGCCCGACACATCTGTTTTCAGCATGGCATTTTTGGGACCGGGTTTGCCTTCACCTCTTCGATCCCTACTCTCTCTGCCAGACTGCAGTGATGCAGCCTGGAACCAGGACCACCACTTGGAGGTGGAGTAGGGTCTTGGTCAGCTCTGGTTTGCTGACGCAAGCAGTCAAGTGATGGGCCGCTGACTGCATTCATCTCGTTTGCTGTGTCTTCGGTCTCAGTTTCCAATCAATAGCCTGACAAGTTTATTGTTTTTGTAAAATATGTGTGTGTTTTTTTTTAAAGTACTTTGACTATGACTATTTTAGCATTTCTAGTAGGTTATCCTGTTCTGACATCTTGTATATCATGTGATATTTCTCACATAAATTTAACTAACTCATTTACATTCTGCCTCGTGTAGTTCCTGGGGGTCTCTGATGAGATCAAGAAAGTATAGGACTACTACTGCTGCCTCGGACATGTTGTACAAGGTGACAAATATGAGGCTGGCAACCTCGGGCATGTCGTACAAGGTGACGAATATGAGGCTGGCAACCTCGGGCATGTCGTACAAGGTGACGAATATGAGGCTGGCAACCTTGGACATGTTGTTCAAGGTGATGAATATGAGGCTGGCAACCTCGGGCATGTCGTACAAGGTGACGAATATGAGGCTGGCAACCTTGGACATGTTGTACAAGGTGACGAATATGAGGCTGGCAACCTCGGGCATGTCATACAAGGTGACAAATATGAGGCTGGCAACCTCGGGCATGTCGTACAAGGTGATGAATATGAGGCTGGCAACCTTGGACATGTACAAGGTGGCGAATATGAGGCTGGCAACCTCATCATATAAAACAAACCACCACTGCTAGGTACAAGGGGACTAACTACGTTGGTGGCTCCAGTCTTCTTAAGGCACACAAAAATGACGATGATCAGTTACTTATACAATATTTCGTTCTACATCTGGCTGGCTATGTCTTCAGCAAATTCTAGAACAGTGCCCTGGTTAATCAGCCAGTCTCTAAATTTTTTATAAAGTTGCCCAATCTCTAAATATTGAGTACAGTTACCCAGTCTCTAAATATTGAATATAGTTACCCAGTCTCTAAATATTGAATAGAGTACCCAGTCTCTAAATATTGAATAGAGAACCCAATCTCAAAATATTGAATAGAGTACCCAGTCTCTAAATATTGAATACAGTTACCCAATCTCTAAATATTGAATACAGTTACCCAGTCTCTAAATATTGAATACAGTTACCCAGTCTCTAAATATTGAATAGAGTACCCAGTCTCTAAATATTGAATAAAGTACCCAGTCTCTAAATATTTGATACGGTTACCCAGTCTCTAAATATTTAATACAGTTAGAAAAAAAAAAGGTAAAGGAACCCGTTTCACGCCCATTGAGGCATATTGGGAATATGGTGTTAAGCCCATATTATCTTGACCGTCGGCACACTAGGGGTGATGTGGTCGGCATCACGCCGGCTTCCTTAACCTTCCCAGAGTTGCTCTGGTACCCATTTGGGGCTGGGTCGACCCAGGAGCTGTTTGTGGCCTAAAAAATTCCCGCCTCATCTGGGGATTAAACCATAGACCACTGTGCTAGGAAGCCAGTGCACTAACCACTATGCTACCGTGGCTCCCTTGATACAGTTACCCAATCTCTAAATATTGAATAGAGGACCCAGTCTCTAAATATTGAATAAAGTACCCAGTCTCTAAATATTTGATACAGTTACCCAGTCTCTAAATATTTGATACAGTTACCTAATCTCTAAATATTGAATAGAGTACCCAGTCTCTAAATATTGAATAGAGTACCCAGTCTCTAAATATTTAATACAGCTACCCAATCTAAAAAAATGTAATATAGTTACCCAGCCTCTAAATATTTTATACAGTTACTCTTTCTCTAAACATTTCATGTAGTGACCCAGTCTCTAAATATTTGATACAGTTACCTAATCTCTAAATATTGAATAGAGTACCCAGTCTCTAAATATTGAATAGAGTACCCAGTCTCTTAAATATTTAATACAGTTACCCAATCTAAAAAAAATGTAATACAGTTACCCAGCCTCTAAATATTTTATACAGTTACTCTTTCTCTAAACATTTCATGTAGTGACCCAGTCTCTGAATATTTCACTGATATCATTGCCCTTCCCGTCCCTAGGAAACCCATCCAATCGAGAAAGCTGAGAAACAGGAAACATTTTCCGATGCAGAAGAGGCTTGTGATGTTCAATTTTCCTGGCCAAGAAAAAGGCAAGATGAAATAATGGAGGAGAAATCCAAGGCTGTTCAGCTAATGACCGAGAGAGCAAGAAAAGTTGTGGAGAAACGTATGGGCTGTGATTCTAATGTCGAAGTTACGAAAATTAAAGATGGTGGGAAAATAAAAACAGACTCAAAGAAGGTGAAAGTTGGGGCCAAACAGATTGATGTTTCTTTGTCTGAGAGTAAGAGAAAGGTGCCTGAGATTTCCTGCAGTGATAGTTCTAGCAGCGAAGATGAGGTTGTGGACCCCAGATTATTACAAATAAGAGATGAAGATGCAAAGAAAACGAGATGCAGTACTAAAGGTGAGGACCCAGATTTTGTCCTTTGTTTAAGAAAAATAAAAGTGTCACAGAAGAAAAGAAATAATAAGGACAAAGTTGTTGCGGCTGTAAAAGATGATAGCAAAGAAAAGGTTGATTACCAAGTTCAAGATACAGGCAACAAGAGACGAACTAGTTTGGCTAGACAAGCTAAGAACAAAGTGAAGGTTATAGATCAGATGTCCCACTCGGAAACAGATGATAGTGAATTTGATGAGCCCAGTTTGAATAAGTTGGTTGAAGGGGTTGTGAAAGATGAAACTGATTCAGATGTTGTTGTAGATGGAAAAGTTGATGTGAAAAGGAACAAAGTGAAAAATGTAAGGACAAAACAAACTCGGAAGAGGGTAAAACATGAGGAGGAGGCATCAGACTTTCAGGAGGATCGGGTAAAAATGAGGAGAAAAGGTATAAATGAGGTTGCAGTTTTTGAAGTGGATCAGTCTCAGGTACAAACAGTGAGGGGTGGTCACATGTCTGAGACAGGTGGAGGAGTGACAGAAGGTAGAGAGCAGGAGAATAAACATTCAAATGAGGGAAACAAAAGGTGTAGAGCCAAAGGCCGACTGAGGTGTTCCAAGTAACAAACAAACGTGCCACATTCAAACCTTGCCCTGTTGTTTCTCCATAGTTGTTAATGTACACAGTTACTGCATAATCCTTAGATAGGTAGTCTAGCTTGCTGCCTTCCCATGTCAACTATTTCAGGAACCTTACACTTGTATGTTTATAGCCAAGAATGCTGAATTTATCTGTTTGTTATGAATCAGACACACCAAATTGTGTATGCTTATTTACCAGAGTAGTGAATTTAGCTGTTTATTGCAAGAAGGCTAAGTTAATTAATTACTTTTTTTAAAACTTTTTTTAGAATTTGTAGCAGGACTGATTCCTTAAACCCTCATCATTGTGTTTTCCTTCTTCAGTATCTCCAGGCACTCTTTCTTTGTTCTGTTCATGCCTTGCTTCTTTTCCAGTCTGCAGTCTCTCTCTCTCTCTCTCTCTCTCTCTCTCTCTGTCTATTTATATCCCTGCTTTTCTTATTTCTCCTCATGTTTAGTGTTTCAGTCAAAGTTGTGGACAAGAATTATCAGGCTATGTACATCCTGCTGTCATGAGCAACCATTTGTATATACAGGAAAATATGGTCCAGCGTCGTACAACTTTTTGTATTTCTGCCTTTCATGTTGATGATAATGAATTAAATTTGATAGCTGCATTTATATTTGTGACAGTTTGTACTTGTTGAAATAATGTATGCACATAAATTTCTTGACTTTGGTGCTTCTTTTGACAAAATGTTGTTTATAACACCAGAAATAAATTGTGTTGCATTACTGTTTAACAGAGAATGTAATATTTGTAGTGGTGATGGTGCTTCTGCTGACTTTGTAGCATGTATTAGGCTACTGTTTGTTTTGGACCAAAAAAATTCTAATGATACACTGTGATTGGTTGACCGGAGGTTCTGAACCTTTATTGAGTGGCAGCACTTTTGTGTTTTTTGTGGCACATCAAATGAGATTATATTATTAACATATTTGTTATCGAAGCAGACGTAGACATCTCAACAGAGGTATTATACAAACTAATGGGTAAAGTGGGAGCCGCGCTGGTGTAAAGGCTACGGCGTTGTACTGGCGACCAGGTTTTCATGGTTCAAACCCGGGCGTCAGCGTTTGAAAGAATGTTTACGACCGGAAATTTGACTGAATAACCTGAACAGCTCCTGCACATAAATCCTGTGTGGATGGGAAGGAGCGAAGCTCCTGACCGGGTTGGAAGGAAAGTCCACTGACCCCCCAGCCTTGCAATGACATGTCATTGGGCCAAAAGAGCTGGAAAGCTCGAGTGCCGCTGGTTAGAGAAAAAAAAAAAATGGGTAAAGTCTGGGAGAGGTAAAACACCATCAGATCAAAGGAAAGATATCTGGTCAAGATGTATGACAAGGGAGATTTACAAGAGTGCACAAATTACAGAGGAGTAATGATCAGTGCCAGGAAAAAAAATGTAACAGGATCATGCTTGAGAGATTAAACGAGGCGGAGACAGGTTGTTGAGTGAAGAACACAAAGTTTTTGTCAAAACAGATCCTTACAGACCAGATGACTACACTGCACATAAAAGTTAAACAAACCTTGGAATTCAGCTCACCACTTTACAATGGATGTATGTAAAGGCATTTTGCTGCATATATTGATGAGTTTGGAAACTGATGAGGCATTATGGACTCTCCTTGAAGATTGCTAACCTAATAAACATATGAAGATATGACATGCAGATTTCTTCACAAAGGACAGCTTACAGAACCATCCAGATAAGAGCTGGAGTGCAGCAGGGATGCCACTTGTCACCACTTGTCTTCTTATTGGTTGTAGATTGGGTTGTGAAGAAAACAGCCGGCAGAAGTGGAATTAGTGGACTGCAACAAATCAGCCGTCTGGTGTTACTATGCATCCTAGACGGCGGAGCAAGCAAAGACATCAATAACAGAATGAACAAAGCAAGAACAGCCTTATTTAGCCTAAACAACATCTGGAAGTCGTCTCAGTACAGCACAAGCACACAATTAAGATTAAATCAGAGCTGTATGCTTCTCTATGGTGCGGAATGCTGGAGAGTTACAGAGAAGGAAGTGTCGAAATTGTCCTCTTTTCACACAACATGCCTAAGAAAAATTCTCCTAATCTTTTGGCAGAATACCATCACCAACCAAGATCTGCTTACTTGGAGCAAGCAAGAGGACATGCACACCATCATAGCTGGCAGACGCTGGAGCTGGGTTGGCCATGTCCTCAGAAGAGACCCCGATGCCATCACAAGAACAGCTGTGCTATGGACCCCTGAAGGAAAATGAAAGAGAGGCCGACCAAAAACAACTTGGCGGAGGACTGTGGAGGCTGAGATGCAAAGAATGAACCAGAGTTGGGGCACTGTACGAAGGATGGCCACCGACCGAGCAAAGTGGTATCAATTAGTTGTTGCCCTACAAGACGCCACCAGGCCTGATGGTCACTGACTGCTTTGATGGTCGGCGGCTAAGGATCAAAGAAGAAGAAGAGAACAAAATAGGTTGATCTAGATGTTGTAGATGACCTGGCTGTTCTGTCCAGATGCAAGACAGAATGAAAACACTCGATGAGAGGTTGCAGCAAAGATAAGGATTGTGAGAATAAATGCAGCAAAGGATACCTACAGGGAAAAAAACAAAACACTTCAGTTACCTTTGGCCAAACAAATTTATACTTAAAACAAATTGCCACAGATGCTGCCAGATTCTGCATTGTCTTGGAAATATTCATGATTGCTGACACGACACTAAAGAGTGATTGAAAAGTCACTTTCTATTTTTAAATGTGTCACTTGTATCTATTGAATATACATGTAGTGGTCATGGAAACAGGCTGCATCACTGCAGTCTGGCTGGGTGAGTAGGGATCAAAGAGGGAAGGCTAACCCAGTCCCAAAAATGCTGTGTGTCGGCCGAAAGGCGCAAATATTGCAGCTCGCTGTAAACGGACACAACGCAACCAACGTCCTTTTCAGGACGAACGAAGAAGACGAATATACATGAAACAAATAGTCATCTTAGTACTGCTTAATTCCATCTCCACTTTTGGCTAAAATTGACCTGAGGTCATAAATCAACATATAGTTTAGTCTGTTATGCTACAGAGTATCTTACAGTTAAGTTTGGATCATCATGCAAAATGTCATTTTAATGTCAAATATCCTTTTCAACTAGTAACCCAAAAACTTTGAAAGTGTTTTTTTTTCTCAAAACAAGCAGAAGTGGAGATGGAATAAAGCAGAACTGAGGCACAAAATGTAAAAACAAGGGGCAATAACTGCCATTTGACATAAGTTTTATTCTTTATTCCTATAACAAATCTAAAATGTGTCAATAATTGACATCACCAAAGATGACAAAAACTACTTCCTGCCAGTAAATCATGTGTAGAACAAACAGGATCTCATGCTGGGTTGTAATGTTAATTTGACGTAACATTTGATGTAATAAAATGGCAGTTAGTTGTCTTTATTTTGATATTTGTTTCATAAAAATTTGTTGGATGGGAGTGAAGATATAACAATTTTTAAAAATAGGAAGTGCCTTCTCAGTCACTCTGTACATTTGCATCCTCTTCTGGGGAAAGTAGTCAGTAATATGTGTTCCCATTGTCACATCTCAACAGTGTATTATTTCATCCATTACCTCTCAACTCCCATTGTCACATCTCAACAGTGCATCATTTCATCCTTTACCTCTCAAATCTCATTGTCACTTCAACAGTGTATTATTTCATCCTTTACCTCTCAACTCCCAATGGAGCATAGGTGTTCAACAGATAAAACCCCAAACCTTCCTGTCCTGTCCTATCCATTCAAAATCTGTCCATATCATCTTTATCTGCTTCATGTTTATTCCTAATTCCCTTCTCCGTGTGTTGTTTGGTCTCCCCAGCTGTGCACTACTTAGTGTATTTTGGTACATAGTAGATACAAAGATTTTATCTGTTTTTATATTTTTGTTCTGATTGCAGTATATTCTTTGTTTGAAGTTGATAGAATCAGAAGTTGATTATGACAGATGGACAAATGTCATTTGAAATACAACAATGATCAAATCAGGGCAGTGGCTGTTGTCATTTCTTCTTAGTTATGACATATAGATATGATTGAGGCCAGATTTTCTTGTGTAATTTACTGCTTGTACGTGGACAGAGAACTTGACTGTTTTTTTCTTCTTTCAGGATTATAGTCTGGTTTAGTGTTGATAAAAAAAAAAAACAATCAAGTCGGAACAAAAAAATCCTAATCTTGACCTCATATGTCAAGTCAGTCATATATTATTGTATAGCTCTGAAAGATGGAATACAAACAGAACGGCAAATAGGAAGTTAGACTTAGATGGCTGCCTGCGTAGAATAGAAAGTGTGACATTGTGCGACAAGATAGCCAGTGTGGAACTGATGGCAGGAACCAGGTCAGTGGCAGTGAATTAAGAGATGAGAAGAAGATATTGAAAATGACACACATTGCGGACACCTGTTGATAGTATTACAAGGCAGTCCTTTTTTCTTGGAATCTCTAGGTTAAAATACAGGGAGAGAAGAGAACTGAGATAGACATAACATGGATAAAGATGACCTTGAATGGATGGCATAGGATAAAGGTCTTGGCATGAGTTTGTTGATGGTCTCTACTCCTTAGAGAGTTGACGGCAGTGATGATGTTGATGATCATTGTGGTGGTTGTGCTGATGATGATAGATGTTGATGGTTGTGCTGATGATGATTGATGTTAATGATGATTGACATTGATGATTGTGCTGATGATGATTGATGTTGATAATGGTGGTGGTTGTACTGATGGTGATTGATGTTGATGATTGTGCTGATGATGATTGATGTTGATATGATGGTGGTTGTACTGATGATGATTGATGTTGATAATAGTGGTGGTTGTGCTGATGGTGATTGATGTATATAAAAGTGATGATGATGATTGCTGTAGATAATAGTGGTGGTTGTACTGATGATGATTGATGTTGATAATGGTGGTGGTTGTGCTGATGGTGATTGATGTTGATAATGGTAGTGGTTGTACTGATGATGATTGATGTATATAATAGTGGTGGTTGTGGTGATGATGATTGCTGTAGATAATAATGGTGGTTGTGCTGATGATGATTGATGTATATAATAGTAGTGGTTGTGGTGATGATGATTGCTGTAGATAATAATCGTGGTTGTGCTGATGATGATTGATGTTGATAATGGTGGTGGTTGTGCTGATGATGATTGAAGTATATAATAGGGGTGGTTGTGGTGATGATGATTGCTGTAGATAATAATGGTGGTTGTGCTGATGATGATTGATGTTGATAATGGTGGTGGTTGTGCTGATGATGATAGATGTATATAATAGTGGTGGTTGTGGTGATGATGATTGTTGTAGATAATAATGGTGGTTGTACTGATGATGATTGTACTGATGATGATTGATGTATATAATAGTGGTGGTTGTGGTGATGATGATTGCTGTAGATATTAATGGTGGTTGTGCTGATGATGTTTGATGTTGATAATGGTGGTGGTTGTGCTGATGATGATTGATGTAGATAATGGTGGTGGTTATGCTGATGAAGATTGATGTAGATAATGGTGGTGGTTGTGCTAATGCTGATTGATGTTGATAATGTTGGTGACTGTGCTGATGTTGATAATGTTGGTGTCTGTGCTGATGATGATTGATGTAGATAATTGTGGTGGTTATGATGTTTAATGTTGATGGTTATGCTGATGATGATTTATGTTTGTGCTGATGATGATTGACATTGATAATGTTGGTGGTTGTGCTGATGATGATTGACATTGATAATGTTGGTGGTTATGTTGATGATGATTGATGTAGATACTGGTGGTGGTTGTGCTGATGAAGATTGATGTAGATAATGTTGGTAGTTGTGCTGATGGTGATTTGCTGATGATGATTGACATTGATAATGTTGGTGGTTGTGCTGATGATGATTGACATTGATAATGTTGGTGGTTATGCTGATGATGATTTATGTAGCTAATGGTGGTTGTTGTGCTGATAATGATTGATGTAGATAATGGGGGTGATTGTGCTGATGATGATTGATTTAGATAATGGTGGTGGTTGTGCTGATGATGATTGATGTAGATAATGGTGGTGGTCGTACTGATGCTGATTGATGTAGATAATGTAGATGTTTGTGCTGATGATGATTGATGTAGATAATGGTGGTTGTTGGGAGCTGCTGTGCGGTGCATAGCAGATTACATTTAGTAATCACGGTTATGGTCTTGCACCTCAGAGCACTCCATAAAAGATAGTGTAAATATGCGATGCGTTGTGATGTATGACGTGAGAGGGGTTACCCTGGGTTCTTTTCCATAGTGTTGGCCTAGAAGGCAGACGTGTGTGTTAAACGTCTATGGACTTCGTGTCCTGTGTTATTAGCCATAGTGGCTGATGGTTGTGTTCCAGTTCGGGTGCAACTTGACGTTCTCTGTGTTTTAGCCGTTGAGGCAAAGTGAGTATTTTATTATCATAATAAATATGCAGAACCGTTGGCCTGTGTTACAGACTGCTCAGTAACGTTGGCTCAAGTTAACCTGTTAACGTTATGGTTACATCCCAGTTCTTGTTGGATCAAGTTGCATGAATAAATATATAAGCGTATCAAATAAAATGACCCGGAGAAAGCTCAACAATTGTATTAAATTTCTACATCCATCCGTAGAAGCCGCGAGCTCTCAACAGTGGTGGTTGTGCTGATAATGATTGATGTTAATAATGGTGGTGGTTGTGCTAATGATGATTGATGTTGATAATAGTGGTGGTTGAGCTGATGATTGATGTTGATAATGGTGGTGGTTGTGCTGATGATCATTGATGTTGGTGGTTGTGCTATTGATGTTGGTGGTTGTGCTATTGATGTTGATGGTTCGGCTGATGATGATTGATGTTTAAAATAGTGGTAGTTGTGCTGATGATGATTAAAGCTGATAATGGTGGTTGTTGTGCTGAATTATTAGCTTGAAGTGATTGAACTTACTTACTTACTTAGTCGTTCCTCTTCTACCGTGAGGTGTAGAGGTTTGGAAGAGAGAGCGCCAGACTATCCCATCGGCTGTCCTCTTCCTGGCCCGGCTCCACTCCAGTCCTCGGTCCTTCAAAGATTGTCTAATGTTGTCCTCCCAGCGGACTCTGGGTCGCCCCGGAGGTCTGGATCCCTGGCTCCCTGTTTCCCATGCTTGTCGTGGCAGCCGATCTTCTCCCATTCTGCAGACATGGCCAAACCATCTTAGTTGGGACTGTTCTATTTGGGTCTGCAGCGGGTGGGATTTTAGGCCTTGACGTATCGTCTGGTTGCGGACCATGTCTCCTCTTGTTACCTCAACCACCCCCCTCAGACACCTCATCCCCGAGGTTTGAACCCGGCTTCCGTGGGCCGCAGCCACTGCCCACGACTCGCATCCATATGTCAAGACTGGGACATAGGTGGAGCGGTATACAGCCATCTTCGTTTTCTTACCAACCTCTTTCTTGCTGAGGAATCCTCGATTTATGGCCTGATAAAGTCTCCCAGCCGCTGCTTTTCGAGTGGCCAACTCTTCTTTGATGCCCCCCTTTCGGTCTATAATAGCTCCGAGATATTTAAAGTGGTCGACCTGCTCCAGGACCTGTTCTCCCAACTTAATCTGATGTTTTCTTTCTTCTCGTGATATCACCATGGATTTTGTTTTAGAGCTGCTTATGACCATCCCTCTCTTCTCCAGCTCTTCCTTCCAGACTTGCAGGTTGGATTGGAGATGTGTCTCTGATTTAGCAATCAGGACAACATCATCAGCAAATGCTAGCTCTGAAATACAGACCTGTCTCATCTTCCAGTACCCCACTGAATACTTTCTTGTTCTCTCCTTACATGCCTTGATGACATCGTCCATGAGGAGTATGAAAAGATAAGGTGACAGGATATCGAGTGATTGAACTATTAGCTTGAAATGATTGAACTGCTAGCTTGAAAGGATTGAACTGCTAGCTTGAAATTATTGAACTGCTACAGGGCAAGAGAGGCAGAGGTAGACCAAAAAACATGTGAAGAAGAGAGCTGGAAACAGGTGAAAATGATGAGGAGAACGTGGAAAGAACTTGAGATGATGGCATGTGTTTGTTGAAGGCCTATGCTCCTTTAGGAGTGGATTGATTGAACTACTAGCTTGAAGTGAATGAACTGTTAGCTTGAAGTGATTGAACTACTAGCTTGAAGTGAATGAACTACTAGCTTGAAGTGATTGAACTACTAGCTTGAAGTGATTGAACTACTAGCTTGAAGTGAATGAACTATTAGCTTGAAGTAATTGAACTATTAGCTTGAAGTGAATGAACTAGTAGCTTGAAGTGAATGAACTATTAGCTTGAAGTAATTGAACTAGTAGCTTGAAGTGATTGAATTACTAGCTTGAAGTGAATGAAATGTTATGTTGAAGTGAATGAACTATTAGCTGGAAGTGAAGAAGCACTAGCATAGTTTGAATGAATAAAACAACAACTGAAGCTTGAAGTGATTGAAGTATTAACTTGAAGTTAATGAACTACTAGCTTGAAGTGAATGAACTATTAGCTTGAAGTGAAGAAGCATTAGCATAGTTTGAATGAATAAAACAACAACTGAAGCTTGAAGTGATTGAACTATTAGCTTGAAGTGATTGAACTGCTAGCTTGAAGTTAATGAACTATTAGCTTGAAGCAATTGAACTATTAGATTGAAGTGATTGAACTGCTAGCTTGAAGTTAATGAACTATTAGCTTGAAGTGATTGAACTATTAGCTTGGTGTGATTGAATTACTAGCTTGAAGTGAATGAACTATTAGCTTGAAGCCAGGAACCATCATCATAGTTTGAATGAATAAAACAATTATTGAAGCGGGAATAGTATGCCTGCAGTGAATGGTTGAAACAAAGCAAAGCTGTGGAATTTTTTTTCTTCAAAAGTATGTATATTTTGGACGATAAAAAACCCCAGTATTCAAGCTAAGCCCGATCCGACCACTTCGACATAACTGATCCGGCCACATTATTTCCATCAATCCAGCCACAATCTCCAAGTCGACGATAAGAGAATATAGATTACATTTGTACAACTAGTCAAGCCCCACGCAAACTAAACTTGTCTTCTACCTAAAATAAACTAGTCGTAATCTGTCATTGTCGTGATGAATGTGTCAAAATATGTATCAATGTCTGTTCCACCTAAGACAATCTATATAGGTTAACGGGTCGTGGTGCACCAGAACGAGGTCAATTCCTTCATTAGTTCTCATCTCCCACTGCAGCATAGGCATTCAACAAATTAAGCCAGGCCGTTCTGTCCTGTGCTGTCTGTTAAACGTCTCTCTTTGTCTCCTTGATTACTTAAATGGAAGTCTCCACGTCAATACCTCACGAGGACCCCCAAACTCATGGCATTACACCACGCCGCCATTTAGCAGGTCTGGTGTATTTTACCACTATTGAGCCTGCTGAGTCGGTGGAGCCCTCTGGGTTTGCAAGACAGTCCTGGAACACCACCACGACTTTTTGCGGGGGGGGGGGGGGGGGGGGGGGCGGTAAAACTCAAATCAAAGAGGAACAGAACAAACCTCCTATCCTGGGGATTTCAAAACAAGGACTGATTTGTGAGGCTATCATCTGGTTTCCTCAACGTGTGTCATATCCAAATTCAGCGTCGTTTCCTCTCATCTTGTGCCATTGGTATTTGGTTCTTTCCATCGGTTAGTAATTGATGATCTTATCGTACCATCTCCATCCTTCTATTTTGTACAAGCAGCCCTTTATGAAAGTCTGGATACAAATAAAACACCGAATATATTTTCTCTAGTATTTTTTTATTAGCCGTTTTAACTGACCCTGATTTGATTGGCTCAATCTGAGAAAACATTCGTCGACTTTAGTAGCCTCTTTTTGCAAGAAGCACTTCCGGTTAATAAAACACATTCTGTGACTCGCCACTACTTAACAAGATAGGTTCTACATAGCAACGATTCTCTCGTCATAACATAGATAATTGTGTAATTAGCTTCAGCTCTCATTAATTTTATAATTATCACAATATTATTATTACTGTTATACATAACCTGTCTACTTTTGTTGAAGTTATATTTAAATGGGCGTCAATGTATGATCATAGAAATAAATAGATAGGTAAACTCAAGACGTGTGAACAGTAAATAAACAACATATTCTTCTTTAATTTACTAGACGCAGTATTGCAGTTCTTATCTTGAATTAGGTGGCCTGTACTGGTCAATAGGAAACGTACAGAGAAAATTTCGTCTATAACACTGGACAACAAATTTTGACTTTTTGTGTGTATCTGAGATTAAACCAAGTTACCTTTATGTTGTTTGGGCTGATGAAAATGGCCGTTAAAACACCAGATTAGCTCTAGTTTTTTTTATATCTATAATACAAGTTTTACACATTTGCATATACATACCATATGATAATAATGCTCATACCGGAAATGATTCACAGCGACGCCTTTTTGCCTGTCGCTTGTAATGAGTTTCTGGAGCATCTCTCACAAGGGTCCAACAATAGTCTGCTAGTATTGCTGCATTCCATTTCCCTTGGTACCTTTTTTCGAGGGTAGTAATGTCCTGTTGAAATCGTTCCCCATTCTCGTCACTGACAGCACCGCAGTTAGCAGGGAAGAAATCCAGATGAGAGTGTAAAAAGTATAATTTCAAAGACATGTTGCACCCTAGTCTCTCGTAGCGCTACAAGAGGGTTTCTACAAGCTCCTGGTAATTGTCAGCCTTATTGTTTCATAGAAAGTTTGTGGCCACTTGCTGGAAAGCATTCCAAGCTAACTTTTCATCACCTGTGAGAATATCATCAAAACGCTGATCTAGGAAGAGCTGACGTATCTGTGGACCGACAAATACACCTTCCTTGATTTTGGCCTCACTAAGTCTTGGAAATTTATCACGAAGGTATAAAAATCCTGCCCCATTTCGATTCATGGCCTTTACAAAATTCTTCATTAGCCTTGATGTGGAGAGGAGGGAGCAAGATCTTGGGGTATTCTACAAGTGGTTCGTTAAGTACATTCTTTTTCCCCGGTTCAAGTGATTGTCGTTGGGGCCAATCCTTTTTTTTTTTTTTTGTAGTGGGAAGTCCTGGCACGGCTGTCCAACAGACAGAGGAAACAGCAAAACTGTGTGTAACCCTGCTGTAGCTCCATCAAGATGGCAATGAGCTTCAGATCACCACAAATCTGCCACTTATATTTGTCATAGTTGATGGTGTGTAACAGTTGTTTCATGTCGTTGTACGTTTCTTTCATGTGGACTGCATACCCGAGTGGAACAGATGGTAAAACGTTACCATTATGGAGCAGCACAGCTTTTAAGCTCAACGGACGAATCAATGAACAGGCTCCAATCGTCGTCTTTGTAGTTGATGTGTAGTGCTGCCATCAGACCCACTATATCAACGCAAGCAATGTTGTTATCTGTCATTTTGAAATATGGAAGCAGATCTTTTTGCCGAGCACGAAACACAGACACATGCACATTCTCTTCTAGAAGATTGCATTGCTGCAGTCTGGACCCCAACAGCTCTGCTTTATTTTTTGGCAATTCCAGATCTCTCACTAGATCATTCAATTCACTCTGGGTAATTTTATGTGGCTGTGCAGACTCTTCAATAGGAACGAAATCAGGATCTCTTGGTGTAGATGCTTTCACAGGTGACGGATGTCCACTGGCCTTATTATCTTCATCATCCAGAGTATAAGATTCTGGTGAGTCCGGAACAGGAAGTCCTTCCCCATGAGGCACTGGCCGCATAGCAGAGGGAATATTCGGATAGGTCACAGGCCGCTTTTTCTTCTTAGAAATACCATGTCCAATTGGAGGAGTCATGCAAAAGTAACAATCATTAAGATGTTTTGTCGGTTCCCTCCACACCATTGGAACTGCAAAACGCAACGATCGTCCTTTTCGGTTCAACTAGCAGCGCAGATTCGTTGCACAGGATTGACAACATATGTGTGGGGTCCAATACCGGTCATTGTCACCGATCTTACAACTAAAATAAAGGCTGTAAGCTTTCTTTGTCATCGGTGTAATGGGTCGCCTTTGTGATAGCAAAGTTATTTGTCCGCAAATATAGCCAAAAAAAAAAAAAAAAAAAAATCCGCACTGTTCACACATTCACGAGTCATCTTGAACGACACGCCTGCATTCGCAGAATCCACAACACAAATGATGACAAGGAGGAAATGTGGTTGCAATGACTGCTACAGATTGTGTCATCCAATTGGCGCCCAAGGCTATCCATCTCGTGGGGAATCACGCGCCAGGGCTATAGAAAAGAGAAGGACTGGGTCATTCGCGTCGGGAAGGTGAAGCCACCACCCTACTGAACACCCCCCCCCCACCCCCCCCCCCCCACCCCGAATTTTGAAAACTAGAGCTAATTCGCGATTTTTAAGTTCATATTCGTGATCAGCATGTCCAAATTAGTTTAAAATAGCTACTTTTCTCTCGGATACATTTTGGCTGTTGTCCAGTTATTATAATTAGTCTGGATTGTTGCTCGGTCCTATATTCAGTAGTCGCATGGGGTGTCGTGACAATGACCACTGTCCACGAAGTACTTTTTGTGGTGATAAGTTGGCAGTGTGGTTGGTCACGATTCACTCCCGTAGCAAGGCGATGGTGCCGTTCGAATGGTTCTGAGTTCGATTACCAGATGACGGCCAGGAAGGAGTTGCCGTCGGACACTGTTATGACAGTACAGTACCGTTTACAAATCTACTTGCAAGCTGAATATATTTTTCTGTATTTTATGGGGTGTTGCCAAACGGAGGATCCGCCCCTGGGTGTCAAATACTTCATGCCTCTAGCAGATACAGCCGTAGTGGAGTGAAGTCTTAGAGACTACTAGGTGTCGTGGTTTGTCTCCCTTGATCTGCATTAGTGGACCAAAATGTGAGTAAAATTATAAGTTTTCGAAAGATAGCAACCTTCACTCAAGATTACTCTTGGCAGATATGTAAGTATAAGGTTTTATGCCTCTATTGTGCAGGAGTAACTTCCAAAAAAGGTCGCTGCTTTGAATGTCCTATAGAACTGTCTCTTATGAATGGTGTCCGGCGTTGAGTTCTGCTAACTTCCTTACTTAGTCGTTCCTCTTCTACCGTGAGGTGTAGAGGTTTGTAAGAGAGAGCGCCATACTATTCTACGGCTGTCTTCCTCCTGGCTTGGTTCAATTCTAGTCCTCGATCCTTCAAAGATTGTCTAATGTTGTTCTCCCAGCGGACTTTGGGTCGTCCTGGAGGTCTGGATCCCTAGCTCTTAGTTTCCCATGCTTGCCGTGGTAGCCGATCTTTTCCCATTCTGCAGACATGGCTAAACCATCTCTGTTGGGACTGTTCTACTTGGGTCTGCAGGGGTTGGGTTTTTAGGCCTTGACGTATCGTCTGGTTGCGGACCATATCTCTTCTTGTTACTTCAACCACCTTCCTCACAAACGAATTCTTTCTATGGCCCATCTGACCGCCTCCCGCGCTAATAGTAAGGTCTATCGATCCAGATGTGTTACAAAAGAAAATGTAAGGTTTGGGAAATATCAAAGATGTGATTTAAGTTACACTTATTTAAAAGCCGTGATTAGGAAAGATTACTTTAAAAATGATGAAAGAGTAAACACAGGAGAGAAAGAAACTAAGAACGATGATGGAAAAGATACAGAGCGATAAAGCCTTGAAACATTTTATCACAGAGCTCAACAAAGGGACTGACAAACTGGATTAAACATCGAGATCTGTGGAGGGACTTGATCACCTATGCCTCACGGCATGACGCCTGACTTGACTCATAGATTAAAAACAGCAAAACTTGGGGCGACTGTTCCAGTTATATCATAAACATATTATTTTAGAATTATATCGCATACGTTCATTGCACACATTTGCGCAGATAAGGTCTACGCTTCTCAATAGATTATTTAAATAAGCGTCATAAATACTGTAGTAATTAAAATCAAGGGCTCTTGACTGAAGCTGGTATGTAGTGCTATCTGCCAAAACGTTTTTATAACCGCCTGGTTCGTCAACAGCTCTTTCCACTCAGACTCGTACTTCACAGTTTGGTTAAATGACGATGTATTATAAAACTAACATAAAGGCACATCTTGTAATGTTCCTGTAGTCTGGACCTTCGAGAATAGGGAACTAGCGGGGCTTTTTGGTCAAGGCCACGGATGGGTGGGGGAGGGGCCTCAACTCAACCCAGAATGTATAATTAACGCATTTCCCACCCCCACCCCTTTTCCGCTTCCCAAACAGAGGGGGCCTCAATGTGAAATGGCCCAGGCCTCCACTGAGGTTTAGGAGAACATGCCTGTAACGCCACTGGATCTTAATCCCTTTGCTAAAACCTGTTCGCAGTAGTTAGCTTAAACTGAATGTCCTATAGCTCAATGTTACGATTTATTTATTTACTTGGTCACGGCTTTTTTCCCCCCAGCAGAAGACAAGCTCTTATAAGCAGGTAAAGAAATCTGTTTTTAATCGATACACGATTCAGAAAGGCAAGATTACATATTTAAACAATAAAAGAAAATAAACAAATATTTGCAGTCTTTCTGATATTTAAATCTGTCGATAGCAAACAATTCCACCTCACAGCCAGAAGAAAGACTTCGGCTTGTTAAGCCAGACCATCCGCTAGACATGTTCAAAAGATCCTTGGCTATAGAAATAAGTCAAGTTCAATTTATACATTGTCATGAACCCTGTGAGTTGTTTTTCTTCCTTCCCCCCCCCCCCCCCCCATCTCTTTGACGTAATTTTTTTCTGAGAGAGTTCTTATGGATATTGGTCCCTTTAGAGTATAGAATGATAGTGAAGGCTCTGTGGGAATAAGGATTTAAGAAAGTCAGGTAGTAGATTCACAAGTGCTGGGAAGAGTAAGGACAGTCTCGGTTTACGACAATAATTGACTCTCAAAACTACTCCTACCACTCTTCTGAGCAAACAGTTGTTTGTCAGTTCCAGTCACTCAGGCGCAGTCACCGATTTGGTGATTCTGACGCTCAACGTACATGAATACGGACTACAATAACAAATATGGGAAATATTTGATTTGGGCCAGCCGACACCAATGCTAATAAAGTTTTAATACTGTTATTATCATAAAAATCAAGTCACAAATAATTATCAATTTACAGTCAGAAATCAAAGGTTACAGAATACAAATATGACAAGGGGGAGGGGGGTTTTGAGGAGAAGTACCCCATACACCTTTACCCGCTTGTATTTACTAACAGAAAAGACCCAGTCCCAAAGACAAGGAAGGGGGGGGGGTGTAATGATGATGATCAGAGATAGGCAATTTAACCCAATGGTAAATGTATTACTCTGAGGCAAGGGGTTACAGTGATAAGGGGGTAGAGGAAAAGCTAGAGTTCTCAAATGTTTTCCTTTATCCAACAAATTTTACGGGAGGGGGAAATGAACACAGTTAAACAATCCCGTACACTGAATACAGTACACCTTAATACTAGGTCGAACTAACTATAAGGGTAAAAAAAATATTAAATCTCCTTTCATTCAAAAACACGCTTGGCTGGCCAGCACACAGGCACACACACAGACTTACCAAATGGTGAATTCTGGCACTTCCTAGGAATTTTACAACAGCAGATAATACCGTAGAACAATGGAAATTGTCTTTTTATTTCTTCTGTGTCAGGCCCCACATTTATCGAGGTGGGCTGGTAGCTAATAGTCTCAAAAAATCGCCAGACGGTGAAGCGTAAAGGCTACTGTTTTTTTTATATTTATAAAAGTTCCTAATGAATGGCACAGGCACTTGGCTAAGTGTGAGGTATGGTGTGGTTTCTAAGATGGGCATAGCTGGTGGAGATAACTTTCTTTTGCCGTAATGTCACAACTACAAAACACTGAGATAGGTTCTTCTTCGGGGGTGGGGGGGGGGGGGGGGGGGGAGAGATTAAAATCCACTGAATATACTTGACAGACAGTGTTCAGGAAAATCTATGTTCTTCTTCACAAAAAGAGAGCATGAGTAGAATATTGCTACTGGCGACTGTTCTGCTTCCAGTTTTAACGACTTTATGAATTAGTATTTTAAAAGTGTTTCTTGGGTGGCTTTGTTCTCAGTTAAATTCAGAGGAGCGAGACCCGCAAAAGTCGCCACAAGTTTAGCTTTAAAAAAGTTCATATGTCACTGGAGTAATCGAACTGGGTCGGCAAGGCTCTATATATATTCTATTGCTGCGTAATGGCTGCTTAAATGCTGCCTAATTGCTGGGATGCGAGGTTCGAAAGATCACTCTGGATACAAATAGAAAAAACAAGAAATGCAATGAAATCATATTAAAATCTAACGCGCGATACATTTACAGTTAGACTATTTTCTGCGCTCGCGTCTTTAATTAATAAATCAAGAAAAAACTCTCCGTGAGGTTAATAATTTTAAAAGCACATCTATCTATACAGAACTAAACTGTATTAAAGTCACAATTCCCTTAACAGTTGCAAAATTAATTTACGCGGCTATTGTATTAGGAAACTAACCTATAGATGTAACATTTAGTTTGCACTGGAACTTTGAAAATGGGTTTATTTAATAAGTTTAAATTTACACCACAATCCAGTGAAATAAAATGAAATAACTAGTCCACTGATCACTCGAAGCTAATGTATAAATTACCGTCTGCACAGAAAAGAATTCACTCCAATAGCCAACAATTTAGATGAAATCTAGCAGGAATTTAACTATATGCTAGTGAAATCTTAGAATGCTGTCAGAACGAATGATAAAGTTGCCCATATCAGATTCTGTATATATCTAACGGGAATGTAAGTTAAATGGGTCGTGTGAAAATTTCGCGCCTCTTCAGATCCCAGGGAAAGTCGAAGTTATTTAGCCGCCATGCTAACCGCGATGGCCCGACTGGCTTCCGATCTACGTTCGTCTAAGGCTGCTCGCGCGAGGATGTGAAATTTCTGCGAGACTAGCCTCGTTCGCGGTGAGTTTCCTGATTCCTCAGATCGTATCCGCTACGCTGAGCGCTCCGTCTCTCCCGTTCCATAGTCTTTCGGGCAAGCCTACCGGTTGCCACAGAGGTGCGAAGTCTGCAAGAAGCTTTCTTCTGACCGCTCGTGTCCATCTTGTGAACGGTTCAATGTTCGCACGGAGATGCTAAATTTCTGCTTCTCTGTTCTGGGGATCGTCTTTGACTGCTTTGATCATAGCCGCTACTCTTCGTTGATGAAAAGTTACAACAATACTGATGTTCAGGGGTTCTAATGTTATGAAAAGCTAAAGTCCCTTTAATCATCCATCAAATCAGGGAAAATTCACTTGTCAAACTAGACGTACGTCACACTCTTTCCCGTTTCCTTTTTTGTATTTTATTACTGCTTATGCCATGACGAGTAGCAGATATGACTTTTTAAGATCGGTTTCAGATCTTGCGTCCTGCTGCACGGTGTTATAGTTGTTATATTTTTTAATGACTATCATCTCGTGTTCATGGTGTTCCAGTTGTTGGTTGTATAGCCTGGCACGTCTTGTCATTACAACGAGGCGAAGTGGTCTCTGTCAAGAACTATATTAGAGGTGTGGCGTGTGTAGATGGCAAACAACGCTATGGGTACGAATTAACACGAAGCCACTGATAATACAGTTCCATAACATTTATTGACATGATTCCATAAGTTCTAAATATCAGTTACACTGACACACAGACTGACATTATACTCAGGCTAACATTGCCTGTAGGAAATAACACTTAACTTAACTATTCACAGGCTGGCTTCACTGACGTACAAAGACCGTTCACAGAACGTCCTTTGTGAGTCATACACTCCTCGCACCAATAATACACACTCCAGGTGTGAATCACTTATTACAAGTGATTGGCGGCATGAACATCGCCATACAGATTCTCTCAGAATCTCTTCCAGGCGGGACAATAAACTTCGCCTGTACTTATTCCACCATAGCTACAAGGCGGGAGATATACAACGCCTTACTCCACAGTAGCTCCAAGGCGGGACCAATCTCTTTACTGTTGTTATGCAGCTCCGGTTAAACAGTCACTATGAAACTAACATTATAATAGGGTTAGGGTATGTGTTAAACATCAAACTCTACTCCATAACTATCCGAGAATTCTAGACATCGACTCCACCCCCCCCCCCCAATAGTAGAATACCAGGCGACGACTCTGCTACTACAAGACTCCGGTGTTACAGTGATACCACTCTGGACCAAACTGGCAACTGATGGTCCGACAACCCTCCGTAAAGCTGACTTGCTAAACTTTGTTCTTTTGTGCGCTTCAAAAAACATATCATTACGCTATCTTACGTGGCCCCACGTAGTTCCGACAGGACCGGCTCTACCGACGGTGCAACACGTGCATTTGCACGGGGCGGCAAGCTTTTGGGGGGGGGGGCGGCAAAAAATCGTTTTACTTATTTTTACAATCCCGCCAAAATATTCCGCCTGGGAGCCGCGCTGGTGTAATGGTTACCACACTGCGCTAGCGATCAGGTGTTCAAGCCCGGGCGCAGGCATTTGTAAGAGTGTTATCGACCGGGATTTTGACTGAATAACCTGAACGGCCCCTGAAATAACCATCTGTGGATGGTGTCGCGGAGTGTTCGAAGGTTTCGTCTAGATTATTTTAAAATTCCTTACTTTCCTATTCCTTCACATTTTGTCTGTTTTCTCTACGAAATATTTGCACCTGCGATCTGTTCTTTAGCTGTTTTTCAAGTCTTCACTAATAGTTCTGCCATACGATCGTAATGCTATCTTCTCCTCCTACAAAGGCAGTAAAAGGTATTTCTTTAGAGACGTCAGTACAATTTATTCGCTTGGTCGAAACCACAGTTGTTCCAAGAGGATTATATTTCCGTGTTCAGTGGTCAACTGAAGACCGCCACGATAAATTTTCCGGCATGGCTGAACGAGAGACGGGAATTAATTAACTTGGCGTGGGAATCAGGAATTTATTTTTTTTATCGACTGTTCTATGTTGGCGGCTCGAATGTTTCAGTTGTTTTGGAGTGTGCATTCAAGGAAGTTACAGTGATAAATAAGTTTTTTTAAACGTTTTATGGAAATTAGTACAGTGCTTCAGCCTCCATTCATTACTAAATAATACATTTTATTGCAGGGTTTATTAAAACAGTTTTAATATTCAAATAGATATCATGTCCGATAAAAGAAAAAAACTATCAGGTGCTGAATATCGGAAACGGAAACTGGAAAAAGCATGCGATATTAAAAAACATAGCGGGGCTTTACATCTTTACATAAATGTATAAAAACTGAAACAGCTGATGTAGGACAAGAAAATAAGCAAATGTACCGAAACAAATGATTCTGAGCTCATGGCAAGTACTTCTAACTCGGACCCCAGTAACGTAGATATTACTAACATTGTCGAAAATGAGACTGATTTGACTGTTTCCAATTCCAGAGATTTAAGGGATGAACTTAAGAGGTACACTGATCCGGCAAGATGGAGTCCTTCTTTAAGCGATACCGAAAGACTGGAAATCGTAAAAAAGGCCTGCCAGAGAAACCAAAAAATGAGTTCGTTTTTCCGCGCAGCTCTAATGGTCAGAAATTTTCACTAAATTTTTACACTAGGGAGCTAAGCAATGGAGAACATATTAATCGATCATGGTAAGGGTATTCAAAAGAAAAAGATTCTGTATTTTGTTTCTGCTGTAAGTTGCTTTCCTGTAATAAAATGTCACTCACTACTGATGGCTATAATGATTGGGGTCATTTGTATGTGTATCTTAATGAACACGAAAAATCTAAAAACCACTTGGAGTCCCATACAAAGTGGATTGAATTATCGTCCAGGCTTAAATCAGTACAGACAATTGATTCAATGCAATAAAAGTTATTAAATTCAGAAGTTCGACACTGGAGGAGCATAATAGAACGCCTAATTGCTATTGTCCAGTTCTTGAGCCAACAATGCTTGCCATTTCGTGGAACATCTGATAAATTATATGACCCTAACAATGGAAATTTTTTAAAGCTTCTTGAACTGATTGCCAGATTTGATAGTGTTATGTGTGAACATTTAATGAGAGTAGCTCGTGGATTGACCCAACATTACCTTGGGAAAAACATTCAAAATGAATTAATTGCTCTTTGTAGTGAAATTGACAGAGATACAACGGTAAAATACCTCCAAAGATAACATGTAAGGATAAAAACATAATGCGTAGGCTGCTGATAGTACATGATCGCCCAGACCGCGGGTCATCACCCTCCATAAAAATTGACTTGCTAGACAGGAGGGGAACGGCGGATAAAAGGAAAAAAATATGACTGGAAAGATTGCGTGAGACTAGAAAGGCTAAGGAGACGCAATTGGGGGGGAAACGGAGAAAAGTCACGTTTCCCAAGTTGACATAAAGCAAGGAACTCGACAGAAGGGACCTTGGATATGTTACGCCACAGTCATTTATTGGTCGCTTTTGCGATACCAAGCCTTTGATTTGAATTCATCGGCAGAACGCAGATGTTTGGAATATTACAAAAATTAAAAAGTAACTTTTTCGTAATATTAATGTTAGGAATATAAAAATTAGCTGGCCGGATGGCCCATTCTGAGCAGTGAACTAATATGTTCTTAATTTTACAGACGGATAGATAATATTGAAGATAATGACAAAAGACAGTGTTGTTCACATCAGCGACATACTGTATGGAATAAAAAAGTGTCGCTATTTGCACAAAAAAACACGACCTCGAGACGCAGGTGTTCAAATCTACTTAGTAGGGAAGCGAAGGGACATTGGTGGGAGCTGTGTCTAAATATAACTTTTAACGACAAAATTTTGGAGGGGAGAGAAAGGTTGGTTCAAAAATCAAGTACGTTTTGAAAAAAAAAAACAAGTAGAGACGGACAGACTAACAGATAAACATCCATACTTGACTGAAGCATGACTGAAATGACTTTAGGGTAGGAAATTTGAATTTGAAATAAACCTAGGCAGTGATTGGCCACAGACAATCATTTTATCGGCGCTCAGACGCGCAAGTGGGGCCATTCCAAGTGTGGTGATTTCCAATTGAAAGACAGTGAAATCAGTTCAGGGACGCCATACTATAGCCAGCAGCTCAGCTGAGTTTTGCTAGCATTTCTGTGTTCTTTATTCATAATCTGGTAAGATTGAAATTATTTCTTTGTATATTTTGATATTGTTTAATGTTCGAGTGATTTGATACTGCCATATCATAATCTAGCCTTACAAACAAGTAGGGATTTGCTCTAGACCCCCCGCCCAAGTCAGGGTCTAGGGACCAACAATATACATAAACTCCAGCAAGGGTTAGGAAAGACAGATCAAGTGTTGAGAATAATGAAACATATTACCTATCCACTTTTAGGGAATGCAACATCGCACCCCCCCCCATGACCCTGCTCGTCCCCCCCCTTCCCACCGACCTCCCCAATCCCCCCGAAACCACCCCACTATGGGCTAAATGTATCATCTTTTGGGTTGACCCACTCACTATCTTCATCTTGCCACCAATTAGATGACTTGTTACTAGGCGCCATTCTGTTACTGCGTGATCCATAAAACAAGACATTTTGTCCCGGGGCACAAAAGTGTGTTTCTTAATAGTTCTAGATTCTGGCACACCCACCTGACCAGTACTTTGTCGTGTTAAGTAGTCCGCATTGTTGCTATTTCTGGAATATTCTTATTGTCATTATTGCGAATGTTACTACGAGTGGCGAATAAGCAGACGGGACCAGCAAACAAAAATGTGCTGAAATCGGAAGTAGAATAAGTATTTTTTTTTTAAGGGGGGGAGGAGAGAAGAAACGAAGAACAATTTTTGGGATAACCAACATTTATTAATTACTGTACTCTTTAAAATTTAGATGAAATACGTAAAGTAATTTTATTTTTTTTATTTTATTTAAATTTTTATTTATTTTCTTTTTTGTTATCGTACGCCCGCTATTACTCGAGGCGAAATCTCCGGTTAATATGTTTAACCTGAGACTGATTTTACGTGAATATCCCTTTTTTTCCCTGTACAATGACAGGTGTCCTCTCGCCATTCAGGCAAATACTCGCCGATTTCGGAGGTACCCATTAGAGCTGGGTCGGCTCAGGAGCCATCAGGTTAGGCTATTCCAGTCCATGGTCGACGACACTTCTTCAAATTTCTCGCCAGGGCTCGAATTATTCCAGTCCAAGTCCCGGTCGACGACACTGCTTCATATGTGCTCGAACTTGGATCACCCGATTGCCAGCGCAGTGTGGTAACCATTACACCATCGCGGCTCCCACTTCAAGTAATAATCGGCAGTGTCAATGTCATTAAACACACAGAAAATTAAAACCTACCATACAAAATGCTTGCATGCAAAATTTCAGCCCTCTACGATAAGTGGAATATAGAAATCTTGAGCGTGACAAATTTATAAACGTCATGTGGGGTTCAATTAAAGTGGGTACCAAAAAAAAAAGTCGCCTAGTTAATTTCCATTTTACTTTTCTACGTACGTTTTAACATCGGATCTGTCACTTCCGGTATAGTGGGACTTGCACATCTGATACATGTAGGCGGAACATGTCCTGTGTATTTTGTTTTGTTTTTGATCCATGCACATGAAAACTGATGTTTGTGCATGGGATACTCGGTTCAACCCATTGTGGGTTATAATTGGGGTGTAGATTGTTCATTATTCTGTATAGCATATTTCTTGATTTGATTTTTTTTTCTCCATGCACAGGAAAACTGGTGATTGTCTTATGCATGTAATACCCGGTTCAATCCTAGATATTTTTTTAGTCATCTGTTCTTCCTTTATCATTGTCATTTGGTCTGGTATTTATGTTACTTCTTGTTTGGTAATATACAATTTTATTACGTTGTGTAGTGCCCTGGGAGGTCAATTTTGAGTATAGTTTCTAGTGATGGTGAGATTTGTGCGCTCAAGTATTCCATAAGTAGTTATCTGTGCTGTTCACTTTTCTCGCATGTTAGCACATAATGTACTATGGTGTTCTTCTCCACTCATGTTACACAATAGGGTTCCTCCACCATGAAATTGCCTGTTTCTAGTTGAAGTCCAATCAGTTTTCTATTGCATGATATTTTTGGCTCTCAAGATATCTAACATGTTCGTGTTGGATCTTTTAGCATTTTATATTGGCTTTGTTTCCAATATCATTGTCGGCTTTTGCAAGTGCCACCATTTCTACTGTAAAGATAGATGCGCTTCCGGTTGTAGTAACAATTTTCTTTAGCTTCTTTGCTGGAATATGTATTCTTATACCAAGTTCTTCATTTCTTTTTTTGAACCATCATGCTTTTAAACTGCATTAAGTTGTTTGTTCTATAAACTCATTGGCTCTGCTTTTGATATCGTTTTTTTTCTGCTTTTGTATTTATTATTTCTACAAGATGGGAGTCGATGCTTGGTTTCTTGAGTTCCCATGGTGGAATTATTGGTGTGTATTTGCTACTACAGTTTACTGCATTAATTCAAGTATTCTGTTCTTCTATTTCCTCCGTGTATATGTTAACTGTAACACATGTCATGTATATGTTAACTGTCACAGAACATGTCCTGTATATGTTTACTGTCACAGAACATGTCCTGTAAGTGTGAACTGTCACATATGTCCCGTATATGTTAACTGTCATATATGTCCTGTATATGTTAATTGTCACACATGTCCTGTATATGTTAATTGTCTCACATGTCCTGTATATATTAAGTCACAGAACATGTTCTGTATGTGTGAACTGTCACACATGTCCTGTAATTGTTAACTATCACAGAACATGTCCTGTGCATGTTAACTGTCACATAACATGTCCTGTATATGTGAACTGTCACATAACATGTCCTGTATATGTGAACTGTCACAGAACATGTCCTGTATATGTGAACTGTCACACATGTCCTGTATATGAGAACTGTCACACATGTCCTGTATATGTGAACTGTCACACATGTCCTGTATATGTTAACTGTCACAGAACATGTCCTGTATATGTTAACTGTCACAGAACATGCCCTGTATATGTTAACTGTCACAGAACATGTCCTGTATATGTTAACTGTCACAGAACATGTCCTGTATAAGTTAACTGTCACAGAACATGTCCTGTATATGTTAACTGTCACAGAACATGTCCTGTATATGTTAACTGTCACAAATGTCCTGTATATGTTAACTGTCACACATGTCCTGTATATGTGAACTGTCTCACATGTCCTATATATGTTAACTGTCACACATGTCCTGTATATGTTAACTGTCACAGAACATGTCCTGTATATGTTAACTGTCACAGAACATGTCCTGTATATGTTAACTCACAGAACATGTGCTAACTATGCTGTCACAGAACATGTCCTGTATATGTTAACTGTCACAGAACATGTCCTGTATAAGGTAACTGTCACAGAACATGTCCAGTTTAAGTTAACTGTCACAGAACATGTCCTGTTTAAATTAACTGTCACAGAACATGTCCTGTTTAAGTTAACTGTCACAGAACATGTCCTGTTTAAGTTAACTGTCACAGAACATGTCATGTACAAGTTAACTGTCACAGAACATGTCCTGTATAAGTTAACTGTCACAGAACATGTCCTGTATAAGTTAACTGTCACAGAACATGTCCTGTATAAGTTAACTGTCACAGAACATGTCCTGTATATGTTAACTGTCACAGAACATGTCCTGTATATGTTAACTGTCACAAATGTCCTGTATATGTTAACTGTCACACATGTCCTGTATATGTGAACTGTCTCACATGTCCTATATATGTTAACTGTCACACATGTCCTGTATATGTTAACTGTCACAGATCATGTCCTGTATATGTTAACTGTCACAGAACATGTCCTGTATATGTTAACTGTCACAGAACATGTCCTGTATATGTTAACTCACAGAACATGTGCTAACTATGCTGTCACAGAACATGTCCTGTATATGTTAACTGTCACAGAACATGTCCTGTATAAGTTAACTGTCACAGAACATGTCCAGTTTAAGTTAACTGTCACAGAACATGTCCTGTTTAAGTTAACTGTCACAGAACATGTCCTGTTTAAGTTAACTGTCACAGAACATGTCCTGTTTAAGTTAACTGTCACAGAACATGTCATGTTTAAGTTAACTGTCACAGAACATGTCATGTACAAGTTAACTGTCACAGAACATGTCCTGTATAAGTTAACTGTCACAGAACATGTCCTGTATAAGTTAACTGTCACAGAACATGTCCTGTATAAGTTAACTGTCACAGAACATGTCCTGTATAAGTTAACTGTCACAGAACATGTCCTGTATAAGTTAACTGTCACAGAACATGTCCTGTATAAGTTAGCTGTCACAGAACATTTCCTGTATAAGTTAACTGTCACAAAAAATGGTCTGTATATGTTAACTGTCACACATGTCCTATATATCTTAACTGTCACACATGTCCTGTATATGTTAACTGTCACACATGTCCTGTATATGTTAACTGTCACACATGTCTTGTATATGTTAACTGTCACAGAACATGTCATGTATAAGTTAGTATTCACAGAACATGTCCTGTATAAGTTAACTGTCACAGAACATGTCCTGTATAAGTTAACTGTCACAGAACATGTCCTGTATAAGTTAGCTGTCACATAACATTTCCTGTATAAGTTAACTGTCACAAAAAATGGTCTGTATATGTTAACTGTCACACATGTCCTGTATATGTTAACTGTCACACATTTCCTGTATATGTTAACTGTCACACATGTCCTGCAAATGTTAACTGTCACACATGTCCTGTATATGTTAACTGTCACAGAACATGTTCTGTATATGTTAACTGTCACAGAACATGTCCTGTATAAGTTAACTGTCACAGAACATGTCCTGTATAAGTTAACTGTCACAGAACATGTCCTGTATATGTTAACTGTCACAGAACATGTCCTGTATATGTTAACTGTCACAAATGTCCTGTATATGTTAACTGTCACACATGTCCTGTATATGTGAACTGTCTCACATGTCCTATATATGTTAACTGTCACACATGTCCTGTATATGTTAACTGTCACAGATCATGTCCTGTATATGTTAACTGTCACAGAACATGTCCTGTATATGTTAACTGTCACAGAACATGTCCTGTATATGTTAACTCACAGAACATGTGCTAACTATGCTGTCACAGAACATGTCCTGTATATGTTAACTGTCACAGAACATGTCCTGTATAAGTTAACTGTCACAGAACATGTCCAGTTTAAGTTAACTGTCACAGAACATGTCCTGTTTAAGTTAACTGTCACAGAACATGTCCTGTTTAAGTTAACTGTCACAGAACATGTCCTGTTTAAGTTAACTGCCACAGAACATGTCATGTACAAGTTAACTGTCACAGAACATGTCCTGTATAAGTTAACTGTCACAGAACATGTCCTGTATAAGTTAACTGTCACAGAACATGTCCTGTATAAGTTAACTGTCACAGAACATGTCCTGTATAAGTTAACTGTCACAGAACATGTCCTGTATAAGTTAACTGTCACAAAAAATGGTCTGTATATGTTAACTGTCACACATGTCCTATATATGTTAACTGTCACACATGTCCTGTATATGTTAACTGTCACACATGTCCTGTATATGTTAACTGTCACACATGTCTTGTATATGTTAACTGTCACAGAATATGTCATGTATAAGTTAGTATTCACAGAACATGTCCTGTATAAGTTAACTGTCACAGAACATGTCCTGTATAAGTTAACTGTCACAGAACATGTCCTGTATAAGTTAGCTGTCACATAACATTTCCTGTATAAGTTAACTGTCACAAAAAATGGTCTGTATATGTTAACTGTCACACATGTCCTGTATATGTTAACTGTCACACATTTCCTGTATATGTTAACTGTCACACATGTCCTGTAAATGTTAACTGTCACACATGTCCTGTATATGTTAACTGTCACAGAACATGTTCTGTATATGTTAACTGTCACAGAACATGTCCTGTATAAGTTAGCTGTCACATAACATTTCCTGTATAAGTTAACTGTCACAAAAAATGGTCTGTATATGTTAACTGTCACACATGTCCTGTATATGTTAACTGTCACACATTTCCTGTATATGTTAACTGTCACACATGTCCTGTAAATGTTAACTGTCACACATGTCCTGTATATGTTAACTGTCACAGAACATGTTCTGTATATGTTAACTGTCACAGAACATGTCCTGTATATGTTAACTATCACAGAACATGTCCTGTATATGTTACCTGTCACTGAACATGTCCTGTATATGTTACCTGTCACTGAACATGTCCTGTATATGTTAACTGTCACACATGTCTTGTATATGTTAACTGTCACAGAACATGTCCTGTATATGTTAACTGTCACAGAACATGTTCTGTATATGTTAACTGTCACAGAAAATGTCCTGCATATGTTAACTTTCACAGAACATGTCCTGTATATGTTACCTGTCACTGAACATGTCTTGTATATGTTAACTGTCACAAAACATGGCTTGTATATGTTAACTGTCATGCATGTCCTGTATATGTTAACTGTCACATGTCCTGTATATGTTAACTGTCACAGAATGTGCTCTGTAAATGTGAACTGTAACACATGTCCTGTATTTGGTTAACTATCACACATGTCCTGTAAATGTTAACTATCACAGAACATGTCCTGTGCATGTAAACTGTCACAGAACATGTCCTGTATATGTGAACTGCCACATGTCCTGTATATGTTAACTGTCACAGAACATGTCATGTATATGTTACCTATCACAGAACATGCTTTGTATATGTTAACTGTCACAATGTCCTGTATATGTTAACTGTCACAGAACATGTCTTGTACATGTTAACTGTCACAAAACATGTCTTGTATATGTTAACTGTCACAAAACATATTCTGTATATGTTAGCTGTCACGCATGTCATGTATATGTTAACTGTCACATGTCCTGTATATGTTAACTGTCACAGAACATGTCCTGTATATATTAACTGTCATACATGTCCTGTATATGTTAACTGTCACATACGTCTTTTATATTGTATATGTTAACTGTCACAGAACATGTCCTGTATATGTGAATTGTCACAGAACACGTCCTGTATATGTTAACTGTCACAGAACACGTCCTGTATACGTTAACTGTCACAAAACATGTCTTGTATATGTTAACTGTCTCAGATTTCTTGCAAAGCGAGCAGGTACGGTCATGCCAGCAAGATCTTGAAAGGGTTGACAGAGAAAGAGAAATTAAAAGAATAATCATTTACTTCATAAGACCGACGCAGTGTCACCATGGAAACCGCCGATCATCATCAACATCAGTAAAAGACATTAAAGGGTTGATGATGCTCGCCGATGATGGCGAAAATAATAAAGACATGACATCACTTCAGAATATTTGAAAACGTGAGTTAGAGTGTTTGATTGGCGAAGTAGCTAGAGTGCTTTCCTCTCACGTCAAATTTACCGGCGTCCAGGATCGAAGCCCGGTAGCGTCACACCGCAGTCTGCCCAGCTGTAAATGGGTACTTAACGTTTCTCTGGAGTTAGAGAAAGCAAATGCAGCCAAGAAGGGAACTGATCATCCCACGTCATAAAGTAGACCTAGTTATGGTGAAGTCTCTCACTCCCCTCCGGCAGTATCTGTTATGGAACTGCCTTGACCTTGACATGAGCTACATGTGTACCAGCATGTTTTAACTAGAGCCAAGAACATTTATGGCTCTCCAGCCTGTTACCACTCGATGTCAAAGTTTGCTCGCTGATTGAAGCCCACTTCAATTAAGTTGTAAATTCAATACATAAAACCAGTGGCGTATCTAGATGGAGGGCTTCAGGCCCCCCCCCCCTTTTGTTTAAATTTTCTCCCAGTTTTTCATAATATGTGTTGACAGACTCAGATGTTCTTTAATGCTTTGCTTAAAAAAAAGTTATTAGCCCCCAAATGAAGCTGTGGAGCAACGCCTCAATGTTTTGGGAGAGAAGTGAAAATACAAATTAAAATCAAAGCCAGTGGAGTGAAACTCGACTAATTAACTTAACAGCTGCTATATCACACATGTTTTGTAAATGTACGGACACTTTAAAAATAATTTTGCATTGGTACATATAAAAATATGAACTAAACAAAACATGACAAATAAACCTTCTATTACTCCGTATCCAAATCACAATTTAAAGAAGTATCGACTTGAATCACTAAATCAGCTACAGCAAATGCACCCAACTCCGTTCTGTATTCATACTCACCCGTGTGACAGTTACAAATGGGGAAAATTCACGAAATTGTGTACAATATCAAACTTCCGCCATTACTACGAATGAGAATACAGTTCATTTAATGCTTTACCCTCAGGTGCCCAAGGAGAATTGGCCAACAAATGTGTGCTAGGTCCCACAGACCTGTGCCGTCACATCAGGATCTTTCTGTCTTTGTTTTATACATTTCATTTGTGTCTCCAGTTCTGGGGGGGAGGGGGGGGGAGGGTCTCTTGTTTGTTTCCCTGTACCTCTTCTTTCCTGGGGATTCCAGAACAAAGATTGCCTTGTCATGCTATCAACAGGTTTCCTTAACGTGCAATCAACATGTTTCCTTAACGTGCTATCAACAGGTTTCCTTAACGTGCTATCAACAGGTTTCCTTAACGTGCTATCAACAGGTTTCCTTAACGTGCTATCAACAGGTTTCCTTAACGTGCTATCAACAGGTTACCTTAACGTGCTATCAACAGGTTTCCTTAACGTGCAATCAACAGGTTTCCTTAACGTGCTATCAACATGTTTCCTTAACGTGCAATCAACAGGTTACCTTAACGTGCTATCAACAGGTTACCTTAACGTTCTATCAACAGGTTACCTTAACGTGCTATCAACAGGTTTCCTTAACGTGCAATCAACAGGTTTCCTTAACGTGCTATCAACATGTTTCCTTAACGTGCAATCAACAGGTTACCTTAACGTGCTATCAACAGGTTACCTTAACGTTCTATCAACAGGTTACCTTAACGTGCTATCAACATGTTTCCTTAATGCTATCAACATGTTTCCTTAATGCTATCAACATGTTTCCTTAATGCTATCAACATGTTTCCTTAATGCTATCAACATGTTTCCTTAATGCTATCAACATGTTTCCTTAATGCTATCAACATGTTTCCTTAATGCTATCAACATGTTTCCTTAACGTGCTAACAACAGGTTTCCTTAACGTGCTATCAACATGTTTCTTTTACGTGCTATCAACATGTTTCCTTAACGTGCTATCAACAGGTTACCTTAACGTGCTATCAACTGGTTTCCTTAACGTGCTATCAACAGGTTTCCTTAACGTGCTATCAACAGGTTACCTTAACGTGCTATCAACAGGTTTCCTTAACGTGCTATCGACAGGTTTCCTTAACGTGCTATCAACAGGTTTCTTTAACGTGCTATCAACATGTTTCCTTAACGTGCTATCAACAGGTTTCCTTAACGTGCTATCAACATGTTTCCTTAACGTGCTATCAACTTGTTTCCTTAACGTGCTATCAACATGTTTCATTAACGTGCTATCAACAGGTTACCTTAACGTGCTATCAATCTGTTTCCTTAACGTGCAATCAACAGGTTTCCTTAACGTGCTATCAACTTGTTTCCTTAATGCTATCAACGTGTTTCCTTAATGCTATCAACGTGTTTCCTTAATGCTATCAACACGTTTCCTTAACGTGCTATCAACAGGTTACCTTAACGTGCTATCAATAGGTTTCCTTAACGTGCAATCAACAGGTTTCCTTAACGTGCTATCAACATGTTTCCTTAACGTGCAATCAACAGGTTTCCTTAACGTGCTATCAAACACTAGCGTCTTCTTCTCATCTCCCGTTCCGTGGGCCCTTGTCAGGTTTTTGTCATCAGGGCCACCTTGACGATCTTGTCATACCATTTTTTGGTCATTCTGTTCTACGTAAACACTCATTCAGGAAAGTCTGTAACTTTTTGAAAATGCCAGTAAAGATATTCTAATTCTACCAGTTCCTACATACAGAACAGGAAACTGGCTACCTATCTGTCTATTTATCTATCTGTCTACCTACCTGCATGACTGTCTGCCACCTACCTGTCTGTTAGTCCGCCTGTCTGTCTGACTCTAAATGTAAAAATACCACATATCTTTACCCTGCAGAAATAAAGATTTAGTTTGTTCATTCAGACTGTTCGTCCATCCAGGGGCAAAGTCTACAGACAGGGGGTATGATGTGCTGGTGTTGTGGGTAGTGGGTTTCCCCCCTTGCTTCACCCTAGGCCTAGTGAATTCTGTTCATGAAAGGAACGACCATTGCGGTGTTAGTCTCTTGGCCTAGCAAAACCTCTCATACCCCAAGATCGTTGTGCGTGGTGAAGAGCCACACCCTCCTCGAGGTAGTCCTGGTAACTGAGGGTGCGAATCCTCAGGCTAAACACAACGGATCTAGAGGAGCAAACCTCGATAATAAAACCGGTGCACTACACCGTACACGCCCTCTGTGGGTGGGAAGGAGCCAGATGGATACTGAACAAGTCTTGGGAGTGAGAACGAGTGTGGACTGCTCCCTGAAGATCGGAACCCATCGTACAGGCACAGAGACTCAGGACGTGACGATCCTATTGCCTTCAACTCTGGGCCCGCTGGCGCGTGGACACGTCCCGATCCCCATCGAGACTTGCCCGGGGAGCCCACCCCGGCTCAAAAAAGCAGAGAAGGCCACTCTCCAAACCTCCGATGTCTTGCGGGCAGTGTTAGGATGTGCAAGAACATGGACAGGAAGACTCCACAACTTCCCCACTGAAGACACGCCCACGGCGACCGTTGCCTCAACTGGCTGTGTGTGGTGTACCCGGAAACGGGGCCTCCCAGTACTGAGACACAGTTAAGTCCCCGATGTCATTTATCGGTGCAGAGTTGAGAGAGATGGCTGAGCATCACAATCCCCCCTGTGTTGCAGCATGATGAGAACCCAGAATTGCACACTGAGCTTGGGGGGAATCACTTGGGCACCAGACTTAATACTGGCTCTTGACTGGATGGCCGCATGCAGGAGATTTCTACAATGGGGGGTTGGCAGGTGGTGGGTATCTGGAAGTGGCTCTGTGCAGGACGTGAGGATTCCTTGGGTGAGCCCAGAACCAGAGCACAGCATTGTGCAAGCTCTGCATAGTTGGAGAGCCCCCTGGATGACGGGGAATGCACAGTGTGCTACCCCACCTGTCCCCAACTGCTAACTTAGAACCAGAAGTGGGGTCCTCTGTATGCGTGCCAGGCCAGGATAAAATGCCTGGGAAAGAGACTGGAGCTCAGAACTCCCTAACTCAAAGTTGCAGGATGGCAGGAAAGACAGGGCTATTTTGAAGATAATGCAACCATATTTTCACCATACGAGCTCGGACGCCGCCTCGGTAAACAAGGTCCGCGCAGAGCAGTGACACCCCCAGGCTGCTTGCGAATAGTCTACTACTGGGAACATAAACAGATTAGGGATGAGCCCACTCTCCCGTTGAACAGGTGCTAAAGTCATAGATACTGGGCCAGAAGGCGCACCGGAAACCACAGTATCACGCAACTCGCTTTTTTTTTTTTTTTTTTTTTAATGGAGAGTACACCGTCCATCCATCTTTCTGTTTACCTGCCTGTCCATCTATCCGCCCGTCTGCCCCGCGTGTGTCTGTTTGTTCGTCTGTTTCTCCGTTCGTCCATCTATCTTTCTGTCTACCTGCCTGCCACTACCTGTCTGCCCGTCCGTCTGTCTGTCGGCCCGTCTGCCCTTTGGTCTGTCTGTTCGCCCGTTTGCTCCTCTGTCTGTTCGTCTGTTTCTCCGTTCGTCCAACCATCTTTCTGTCTGCTTGTCTACCTATGTCACAGATGGAAATAGTGCAGCAGTGATCATTCACTTTTGCCCCTCCCCATCTAGTTTATTTTTTGCTACAGGAACGCCGGATTCACAAGTGCAATAACACGTGAGCCGTTTGGCAATTAAGCACAGTGGAACAGAGAGAGCGCGGAGCATGGCGTAATAGATTCTTTGATCAGGGGGGATGTTAAGTCTGAGACAGACCTTGGATTGTAAAACTTTCAGGGGAATTAATTGCGTAGCTGATATTCGGCAAGGCGGAGATGATGAAAGTCAAGCCAGAGAGGTTGTCGGCGGCAGAGGTGATAAAATTACCTTTGATTCAAGAATCGAACGGCAAATGGGCTCGGGTCTGGCAGTAGGTGTGACTTTCGCATTAAAGAGCGATAGAACGGAATTTACGGATATATACCATGTCTCTCCGATAACCATGATCAGTTGTTCAGAAATCTATCTGAAATTTACTAGCTCGATATCTTAGATTTCTCGTACAGAGTGAAAATTATTAGATTTTCGTAGAGTGTTTCATTTTTCTGATTGCGGTAATTTATATACTAGCCTTTAAGTGATTTAGTGTGTTTAAAGTTTTCATTATATTTCACTGAGATTTTCTGTGTTAATTAAATAACTTATAGCTAAATCTTTTTCAGCCGTAAAGTGAATTTAATTACTCGCTATTTCCCAGTAAGAGATGTTTTAAATTGACTAGTACATACATTAAATAACTGTCTACTGATGGTATATATTATTTACTTCTATCCATTTTAATCTTCTTCTTCTTTTCTTCTTCCGTCCTTAGCCAAAGACCGACCAAGCAGTCAGAGGCCATCACGCCTTGTGGCGTCTTAAGGGCAACAGCAGATTGATTTTCTCTGTTGTAGTTTCCCATCACGCCTAGCGGCGTCTTTAGGGCAACAACAAATAGATCCATCTGCCGTTGTTTCCGTAATCGGTGTGACAAGCCAACGGGTGATCAGCCCATTGGGCAATCCATTTTATGTAATTTTTTTAATGACTAGTGTTCATATCACGCGTTAAAAACGATAGGATAAGCTAGACACGCGTGTTTTTAATCTAATTTGTAACGGAGTGGTGAAGAGGTCCTATTTTAAACACGTGTTAGATATGATATTGATAATTTGGTTAAATGTTTATATTTTCTTTCCAAAAATCTAGGCTGATCAACCTGAGTACTAGCGGTTTTTTTATGGCCATATGAACTTATGATCATACGAACTTGTAATATTATAAGCATCCAGGGATATTTAATATTGATGAGCTTCTTGTTGTGACCTGTGTGGTCCAATTTTCCTCATTTTCATGAGAGAAACCAGAATAGAACCATTAAATTATAACTCAGCCCTACCAAAAAAAAAAAACATTTTTTTGGTGCCAAACATTTTACTCTTGATTGTACATAAATGAGGCCTGCTCAATCCAAATATCACATTTATTTGTCTGTAGCAGCTCTAGTTTTTGAGATACAGACATTTTTGTATTTCATTAATACAGGGTGACCCAAAAAAAAACGGGCCCGCGCGCGCACAAATAGTGCGCGCGCGGGCCCGTTTTTTTTTTTGGGTCACTCTGTATTATTACAATATTTTCTATATAAGGCTATGTAAAAAAAACTATTGCTGTCTAGTCCTTTACAAAAGAAAACTGCTTGTTTACTCTCAGTTTCAGTTTTCCAAGAATCTTCCCAGAATTGCCTTTTTTAGATTTTAAGCCACTGCATGCATGTTAGTATGCTACTTATTTTATTACACTTCTAACGGAGAATGGCATCATCTTCAAGAAGAGCATGTTTTCTTTCATCGCATTTATTTTGTTATATTTGTGTATAGTACACTGTCAAAGAAGAACATAGGAAGCATATTACTGTTTTTGTGAAAAAGGCATACTTTGCTTACTTTAAAGTAAAACTAGGTGACCAGGACAAGTCTTGGGCTCCTCATATTATTTGCAAAACATGTGTTGAACACCTGCGACAGTGGACTTGTGGGAAAAGAAAATGTTTAAAATTTGGAATTCCAATGGTTTGGAGAGAGCCCAAGAACCAATATGATGACTGTTATTTCTGTGTTGTGAATATTAATGGAATTAATGGACAAAAATCACAAAAAGTGAAAATATCTAGATTTAGATTCTGCTAGGCGACTTGTTCCACACGGAGATGACATACCAATTCCAACTTTCAGTCAGATTTCGGATTCCCTGCTAGAAGATGAGACAGCAGTGGCATGTGCAACGACAAGTGATAGTGATTTCGAAGATGATTTTTCAGATGCTCAACGCTTCGACCAGCTTGAACTAAATGATCTAATCCGAGATCTATATCTCTCCAAGGAATCTTCAGAACTTTTGGCTTCAAGATTGAAAGAAAAAAAATTACTGACTGCTGAAACAAAGGTTACATTTTATCGCAACAGAGAGCAAGGTTTTATTCCATTCTTTTGTAAAGAGTGTGTGTTTTGTACTAATGTAGGAGGTCTTGTTAACAAAATGGGTGTAAGTTATACACCAGATGAGTGGCGACTTTTCATTGACAGCTCTAAAAGAAGTTTGAAGGGTGTTCTCTTACACAATGGTAACAAATATGGCTCAATTCCAATTGCTCATTCTACTACAATGAAGGAGGAGTATGCTACAATAAGCACAGTTCTGGAAAAATTGAAGTATTTAGAACATAACTGGATGGTTTGTGTAGATCTTAAAATGATGAACTTCTTGCTTGGCCAGCAAATGGGATTCACCAAATATCCATGCTTTATATGTTTGTGGGATAGCAGGGCAAAAGATATGCACTGGACAAAGAAACAGTGGCCGTTGAGGGATGAATTTAAAGTTGGAGAAAAAAAATATTGTCAATAAGCCTCTCATTGATCGAAAAAGAGTTCTACTGCCACCATTACATATAAAGCTTGGCTTAATGAAGCAATTTGTTAAGGCACTGAACAAAGATGGTACCTGTTTTAATTACTTATGCAGAAAGTTTCCAGAATTGAGCATAGACAAACTTAAAGCTGGAATTTGTGATGGACCTCAAATTAGAAAGTTAATAAACGATGCAAATTTTATTGATTCCATGAACAAAACAGAGTCCACAGCCTGGTCATCATTTGTTTTAGTTGTGCAAAACTTTCTGGGTAACTTTAAAGCAGACAATTATTCTGAATTAGTTGGAAACATGCTGTCGAGTTTTTGTGAACTTGGATGCAACATGAGCATAAAATTGCACTACCTCCATAACCATTTACATTTATTTCCGGAGAATCTTGGCGACTTTAGTGAGGAGCAAGGTGAAAGATTTCACCAAGATATAAAAACAATGGAAGAGAGATACCAGGGACTTTGGGATGCCCACATGATGGCAGATTACTGTTGGACCCTTAAGCGTGACTGTCCGGGCATATCACATTCCAGGAAGTCCTCGAAAATATCCTTTTTGCGTGTTGACTAAACAAGTGCTAGTGATAACGTTTTATTACATTTTTGGTAATATATGCACAGTAATTACATATAATATGAATGCAGACTAAAGTCAAAATGCCACTGATAGCACCTAACTCTAGGATTGTTACATAACAATTGCCCTACTAATATGGTCATTCTTAGTTATCTCAAAAACAAAAGCTGATAGAAAAAATATGATTACATTTTTGGAATCAGCAACCCAAAATTACCCAAGAACAGCTATAGAATTTAAGGCACCAGAATGTGTGTATACCAGTGTAATATTAACTGGACCAGAACTATTACCAGATTTACTTATATCAATCTCATCAGCCAGCTGTGGCGAAACATATTGCCAGCAACATTTGTGTAACTTAACCTAGCGTCTCAGCCACCTGAGGCTAAACAACATAGGAACTATATATTGTAGCGTGAGGTTTTATTTGGCTCTAGGATCAGTATAGTACTGACAATTACAGAAGTAGAATTTCTGCAGAAAATGGGGAAGTCCCAGTGACTGAGAGAACTACTAGTATCACAAATTAGTTACGGCTGTGAATGATCTGATCTCAAAAAATTAGTAGAGAGGAGACAGTCATACATTGCCACCCCCGCTGTGTAACTAACTGTGATATTTAAAAAACAAGGAAACAGATTTTACTTAACAATTATTTAAAAATTGACAAGTCGTTCAAATACAATTTCCTTATTATTTATTTAGTATAAACACTATCTACTCTTGTGCTGAAGGGTGAATGTTGAAAAATGGAATGTAATGGATTTGTAAGTTTACAAATGATTTACAAATATATATATATACACTTGTATATTACAAGTCTTCCAATTATAGGAACAAAAAAATTATATCAGCTGTGCGGTTACTCAATTATAGTAAATGTATCAGCTGTGCTGTTAATTACGTATATATATATATATATAATTTATCAGCTATGATCTTATTATTGTCTCTTGCTACGCTAAATCTCTTTTTCGTCACTGATAGTTAATTGCTCACAATTGCCGACGGAAATGGTACTACTGTGTACTCATCTCTCAAAAGTTATGTCCTTCTTAATTTCTTGCACACAACACCCGCTGATGATCGTTTCGTTAGCCCACCCAAGACTGAGGGGGACTAAAGATGTAGCTCAGGTACAATCTCTGTGCTCCTGCAAAGTTCCCGGCATATGAGATGAGCGTGTCTCAGGTGTCTGCATGTAGGATGAATGACAACATGGCTCAGTATGATTTAGCAATAGCGAGACAAGACATGGGTCTACTTGCAAAACATTCTTTCTGATAAATTAATACATGAATATATCCAATAATATAAATTCAATATATGAATACATCCAATAATATAAATTCAATACATGAATACATCCAATAATATGTACACCTAGGTGTGATACAACAATGTCCTTCCCCCTATAATATACCAGGCCCTCTCTGACAAGTGCTATACTGGCTGGTAACATATATCCTAACAATATTGTTGTGTTCTGATGATAGGAGTTATGTGAGACGAGGACTGTTTGGTTATATTTCAGGTTGGAGTTAGATGAGACAATAGATTGAGGAGTCCTAACAAGGACTGTTTTGGTTATATTTCAGGTTGGAGTTAGATGAGACAATAGATTGATGAGTCCTAACAAGGACTGTTTTGGTTAGATTTCAGGTTGGAGTTAGATGAGACAATAGATTGATGAGTCCTAACAAGGACTGGTTTGGTTATATTTCAGGTTGGAGTATCGTCTTCAACAATCATACCAGGAAAGGCAATCATTATCCCTAATTCCCCAAGATACAATCGGTAACCTGATACATTCATAGTGAACCAAAATATATTAAATATATACAGGTGTAGGTAGTATAAATGACACACAACAAATACCAACATTATATACCTGCTGTAGGCCTTTTTTCCTACAAGTATAGTAAATATATATTTACCCTCTAAGATTTAAACAGGCCAGGTTTTGACTCGACGAGCGAAGCAGTCTGCCAGGTAAATGCACGCAGGTAAGCAATAAATCAAGGTTGACAGCTTCTTTTCCTTAGTCAGTCGTCTATCTGGCTTCGTGTTGGTGTTGTGTGATTATGAATAAACTCCCCCGTATAAATAGGTAGATGTGGGAACTTTTACTGCTATAGGAACGCTTTTGGTTGGTTCTCGGCATGGTAAGCTGATTGGTTGTATGCAGTTTAGTACCATGCTCCGTACCATCCTTGACCGAGACGAGTCCCAGAAAAACAGGGCTTATGGCTAATTTTATTCTGTTTTTTCCGCCATATTGGGTGACAAGATGGCCCCAACCGAGTTCCGAAAAACAGGGCTTAAGTTTAATTTTATTCTGTCTCAGAGACTGGTGAACGGTGCTCGTTGATTGGTTGAAGCAAATATGAATCTCGACGTAGTGATTTAACAAAGTAGTGGGTTTACACATACTCTGGGTCACGAGAGTTTTTTGTCGTACGGGCTTTCCCGTTAGTATGGTGTGTGGCCTCCTCTTGCATCGATCAGCGACTGGCATCTCATGGGCATGGATGCGATCAGACGTCTAATGTGGTCCTGTGGGATGGCTGCCCACTCTTCCTCAAGTGCCTGGAACAGAATACGACGATTGGCTGGAGCAACGTCTCGGTGACAAACACTTCTGTGCAGCTCATCCCACAGGTGCTCAATCGGACTCATGTCTGGAGACAGGGAAGGATGAGAATGTTGTTGGTAGTCAGGAACTGCGTGGTCAACCATGCACAATGGGGTCTGGCGTTGTCCTGTTGAAATACAGACCTTTGGGCAGCCAAAAGTGGAAGGACATGGGGTCGAAGAATTTCATTGACGTATCGTTGCGCATTCAAGCCTCCTTCAATGTGCACCAATTGACTTCTTCCGTTGCAACTGATCATTCCCCACACCGTTGAACCTCCACCACCGTGCGGCGGAGCTTCATCAACGCAATTTTGGGCAAAACGTTCATTTCGCCTACGGTAAACCCTACGCCGTCTATCATGACGCTGCAACAAAAAGAAAGATTCGTAACTAAACCAGACACGTCTCCATTGATTGTCAGCTGCCCAGGGACGATGCTGGTTGGCCCAAAGAAGGCGATGGCGGCGCGTAAGGACAGGTCCTCGGTGAGGTCGTTGTGCCCAAAGCCCAGCGTCATGCAGTCTATTCCGGACAGTTTGATAAGACACATGACGTCCTGCAGGCAATGACTGGGCAGTTGAGGAAGCTGTTGTAAACCTGTCTATGAGGTGACGAAGCCGAATAAAGCGATCCTCCGCTGCTGTTGTCACTCTGGGTCGTCCACTGCGATGCCAGACTTCAACTGAGCCAGTGGCTTGCAACCGGTGCCAAAGTCGACTGATGGTACTCTGATGCACGTTTAGATGCCTGGCAACCTGACTTTGACTTTCGCCTGTATGCAGTCGGCCAATAGCAATGTTCCTTAAATTTTATCGGTAGAGACGCCATAAATGTGTGCTTGAAAATGAACTGAATTTTTTGTGTGTAGCGTTATCCTTTTATAGGGTTTCAATTGCGTAGTCAGTGAATAGTGTTCACCCCAAATTTTGTTGCTTTCACGTGCGCGCAACATGAGCTGTGGTCAAAAATTGCGTCATAAACACTATTGACCACTGCGTTGTAACGATTACAAAAACGAACGAAATTCAGGTCAACACGTGCATTTGACACTGTAAAGAACATTTGAGGCTGGTTTTTATATACCCTAGCACCAAATTTTACTTACAAACTCATAAAAACGCGCCCTCGGATAGCGATGCGTTTCTTTTTTGAACAGTATAGATAACTTATTGTATCTGTAGCGAAATCTGTGAGATAATCGCTTATTTCAGTAAGATTTTAGTCCTATGATAATAAATACACCAGCCCTCAGGTGTCTGACTATTTTCATCTTCAACGCCAGTAAAAATCTAACACGCTTTAGTTTCGGTTTCGAAACGTACAATAAACATTTTAACATCTCGCCGATCTGCTGCACGAAACGGGGGAAAAGCTTATAATTAACGAATTGCCAGAACTGTGTGACCAAAGTGGCGTTTGAATTAACGTAATATGTTACTTTAACACTAAAATTTGTAATAATTCGGACATTTCCCAGTAGTAAGAACGAGACGATTGTAATAATTAACGCCAACACTACCAATGTTTTGAAAACAAACCCCTCTTCGCTCTGCTCGCGGTATCTTTAATACATACACGCTGTGGGCAAAGCCAGCAGAGACAAACACACAGACAGTTTTCCATTTCCTCCTAGCGGTAAAATTCTGACGTCACTCAAACTAGTTGGTTATTTGAATAATGAAGAAATGATAGAGACGGGGGGGGGGGGGGGGGGGAAGATGGCCGACTTGTGTAAAAGTTATATTTAACGATTGACAGTGATAAAACTGAAAATCTGAACCATAGGGAAATTGACCATAAAAAAGTCATATAGTAGGATAGCTTAGTGTCCCCTGAGCACAAATATGTTTTAAAAAATATGGTAGTCCAAGTATTAGCCAAGTTATTGAGAAAATACTAGATGTCTAAGAACACTTGGACGGACAGAGTGTTGTTCTTGCTCGTTACACATAACGTTATTGGGGACGCAAGTTCAAAAAAAGAGGCATGGGAGTAATTCAAATCCTATTGGTTGGTATAAGAGTATAGGAGTAAAAGGGGGGAGATAGGAAAAAGGTTAACTAAAACTAAACATCTTTTTCTGTTGGCATAACTAACGCAGACTGACCAATGGACTACGAGGCACATAGTTTGTTTGGAGTTTTGGTTTTGTTTTTTCAAACTAAATTCAAAAAGATTTAGTAGTGCCTGCTTTCATTAGTCGGCTCTAATAGATATTGGCAAAAGGCATAGTGGTCTCGTGGCCATTTGACTAGAAAATTTTATACAAACAACTACGTTGAGAGCAGATGTGATAATTGTAAAATTAACTACTAAATTCACTATCTGGACGGGGCAGGGCAAAACTGAGGCCATTTCTTTGCCAGTCAACGTTATTTGTGACATATTTCTTTGAATTAGTGGTAAGAATGCTTTATGTATTTACATGCTTGATTAAAACTGCCAAAGTTAGATACTGCTGTGGAAAAGTGAAGGACATGCCGGGAGCAAACATTATTGAGTCCTCACATTGAACCATAAATTAGGGGCTGATGCACATGAATGCACACGAGGCTGACCCCATACCGTCATGTATGCATAGGGATAAGAAGATGTGAACAGGAAACCTGATGAGTGAGTGAGAAGAGAAAAGTCTCCATTATAAAGTTTATGCTGTCATCAGATAGCCTGAAGGAGCTTGTGTGTGTGTGCTGATCTATACTGACTTATGATCGTCATACCAAGAATCCCAGGTGACACGTTAACAGCTGGGACATCTGACACTTCATCCGAATAAACTGGTTCTTATCAAAATAAAACTGAATTATATGGGGCATGACGAAAACAACAGCTCCTCATAACCAATGACAATCACTAGCATCTATTAAAGTTTTAGTCTGTGAATACACCTACAGGAACTCTATATTAATATTATATTCATAGGACCAAGAGTCCATACCTTTTAGTTAAAGCATTATATGTAAATATATTTCCTCATTTTCAAAGACCTGTCCAAAAGAGATGGCGGGACAGGCAGATTAAATTGTACAAAGAAAAAAACATTCCAATTTTAAAGAAAACTTTAACCACAGTCTTATTCATTTTCTTATAGGGGGTTAAAGTGTATTGTGTTGATGTTCCATCATTTTCATTTCACCCCTAGACACTAGAGACATCATACACCAGCCACTAGAATCAAAATACGGACTGTGTGAGATCTAGGGAGGTAGCGTTAGGTTCCCTGATATAATATATCATCATCATCTTTTGTAGAGTCAGGGACCTACATGTGCTTGACTTAACACAGACACAACTATCTTTCTTGTTAGGAATAACATCTTAACCTCCCCAGCAAATTACACTTGCTACATAAATTGGTAGGCTTGTCCGGGATTGGAACTTCTAGTACTACATATATTAGGGTCCTGTTCTGGGATTTAGCTGTAACAACATTTATATTTACCCAGGGAATCCCTATTATTAATATTGCCCAAAATTTGGGAATTGATGAAGTGTCAGAGCCTGGATTAATTAATTAAAGTTGTATTTGTTTAGAAATTGAGGTAGAACATTTTAGTATTTATCAGATGGCGGATTTGGCCAAGTTTCGCTCTGCTGCTGTGCAGACTGCGAAAGAGATGAATATGGAAGGTCAAGTTTTGATTGACTATGTCACCTCAGAATGTGATAAGTTTATTGCTAGGGAAGAACATAGGTTAGCTGAAGAGAGGAGAATGCAATTAGAAGATGCCAGAGAGATGAAGAAATTAGAGTTGGATAGAGAGGCTCAGAAAGAAAATAAACGTTTACAAATTGAGTCTGAGAAGGAGGCTAGGGCTTAAGAGGCAGAAGAAAAACGACTGCAAAGAGAAGCAGAGGCAGAAGATAAAAGGTTACAGAGGGAGCATGAGTTGCGACTAAGGGAGTTGGACCTGCAAGGTCATGCTCCGGAAAATGGTCACAGCCCCTCTACCTCTGATGCTACTGCTAGTCAGGGGGCCTCCAACTCAGCTATGGGGTTTCACCTAGATTATTTTGTTGAGAGAGATGATGATATCGAATCAATCTAAATAGGTATGAGGTATTAGCTACAACTTATGGGCTAGAAAAAGAAAGATGGAGCTTGAAGTTATCCCAAGGTCTTCGGGGAACAGCTTATGATGTTTTTTTCCAAAATGAGCAGGGATGACCAAGACAATTTTGACATCTCAGGTTATTATTATTGTCTAACCTGACATTGATTTTACGTGAGTATCCCTTTTTTCTTGTACAGAGACAGGTGTCCCTCGCCATTCAGGCAAATACTCTCCGATTTCGGAGGTACCCATTACAGCTGGGTCGGCTCAGGAGCCGCCAATCCCTGGTCGACGACACTCCTTCAAATGTCCTCGCCAGGTCTCGAGTTAATCCAGTCCAATTCCCGGTCGACGAAAAATCCTCAAATGCCGTCACCCGGGTTTGATCCTGGATCACCCGGTCGCTAGAGCGGTGTGGTAACCACTACGCTAGCGCGGCTCCGATTTGATAATAAAGATCAGGGAAACAAGTTTAAGCAAAACTTTGATAGGCCACGCAATGATAGTAATAGTAATAGTAGCCCCTTCAGTCATAACTGACTATGGGAATGCGCCCCTGAGGTGACAGCCCTCAGCTGCTTATTTTCCTGGTGCTCCTTTCGACGTTTTCTCCTCACCTCTGCTTCTTGTGTGAGCCTCTCTTCGCCCAATCTGAGGTGGCGCCATAAATAGCATCGCCACTTAGTGCGATCGGCAGCTTCATCCTCCCATGTTGCTGGATCCATGTCCAGTGCCCTCATATCTCTCTTGCACACATCTTTGAACCTCAGCTGTGGTCGCCCAACTGTTCTCTTGCCATCTGCTAATTGTCCGTAGAAGATATCTTTTGGGATGCGACCATCTTCCATGCGGCGAACATGGCCAAGCCAGCGAAGTCTGCGCTGTCTAAGAAGCGTATACATACTTTGAAGGCCAGCACGTGACAACACCCCGACATTTGTCACTTTATCTTTCCACGAGATGCCGAGGATGCGGCGTAGACACCACAGATGGAAGATATTGAGCCTTCTTTCTTGCTTAGCATAGGTCATCCAGGTCTCGCTGCCATATAGGAGTGTGCTGGTGACGCAGGCATTATATACCGCAGCTTTGGTCTTCATTGTGAGTTTAGAGTTTCCCCAAACACGCGATGTGAGGCGGGCAAAGGTAGCTGCAGCTTTGCCAATGCGGCTGTCGATTTCTGCATCCAGTGAGAGTTTGTCATTGATGGTAGACCCTAGGTATGATAATAAACATAAAAACCCACAGTTCAATGACAGGAAATATGAGGAAAGAAAACCCCTTTATCAAAATAGATACTATTGCAAATGGTGTAAGAGAGAGGGTCATGACACCAAATTTTGTACAAGGAAACCTTCTGGATGTGCTGCTATGAAGTTGGGGGAAATGGAAGTAAAGGTAAAACCTACTGGACAACAGGAACCTTATCATCCCCCAGTATGTGAGGACGTGGTATGTAATGGAGTCACAATTAGGTGCCTTTACGATACCGGTTTGGATTTTGATTCCGTTGTGAGTACGCACTTGGTGAACCCGTATCAGTATACCACAGAAACAGTGGAGATACAAGGGGCGACCAAGGACCTACCGCTCATGAAACTTCCCATTGCAAGGATAACAGTGAAAACTCGCTATGTGGAAGGGATAATCAGAGCAGCAGTGATAGACGCACCCATTTACCCTCTGATATTGGTATGTCGTTATGTCTTCTTGGGGAATCCCAAGAGACCTGTGGTCCAGGCAGCAGCCCAGACCCGTTCACAATCCAGAGAGGAAGATGAGCCAATAAATACTCATCCAGAGGAGATGAGGAAGGCACAGGCTGAAGATAGGACACTCCAGCCTTGCTTTAAGAAATTACCTAAATGCCACACACCTCCAAGCAAAGGGGATTATTATATGAAGAACAAATTGTTGTATAGGAAGGCCGGAACTGGATCCAATGGTCACGGACAGTTGGTACTTCCAAAGGCATATAGGGCAGAGGTAATAAGGAGCTTACATGTTGGGAAAGATGGTGACCATGAGAAAATAGGTACCATCTGCCAAAACGTTTCTAAATATTATTATTGGCCAGATGTAAAGATAGTTATTGAGAATTTTGTGGAAAACTGCGGCCAATTTCACGAGGGAACACCCACACGTGGGAAAACTGTTCAGGACCTAGACACGCCACGGGGCAAACGTAGGCCTGGAAATAAAAATAATTGTAATAAAGTAGACAACGTGGAATGGGAATCCCCTTTTCACACACAGTCTTCACTTGAATATATTAAAATGGCAACTCTGTGTCGAGTACAAAAAGTGGTTTTACCCCAGAATAAGCCGACAGTCCTTCGGTCGGAATTATGTGAACTGGGTGAAGGTAAAAGAGAGAGAAGATCTCTCACAAGGAACTTAAAGTGGGGAGAAAACCCCAGGAAACGAATAGGTAGTGGTAGATTCTTGTGTGATGACAAAAGGAAGAAACGTCCTCAACACAAGGCTTCCAATATTATGAAAAATATGTCAGAAAAATTAAAAGTCCATATGTAACCTTGTTAAGGACGTGGACAGATGAGAAGGCAGAAGAGACTGTTACCTCATCATACCAATATGTGAACGAACTGACCACTCGTTTAAAATTTAGTTGGAAACTGCCAAATGAAAATTTGAGACAAGCCAGGAAAAAAGCATGCTGCTTATTATAACAAAAAAGCGAAGGATAGGGAGCTTGCTGTAGGGGAGAAGGTGCTTCTTCTATTACCAGGCAGCAACAATAAACTTCAGATCGGATGGCAAGGTCCATATACAGTTTTGGAAAAGGTATCTAGAACAAATTATCAGATAGACAAGAAGGGAAAGGAAAAAGTCTATCATGTGAACCTTTTGAAGAAATATCTGGACAGACAAATCCAGGAAGGAACACACTTAATGGCCTTGTCAATTGCAACCGAAATGAAAAATGAACCTCTCACCTCAATTGAATATCCACTGAAGCCCAGTGAAACGTTTGAACAGGTGAAGATCAGTAATCACCTGACAAAAGGACAGAGGGAGAGGATTTAAAAGGTCCTGGAGAAACATACAGACATGTTAACAGATAAGCCGGGGCACACAAATTTGTTGGAATATGATATGAAACTACTAGAGCCAACACCCATCTGCATGAGGCCTTATTCTATTCCTTTCGCTAAGGAAAAAGCTTTGAAAGAGGAGATAGATTATTTGTTACAAGAAGGGATTATTTCTCACAGTGAGTCTCCTTATAGTTCCTGTGTGGTTTTGTTGCGGAAACCATCGGGAGAACATAGACTGTGCATAGATTACAGGAAACTGAATGCTGTCACAGAAGATCAGGTGGATCCATTACCTGATACTACTCAACTTTTTGCCAGGCTGAACAAGGCAAAATATTTTTCCAAGGTGGATCTTAGCAAAGGCTATTATCAAATTCCAGTAAAGCCTGAGGTTTGACCTTACTTAGCCTTTAGCACCTCGGAAGGTCATTATGAGTTCAACACGCTACCGTTTGGGTTGAAAAATGCCCCGAGTGTGTTTTCTAGGATGATGCGAAAATTGTTGGATCCCCTGAAAAATCCATGTATCTCGAATTTCATGGATGATATCCTCATTGCTACTGCAACTTTTGATTAACATGTTAACTATTTGAATATGCTGTTTGATAGACTCAGAGAGGCTAACTTGACTGCTAGACCAACAAAATGTTGTATTGGGTGTAAAGAGTTGGAATTCTTGGGATATACCGTACATCAGGGTAGCATGATCCCTGACCCCAAGAATCTGGAGAAACTGAAAAGAGCACCTAGGCCACAAACAAAGAAAGATGTGCGATCTTTTGTGTCGTTGTGTGGTTTCTACCAAAAGTACATTAAACATTTTAACGCTATATGTGCTCCTCTGACGGATTTAACTCGAAAGGGACAACCTGATACTATAAATTGGTCCGCACAGTGTGAATTGGCTTACCAGGAGTTAAAAGAAAAACTCACAAGCAATTGCCTGACATGAATCAAGATTTTGTCGTGAGAAGTGACGCAAGCAATGTGGGCCTGGGTGCTACATTGTTGCAAAGGTCCTCCTTACAAGATGGGGAATTGAACCCAGTCGCTTATGCAAGCCGCAAGTTGAACAAGGCGGAAAAAAATTATTCAACAAGTGAGAAAGAATATTTGGCGTTAATATGGGCTATAAAAAAATTCTAGACTTATCTATATGGCAGGACATTTGTGGTCCAAACAGATCATTTACCACTCGTATTCCTATCACAAGCAAAGCATGAAAATGCCAGATTATTGAGATGGTCATTACTATTACAGCCATATTCATTTCTGATTGAATATATTCCCGGCCCTCAGAACGTCGGTGCAGATTGTTTGAGTAGACATCCGTGTGATGAAAGTCAGAAAGAAATGTAGGACTTCATTTGCGCTAAGTTATCTCACAGATTGTAACCTGCAATGGATGCATGTTTTAGGAAGGGAGGTGTGTAGCGAAATCTGTGAGATAATCGCTTATTTCAGTAAGATTTTAGACCAATGATAATAAATACACCAGCCCTCAGGTGTCTGACTATTTTCATCTTCAACGCCAGTAGAGCGCTGCCTTTGATGCAGTGGGAATGCTTAAAAAATGACCCGCCGTAAAAATCTAACACGCTTTAGTTTCGGTTTCGAAACGTACAATAAACATTTTAACATCTCGCCGATCTGCTGCACGAAACGGGGGAAAAGCTTATAATTAACGAATTGCCAGAACTGTGTGACCAAAGTGGCGTTTGAATTAACGTAATATGTTACTTTAACACTAAAATTTGTAATAATTCGGACATTTCCCAGTAGTAAGAACGAGACGATTGTAATAATTAACGCCAACACTACCAATGTTTTGAAAACAAACCCCTCTTCGCTCTGCTCGCGGTATCTTTAATATATACACGCTGTGGGCAAAGCCAGCAGAGACAAACATACAGACAGTTTTCCATTTCCTCCTAGCGGTAAAATTCTGACGTCACTCAAACTAGTTGGTTATTTGAATAATGAAGAAATGATAGAGACAGGGGGGGGGGGGGGGGGAAGATGGCCGACTTGTGTAAAAGTTATATTTAACGATTGACAGTGACAAAACTGAAAATCTGAACCATAGGGAAATTGACCATAAAAAATCATATAGTAGGATAGCTTAGTGTCCCCTGAGCACAAATATGTTTTAAAAAATATGGTAGTCCAAGTATTAGCCAAGTTATTGAGAAAATACTAGATGTCTAAGAACGCTTGGACGGACAGACTGTTGTTCTTGCTCGTTACACATAACGTTATTGGGGACGCAAGTTCAAAAAAAGAGGCATGGGAGTAATTCAAATCCTATTGGTTGGTATAAGAGTATAGGAGTAAAAGGGGGGAGATAGGAAAAAGGTTAACTAAAACTAAACATCTTTTTCTATTGGCATAACTAACGCAGACTGACCAATGGACTACGAGGCACATAGTTTGTTTGGAGTTTTGGTTTTGTTTTTTCAAACTAAATTCAAAAAGATTTAGTAGTGTGTATTGGTCGGCTCTAATAGATATTGGCAAAAGGCATAGTGGTCTCGTGGCCATTTGACTAGAAAATTTTATACAAACAACTACGTTGAGAGCAGATGTGATAATTGTAAAATTAACTACTAAATTCACTATCTGGACGGGGCAGGGCAAAACTGAGACCATTTCTTTGCCAGTCAACGTTATTTGTGACATATTTCTTTGAATTAGTGGTAAGAATGCTTCATGTATTTACATGCTTGATTAAAACTGCCAAAGTTAGATACTGCTGTGGAAAAGTGAAGGACATGCCGGGAGCAAACATTATTGAGTCCTCACATTGAACTGTATTTGACTGTTGCATATTATTATGATTTTATATTAATAGGTTTGTATTGGAAAATGTTAGTAAGCCTCAGTGTTCTATGAACACTCGTCAACATGCCTAGAGCGTTTATAATTTAGAAAAAAAAAAGAAAAATCATATAAAAGGAGATGTGGTTACTCCACGTTAATGTATTGAAGCAAACTATGTAAAAGTACAGGGGCGTATCTGCCATAGGGATCTGAGGTGTGGTCACAGAAAGGTGTGAGTCATAAATTAGGGGCTGATGCACATGAATGCACACGAGGCTGACCCCATACCGTCATGTATACATAGGGATAAGAAGATGTGAACAGATATGAAAAGGCCAGGGTGTCTTTTTATTACAGGGTTTTTTATTTTCCTGTTACCATCGGTGACAGGAAACCTGATGAGTGAGTGAGAAGAGAAAAGTCTTCATTATAAAGTTTATGCTGTCATCAGATAGCCTGAAGGAGCTTGTGTGTGTGTGCTGATCTATACTGACTTATGATCGTCATACCAAGAATCCCAGGTGACACGTTAACAGCTGGGACATCTGACACTTCATCCGAATAAACTGGTTCTTATCAAAATAAAACTGAATTATATGGGGCATGACGAAAACAACAGCTCCTCATAACCAATGACAATCACTAGCATCTATTAAAGTTTTAGTCTGTGAATACACCTACATGAACTCTATATTAATATTATATTCATAGGACCACTTGCTACAGTATCCAGGACAAATTAAATCACCGACTCTAGCGACTCCCGTGAAATTTGCAGTCAGCAACTACGGCGAGTCTGGGGCTGGATTTGGCAAAACTTAAATTTGACACTAAATAGTTTTATTACTTATTAGTGTATTTTCTTGGAATGCCTGCGACAACTACTGGGGTAAGCAAAAGTCTGAAAGTGGCCACTGAATGGGTGTGAATTGAATGAACGGAGAAAGAAACGTACGGTATGTCTTTTGTTAACATCATATACTTATGTGGTTTCTTCTTTCTTATTTATCTCACCAATCTGAGTAGTCACGGGATAGATTACATTAGGAACCTATTCTTTTCCCATACTGACTATTTCATAATTTATTGTCAACTGTCGATCTTTTGGGTTAATTAACCTCTGTTGGGATCGTCTTTTCTTTTCCTTTACCAGAGGGGGAGAACCTATTTGATTAATTTCTTCTTTTGCAATTTTGTCCGTAAACCATGATCTAGTAATGTATATGCTTATTGTTGTGATCTTCTATTGATAATAAACTTTATTAAACCTTTAGTTATCGTGTCGGTCAACCCCTATCCATTATATGTTATTCATAGTTTATTTTCACGTTCGTGCGTATTTGTCACAGAATTGTGTGCATTTGAGTGTAGCGTAACTTGTATTTCGTACAAGGAGAGAAAGTGCGTCTGATTTAAATATCGTCGTCCAGATAGGCTGGATTAGATAAATTATTCTATCCAGAGACTGTCCCTTCTCTTACACGATCACCTCGTGATAAAACTATCTCTTACCCCTTACTTTCACAATGTCTTCACTATCACCTCTGCTCAGACAGGACTATAAACATGTATTACCTATCTGATAAAATCTACGACAACCTATCTGTCCGTCTGCCCGTCCGTACGTCTGTCTGTCCGTTCGTTCATGCATCTTTCTGTCTGTACGTTCGTCCATGCATGTTTCTGTCTGTACGTTCGTCCTCCTGTCTGTCTATATGTCTGTTCAATCAGTCTGCCTTTCTGCCACTTACCTGTCTCTTCGCCCGCCCGAACGTCTGTCTGTCTGTTCGTCCATCAATCTGTCTGTCTGTCTGTCCGTTCGTCCAACCATCCATCTGTCTACTTGCTTTTCTGTCACCTACCTGTTTGTTCGCCCGCCCATCTGTTTGCCTGTCCGTTCGTCCAACCATCCATCTGTCTGTGTGTTTGTCTATCTACCTGTCTTACCTACCTGTCTGTCACCTACCTGTATGCCCGTCCGTCTGTCTACCCGTTTGCCTATCAATAAGTATGTTTATCTAACTTTTTATGTATCCACCTCTTCCACAATATCTATCCAGGTTAGCCGCGTTATAAACGCATTATTCAATACAGTATAAACATGTCGGGTTTTGTCACATATTGTTACCAAGGTGTTTACAATCTGTCCCAATAGGATAGTTATTTTTAGATAAATGACTAAATGTCACTTAGCAGGCTCAAAAGTTTACGAAACCAGTCCAAGACATTGTGACCTTTGTACCTGAATATGTGTTATCAATGTTTATGTTACTAGAACCATCTACCAGGAAACTGCATATTTGTGTTTACTGTCATTACAAATAAGCGCGGCCTTTTTTATCATTTAGTCACATACGGGTTTGCGCGCAGTTCTGGATTAAAGCCTTCCAGGGCGCTAAGCACCGTAATATTTTATTATATATTACTAACCTCGCTGCCATCTAGGCATCACCAACAAATGATGCTTCGATGACGGGTCATTAGTGCGACCCACAACACATAACACTGGAAGTTTCTTTTATTTCTTACGAGTGCCTGAAAACATACCTTTATGTTTGTCTAATATTTATTTACTGTTTACGGGCCTCTGGTTTCCCTTCCTTATGTGTTAATAATGTTTATACAATACCAAAACCTACCCTCTGTCCTGTACTTACTGTTCTTAGTCTTCTGTCATTTACTGGACACGATATTGGGGTCTTTGTCTTGTGTGCACTGACCTATACTGTATATTAGGGGAACAACAGAAGTGATTGCGTCACTAATAGGCTGGACTGCCCATGGTAAACTTATGGTGTTATGTGTTGCGGGTCGCACTAATGACCCGTCATTGTTGGTGATGTCTAGATGGCAGGGAGGTTAGTGTGATTCGCTTGCATAGCTAGGCGGGGTTGTCGCACGGAAGGTCCTGGGTTCGAGTCCTGGGTAAACCACTCACGTCTGTTGTTTTTCTATTGTCTAGTTTTCTACTTCTTTATTTCTTACGAGTGCCTGATTATTTATAAATAATATTAATTATTATTTACAACTGTGCGTTGCGTTCTTGCTTTACGGGACATACACTTGCCTTTGAAGCAGACTTGTATGATAGTAAGATTGTGGTTTTTTTTTGTTCCACTTGTTAACAAATGTACTTTAATGTCAGACTGGTATGCATCCACCAAATATATCCGCTGTCCTGTCAGAATGTTTGTTAATTTCCATTATTATTATTATTTGCGTTTATTTTAAATAGTGTTTTCTAAATGATTATTTCAACATGTAGTAGTACCGCACAAGATTTCACTGTACTAGATGTCACCGCACAAGATTTCACTGTACTAGATGTCACCGCACAAGATTTCACTGTACTAGATGTCACCGCACAAGATTTCACTGACTAGATGTCACCGCACAAGATTTCACTGTACTAGATGTCACCGCACAAGATTTCACTATACTAGATGTCACTGCAAAGATTTCACTGTACTAGATGTCACTGCACAAGATTTCACTGACTAGATGTCACCGCACAAGATTTCACTGTACTAGATGTCACCGCACGAGATTTCACTGTACTAGATGTCACAGCACAAGATTTCACTGACTAGATGTCACTGCACAAGATTTCACTGTACTAGATGTCACCACACAAGATTTCACTGTACTAGATGTCACCGCACAAGATTTCACTGTACTAGATGTCACCGCACAAGATTTCACTGTACTAGATGTCACCGCACAAGATTTCACTGTACTAGATGTCACCGCACAAGATTTCACTGTACTAGATGTCACCGCACAAGATTTCACTGTACTAGATGTCACAGCACAAGATTTCATTGTACTAGATGTCACCGCACAAGATTTCACTGTACTAGATGTCACAGCACAAGATTTCACTGTACTAGATGTCACCGCACAAGATTTCACTGTACTAGATGTCACCGCACAAGATTTCACTGTACTAGATGTCACCGCACAAGATTTCACTGTACTAGATGTCACCGCACAAGATTTCACTGTACTAGATGTCACCGCACAAGATTTCACTGTACTAGATGTCACCGCACAAGATTTCACTGTACTAGATGTCACCGCACAAGATTTCACTGTACTAGATGTCACCGCACAAGATTTCACTGACTAGATGTCACTGCACAAGATTTCACTGTACTAGATGTCACCGCACAAGATTTCACTGTACTAGATGTCACCGCACAAGATTTCACTGTACTAGATGTCACCGCACAAGATTTCACTGTACTAGATGTCACCGCACAAGATTTCACTGTACTAGATGTCACCGCACAAGATTTCACTGTACTAGATGTCACCGCACAAGATTTCACTGTACTAGATGTCACCGCACAAGATTTCATTGTACTAGATGTCACCGCACAAGATTTCACTGTACTAGATGTCACAGCACAAGATTTCACTGTACTAGATGTCACCGCACAAGATTTCACTGTACTAGATGTCACCGCACAAGATTTCACTGTACTAGATGTCACCGCACAAGATTTCACTGTACTAGATGTCACCGCACAAGATTTCACTGTACTAGATGTCACCGCACAAGATTTCACTGTACTAGATGTCACCGCACAAGATTTCACTGTACTAGATGTCACCGCACAAGATTTCACTGTACTAGATGTCACCGCACAAGATTTCACTGTACTAGATCTCAGCTTTGTGAGGTGGGGTGATTAGTTCCCTTCCTTGCTGACTTTGTCTTCCCTCACTCACAAGCGAAGTCGTGTACCAATTTACAGCTAGGAGTGTCTCGCTGGTTTTGAACAAGACATCTACATTGCCGTGACAAGCAAGCGACGCAGATTCAAGGACAATATGGGCGATAACCTACCAGGGCTAATAATTTATTAACTCGGATCATGACCATCATGGATTATTCACTTTGTGTTTTTATTTTAAAAGGGGACGGAGACAAGAATATTTTGACTTTCCAGAACTTGCAGACTTTGGAGGGACCCGGGTGATCAGAAATGAGTTTGGGTGGGGGGGGGGTGGGGGGGGGGGGGGGGGGGGGGGGGGAAATCAGCCAGTCTACGACCTTGACATTGCGCACCATCGTCCTACATTTTATATGAAGATTCACCTGTCCAGGGCTAACAAATTCTGAAGGATATTGTTAGATAGGTATGCGGGACCGAAGACGCAGCAAAAGTGATGAATGCAGTCAGCGACCCATAGCTTGACTGCTTGCGCCAGGGTCTGCGAACCAGAGCAGACCCTACTCCACCTCCAAGTGGTGGTCCTCGAAACAGGCTGCATCACTGCAGTCTGGCTGAGAGAGTAGGAATCGAAGAGGGAAGGCACATCCGATCCCAAAAAAATGCCGAAGTCGAATGTGTCGGCCGAAAGGCGCAAATATCGCAGCTCCGCTGTAGGCTAAACGGACACAACGTAACCAACGTCCTTTTCAGGACGAACGAGGAAGAAGAAGAAGATAGGTTTGCCACGTTGTACTTTAAATAAACAGATATATAAAAATCTGACCATTCCTTTAAAAAAATGCCAGAATGAGAGCTTCATGGATTATACTGTTATATAGGGAAACACACTTTAATCAGAACATCTAAACTCTGATTTTATTTTTTAAATTTCTTGGAATTTTGGCGAGGTGCGCCCTCCTGAGGCTGAACACTATGTTCAGTTGTACAAACATTGTATGTTGATATGTTCAGTTGTACAAACATTGAATGTTGATATGTTCAGTTGTACAAACATTGTATGTTGATATGTTCATTTGTGCAAACATTGAATGTTGATCTGTTCAGTTGTGCAAACATTGAATGTTGATATGTTCAGTTGTACAAACATTGAATGTTGATATGTTCAGTTGTACAAACATTGTATGTTGATATGTTCAGTTGTACAAACATTGAATGTTGATATGTTCAGTTGTGCAAACATTGAATGTTGATATGTTCAGTTGTACAAACATTGAATGTTGATATGTTCAGTTGTACAAACATTGAATGTTGATATGTTCAGTTGTACAAACATTGTATGTTGATATGTTCAGTTGTACAAACATTGAATGTTGATATGTTCAGTTGTACAAACATTGTATGTTGATATGTTTAGTTGTACAAACATTGAATGTTGATATGTTCAGTTGTACAAACATTGAATGTTGATATGTTCAGTTGTACAAACATTGGATGTTGATATGTTCAGTTGTATAAACATTGTATGTTGATATGTTCAGTTGTACAAACATTGAATGTTGATATGTTCAGTTGTACAAACATTGAATGTTGATATGTTCAGTTGTACAAACATTGAATGTTGATATGTTCAGTTGTACAAACATTATATGTTGATATGTTCAGTTGTACAAACATTGAATGTTGATATGTTCAGTTGTACAAACATTGAATGTTGATATGTTCAGTTGTACAAACATTGAATGTTGATATGTTCAGTTGTACAAACATTGAATGTTGATATGTTCAGTTGTACAAACATTGAATGATGATATGTTCAGTTGTACAAACATTGAATGTTGATATGTTCAGTTGTACAAACATTGAATGTTGATATGTTCAGTTGTACAAACATTGAATGTTGATATGTTCAGTTGTACAAACATTGAATGTTGATATGTTCTGTTGTACAAACATTGAATGTTGATATGTTCAGTTGTACAAACATTGAATGTTGATATGTTCAGTTGTCCAAACATTGAATGTTGATATGTTCAGTTGTACAAACATTGAATGTTGATATGTTCAGTTGTACAAACATTGTATGTTGATATGTTCAGTTGTACAAACATTGAATGTTGATATGTTCAGTTATACAAACATTGAATGTTGATATGTTCAGTTGTACAAACATTGGATGTTGATATGTTCAGTTGTACAAACATTGAATGTTGATATGTTCAGTTGTACAAACATTGAATGTTGATATGTTCAGTTGTACAAACATTGTATGTTGATATGTTCAGTTGTACAAACATTTAATGTTGATATGTTCAGTTGTACAAACATTGAATGTTGATATGTTCAGTTGTACAAACATTGTATGTTTTATGTTCAGTTGTATAAACATTGTATGTTGATATGTTTAGTTGTACACACATTGAATGTTGATATGTTCAGTTGTACAAACATTGAATGTTGATATGTTCAGTTGTACAAACATTGAATGTTGATATGTTCAGTTGTACAAACATTGAATGTTGATATGTTCAGTTGTACAAACATTGAATGTTGATATGTTCAGTTGTACAAACATTGTATGTTGATATGTTCAGTTGTACAAACATTATATGTTGATATGTTCAGTTGTACAAACATTGAATGTTGATATGTTCAGTTGTACAAACATTGAATGTTGATATGTTCAGTTGTACAAACATTGTATGTTGATATGTTCAGTTGTACAAACATTGAATGTTGATATGTTCAGTTGTACAAACATTGTGTGGTGATATGTTCAGTTGTACAAACATTGAGTGTTGATATGTTCAGTTGTACAAACATTGAATGTTGATATGTTCAGTTGTACAAACATTGAATGTTGATATGTTCAGTTGTACAAACATTGAATGTTGATATGTTCAGTTGTACAAACATTGTATGTTGATATGTTCAGTTGTACAAACATTTGTATGTTGATATGTTCAGTTGTACAAACATTGAATGTTGATATGTTCAGTTATACAAACATTGAATGTTGATATGTTAAGTTGTACAAACATTAAATGTTGATATGTTCAGTTGTACAAACATTTGTATGTGAACGCGGGCGAAACCGGACATATGTAGGTCTGGCCGGACAAATGAGAGAGATCGTGGAAATATGTGTGTGTGGGGGAGCAGGGAAATATGAGAGAGGATGTAGAAATTTATAAGGGAGAAAAGTGGGAAAACATCACGGAAGTATGGTGGGGGTGGATGAGATGGAGGGTGTGGAGAGAGAGGTCAGTTATGGAGGGAGTTGATGAGGGAGAATGGAGAGATCATAGGAGGAGAACAGATTGGTACATAAGAAAGTTTTCGGAGGTATATTAAATAATGGGGGAGATAAGAGATGATAGAAAAAAACTAAGTGGTGGAGGTGGGGTGGAAATAATTATTGAGGGAGATGTGTGGAGAATCAATTTGGAGGAGAAGGGGGAGAAAAGACAATGGAGGGAAGAGATTATAGAGAGAGTGGATCAGGAAGGAACAGAAACAGTGGAAGTATGCAAGAAGAAGTTGGGGAAACGAGACACTGGAGAGACGCGTCAAAAATGACGGGCATTTGGTTTGGTTTTGGTAGGACTATCTTCATTGCACACGGACAACTCCATCAGTGCTCCGATATTCTCCCTTAGATGAAACTAGGAGGATCTCAGCACAGTGCACGAACTCCGTAGCACCGGCGAGAATCCTAATGTGTGTATATAAGAATCACACATTCTATAATTACTTTTGTGATGGGTATGTTTCTAATTTTTAAATTTTGCCAGGGTCGCGGCCTTATGGCCAAATCTTTACGATTTCCAACTGACGTGGGATTGTTAACGTGCGCAACTTGCATACGGGACCTCCTATTTTATTAGCCCTTATCAGAGAAGGTTAGCTATTGTATCTCAGGAGACCAAGAGGGAGAATCATATCATTAGGACCCCACTGGTTCTGACAAAAAACAATGTCTATAAATTATATACCCTCTTCTGGGAATCAAACCCGGTACTTTTAGAATTCGAGGCGGACGCCATACCTCTTACCCACTCCGACACCCTATGACAGGGGAAGATTGCTCAAATCGGGTCCATTCTTTTTTTTTTCTCTTTGTGGAGCATAGGGTCATCACAGTGGTTGACACCTTAGCAAGAAGTTTGTGTGGAGCATAGGGTCATCACAGTGGTTGACACCATAGCAAGAAGATTGTGTGGAGCATAGGGTCATCACAGTGGTTGACACCATAGCAAGAAGATTGTGTGGAGCATAGGGTCATAACAGCGGTTGACACCATAGCAAGAAGATTGTGTGGAGCATAGGGTCATCACAGTGGTTGACACCATAGCAAGAAGATTGTGTGGAGCATAGGGTCATAACAGCGGTTGACACCATAGCAAGAAGATTGTGTGGAGCATAGGGTCATCACAGTGGTTGACACCATAGCAAGAAGATTGTGTGGAGCATAGGGTCATAACAGCGGTTGACACCATAGCAAGAAGATTGTGTGGAGCATAGGGTCATCACAGTGGTTGACACCATAGCAAGAAGATTGTGTGGAGCATAGGGTCATCACAGTGGTTGACACCATAGCAAGAAGATTGTGTGGAGCATAGGGTCATCACAGCGGTTGACACCATAGCAAGAAGATTGTGTGGAGCATAGGGTCATCACAGTGGTTGACACCATAGCAAGAAGATTGTGTGGAGCATAGGGTCATAACAGCGGTTGACACCATAGCAAGAAGATTGTGTGGAGCATAGGGTCATAACAGCGGTTGACACCATAGCAAGAAGATTGTGTGGAGCATAGGGTCATAACAGCGGTTGACACCATAGCAAGAAGATTGTGTGGAGCATAGGGTCATCACAGTGGTTGACACCATAGCAAGAAGATTGTGTGGAGCATAGGGTCATCACAGTGGTTGACACCATAGCAAGAAGCTTGTGTGGAGCATAGGGTCATAACAGTGGTTGACACCATAGCAAGAAGATTGTGTGGAGCATAGGGTCATCACAGTGGTTGACACCATAGCAAGAAGCTTGTGTGGAGCATAGGGTCATAACAGTGGTTGACACCATAGCAAGAAGATTGTGTGGAGCATAGGGTCATCACAGTGGTTGACACCATAGCAATAAGATTGTGTGGAGCATAGGGTCATCACAGTGGTTGACACCATAGCAAGAAACTTGTGTGGAGCATAGGGTCATAACAGCAGTTGACACCATAGCAAGAAGATTGTGTGGAGCATAGGGTCATCACAGTGGTAGACACCATAGCAAGAAGCTTGTGTGGAGCATAGGGTCATCACAGCGGTTGACACGATAGCAAGAAAATTGTGTGGAGCATAGGGTCATCACAGTGGTTGACACCATAGAAGAAACTTGTGTGGAGCATAGGGTCATAACAGCAGTTGACACCATAGCAAGAAGATTGTGTGGAGCATAGGGTCATCACAGCGGTTGACACCATAGCAAGAAGATTGTGTGGAGCATAGGGTCATCACAGTGGTTGACACCATAGCAAGAAGATTGTGTGGAGCATAGGGTCATCCCAGTGGTAGACACCATAGCAAGAAGCTTGTGTGGAGCATAGGGTCATAACAGCAGTTGACACCATAGCAAGAAGCTTGTGTGGAGCATAGGGTCATCACAGTGGTTGACACCATAGCAAGAAGATTGTGTGGAGCATAGGGTCATCACGGTGGTTGACACCATAGCAAGAAGCTTGTGTGGAGCATAGGGTCATCACAGTGGTAGACACCATAGCAAGAAGCTTGTGTGGAGCATAGGGTCATCACAGTGGTTGACACCATAGCAAGAAGCTTGTGTGGAGCATAGGGTCATCACAGTGGTAGACACCATAGCAAGAAGATTGTGTGGAGCATGGGGTCATCACAGTGGTTGACACCATAGCAAGAAGCTTGTGTGGAGCATAGGGTCATCACAGTGGTAGACACCATAGCAAGAAGCTTGTGTGGAGCATAGGGTCATCACAGCGGTCAGCACCATAGAAGAAGCTTGTGTGGAGCATAGGGTCATCACAGTGGTAGACACCATAGCAAGAAGCTTGTGTGGAACATAGGGTCATCACAGTGGTTGACACTATAGCAAGAAGCTTGTGTGGAGCATAGGGTCATCACAGTGGTTGACACCATAGCAAGAAGATTGTGTGGAGCATAGGGTCATTACAGTGGTTGACACCATAGCAAGAAGCTTGTTTGGAGCATAGGGTCATCACAGCGGTTGACACCATAGCAAGAAGATTGTGTGGAGCATAGGGTCATAACAGCGGTTGACACCATAGGAAGAAGCTTGTGTGGAGCATAGGGTCATCACAGTGGTTGACACCATAGCAAGAAGCTTGTGTGGAGCATAGGGTCATCACAGTGTTTGACACCATAGCAAGAAGCTTGTGTGGAGCATAGGGTCATCACAGTGGTTGACACCATAGAAGAAGCTTGTGTGGAGCTGTCGTAAATTTTCTGAGAGAGTTCTGATGGAATTTGGTCCCTTTAGAGCGTAGAATGATAGTGAAGGCTCTGTGAGAATAAGGATTTAGGAAAGTGAGGTAGTAGATTCACAAGTGCTGGGAAGAGTAAGGATAGTCTCTTATTACGACAATATTTGTCTCTCGAAACTACTCCTACCACTCTTCTGAACAAACAATTGTTTGTCAGTTCCAGTCACTCAGGCGCACACACCGATTTGGTGATTCTGACGCTCAACGTACATGAATACCGACTACAATAACAAATATGAGGAATGTTTGATTTGGGCCAGCCGACACAAAATGCTAACAAAATTTAATACTTTTATTATCATAAAATCAAGTCACAAATAATTATCAATTTACATGAAGAAATCAAAGGTTACAAAATACACAAATGACAAGGGGAGGAGGGGTTTTTGAGGAGAAGTATCCAATACACCTTTCCCGCTTGTATTTACTAACAGAAAAGACCCGGTCCCAAAGACAGGAAGGGGGGGGGGGGGGGGATGATGATCAGAGATAGGCAATTTAACCCAACGGTAAATTTAATACTCTGAGACAAGGGGGTTACAGTAATAAGGGGTAGAAGAAAAGCTAAGGTTCTCAAATGTTTCCCTTTACAAAAAACCAAACAGATGTTTAGGAGGGGACACTGAACAAATTAAGAAAATCCCACTTAACGAATTAATTCAAGGAATACAGAAAAAAGGAGGTTTCCAGGTAACTAATAAAATGGGTGCAGAATAAATCTCCTTTCATTCATGCACGCTCGGATGGCCACCACTTATAGGTACTCACACACACTTACCGATTTCGTAATCAGGCACTCCGTGGGAATTATACAGAAACAGCACTAAACATCTGACCTAGGTAAAATGTTTGTCTCCGGTGTACAGCCCCAGATTTAGCGGGTGAACAAGGTTATAGAGGGTCCCGAAATTGCTGGACGTTGGAGTTTAATGTACTGTTTATGTGCTTATGTAAAAAGTTCCAAGGAAAGGCACGGTCGTAGGCACAGGTGGTGATACTCGTGGGGTCACTTAGATTCGCCGCTGGTGGTAAAACTTAGGCGCACTGTCACAGGCGAGGCACTGAGGTATATTTTCTTCAGGGGTGGTAAAATCCAATGAATATGCTTGACAGACAGTGTCAGGTAAATCTATGTTCTTCTCCACAAATAGAGCAGTGAATAAAATATTGCTGCTGGCAGAAGTTTTTTCTTCCAGGTTTTAACTTTAAAACGACTTTATGAAGTGGGATTTTAAAACAGTCTTTGGGTTTGCTTTATTTCTGTAAACTTCAGATAGCGGAATCCCAACAGGATCGTCACAAAGATTAAATTTTAAATATGTTCATAAGTCACTGGAGTTATCAAACTGAGCAGACAGGGCTCAGTGTATAATTAATTAATTGGTGGGATACAAGGTCGAAAGATCAATTCTGTATAGAAGATAAAACATGAAATGCAATAAAATCATATTAAGATCTAACGCACGATACATTTACAGTTAGACTATTTTCTGCATTCGCGTCTTTAATTAATAAATCAAGAAAAAACTCCCCGTGAAGTTAATATTTAAGAGCACATCTATTTCTACAGAACTAAACTGTATTAAAGTCACAATTTCCTTAACAGTTGCAAAATTAATTTACGCGGCTATTGTATTAGGAAATAAACTTATAGATGTAACATTTAGTTTGCACTAGAACTTTGAAAATGGGTTTATTTAATAAGTTTAAATTTACACCACAATCCAGTGAAATAACTAGACCACTGATCACTCGAAGCTAGAGTATAAACTACCGTCTGCACAGAAAAAGAATTCACTCCAATAGCCAGGAATTTAACTATATGCTAGTAAATCTTAAAATTCTGTCAGAACGAATGATGAAATGCAGTTTTCGGAGTTCTGCATATATACTATTAGGAATGACAATTGAATGGGTCGTGTGAAAATTTCGCGCCTCTTCAGATCCCAGGGCAAGTCGAAGTTATTTAGCCGCCATGCTAACCGCGATGGCCCGACTGGCTTCCGATCTTCGTTCGTCTCAGGCTGCTCGCACGAGGATGTGAAATCTCTACGAGAAACTAGCCTCACTCGCTTTGAGTTCCCTGATTCCTCAGATCGTATCGCTTTAATGTTGGATTCTGAAGACCAACCTTCCTTTGATGGGACCGCTTTCCCGATACGCTGTTCGTGTCCATCTTGCGAGCGGTTTAACGGTTCGCAGGAAGATGTGGAATTCTTGTGAAACGCTGCTCCGTCTACTTCTGAGAGCCTCCAGTGTCTCAGATCTCCAGCGCGGCTTCGTTTCAGACTGATGGAAAGTTACAACAAATGTTCAGGGGTTCTAATGTTATGAAAAGCTAAAGTCCCTTTAATCATCCATCGAATCAGGGAAAATTCACTTGTCAAACTAGACGTATGTCACAGGAGCATAGGGTCATCACAGTGGTTGACACCATAGCAAGAAACTTGTGTGGAGCATAGGGTCATCACAGTGGTTGACACCATAGCAAGAAGCTTGTGTGGAGCATAGGGTCATCACAGTGGTTGACACCATAGAAGAAACTTGTGTGGAGCATAGGGTCATCACAGCGGTTGACACCATAGAAGAAACTTGTGTGGAGCATAGGGTCATCACAGTGGTAGACACTATAGCAAGAAGCTTGTGTGGAGCATAGGGTCATCACAGTGGTTGACACCATAGCAAGAAGCTTGTGTGGAACATAGGGTCATCACAGTGGTTGACACCATAGCAAGAAGCTTGTGTGGAGCATAGGGTCATCACAGCGGTCGGCACCATAGAAGAAGCTTGTGTGGAGCATAGGGTCATCACAGTGGTTGACACCATAGAAGAAGCTTGTGTGGAGCATAGGGTCATCACAATGGTTGACACCATAGAAGAAGCTTGTGTTATGTGCTCTTGCCATGGTGGTTTTCATAGCAACTTGTTTTATATGATGAAGCTGCTGGCTCCATGCACGAACTCACCTTATAGCCTTTTATGACATGCCTAGTGGAATTTCTTTCTTTATCTCCTCAGAGAACCCGCTGAGAGTCACACCTGTCGTGAACAAATTATATTCGCTGTAATTACCTGGCCAAAATATTATTACCAGTTGCCTGGCAGTATTACTTATCATTTTCATATCCCTGTTTGCTCCACGTGGAGCATAGAACCACTTGTGTAGCTAGTCCCTTGCAGAAAACCTGTACCAAAATATTTAGGCTCTCATGCTACTGTGGTTTCTGTAGTGATCTGTTTTATGCAATGGGTTTGGCCAGCTTTTTGCGCAACCTCATATTAGTTGCCTACTACAACATGCCTGATAGAGTAGTAGTCCTATAATTTCATTGTCTCAGGTATTGGAAGCACAGACAAAAAATTGTGAACATTTTTCTGTCTGTATTGTCATGAGCTGTTTGTAATAGGGACGTCAGTTACTTATGCTCTGTCTGGAGCTAGATTTGTTTATGTGATGTTTGAGGGTAAGTGTGTTAAGTTAAGCTTGATTGTGTTTACACATGGTATTAGTAGCAGTGGAGTAGTGTTGTTAAGTTCATATCTGTGACTGAGGTGTTATGAATGATGGGGTATCTGAATGCTGGTCAGCGGTGAAAGGGTCATGTGTGAGAGCAGGCAGTGGAATGAGACTCTCGAGTGGAGAAATGGATGGTTTGTTTGGACAGCGAAGTGTAATTTTGAAGTATTGAACGCATCGAGGGCCTTTTGGTATATCGAGAGACATGTAAGATGGTCAGATATTTTCCATACGGACATTGTCTTCTATGATGTATATGGTAGACATTATTATTTCTGTGATTCACGGTCAAATCTGCAGTCTGCTTTCATTATTTATCGTGTTCTGGAGTTGTCTTATAAAGTTAAAAACAATCGTACCTTCGTGTCTGAGTCCATTGAGTTATTACTATTTAATGTTGATAACGAGCCATGTTTGTTGATGCAGAAGTAATGTAACAATTTATGTCAGTGTATTAACCCAGTTTAGCACTTAACATTTTTGAGGAGCTCGTGGTAGTGACCCCCGGCCCCTTTCTTTCTACTGATTGTCGCGTTTGCCATTTAAAACAAAAATATATAATATATCTCTAAGAACAATACGTTCATGGATTTTTTTTAAGTTTAGTCTTCAAAAATAATAAATTTTGTTGATTAAATTTCAGAAAAGCAGTTACAGAGATGTTCCTGAAACAATCACAAGACTAGAAGAATATGTAAGTGCTCTGTTCCAAGTACACACTCACTCATTACCTTTCAACTCCCAATGGAGCACATGCCTTCGACAAATACATGCCAAATCTTCCTGTCACATGCCAAATATTCCTGTCACATGCCAAATCTTCTGTCACATGCCAAATCTTCCTGTCACATGCCAAATCTTCCTGTCACATGCCAAATCTTCCTGTCCAGTGCCATCCGTTCCATGTCTTCTTTATCCCTTATTGATATCTAATGACTTTCTCCATATTGTTTTTGGTCTTACTGTATTTTCGTTACCTGGTAATTTCAGAACAAAGACTGCCTTGTACTGCTGTCAGCTGATCTTCTCATTGTCCTGTCCTCTGCCAGTATCTTCTCCTCACATCTTGTTCCACCGGTTTTTAAAAATAAATTTGTTATCTGGCATACATGTACCTAATTGCATTTTCATAAATTATTAGTTAATTTACATTTTAATAAAAATCTGGCAAGAATAATACTGTATTTTTATAATCCAGCTGCAGTTCCTTCAAACACAATCTACAGAATGTAGAATCAAATGACATGTATTTTGGCAGCAATATTGACACAGATGGAAGAAAACACAGTTAAATCAAAATAAATATACAAAAGACAAGAGGAGCTTTCATGGCCTTGGGAAATATATGGAAATCATGTTAAAAAAAAATGGAGCTTCGACTCAAATGTCAAGTCAGTCCTATTGTATGGCTCTGAAACATGGAGAACAACAAAACACAGCAAGTAAGAATTTACAGATTTCATAAATGGGTCCTTGCATGGAGAAAGCTTGAGATATAATATGACAAGATCACCAGTATGGAACTGATGACAAGAACCAGATAGGTGCCACTGGAAACGGAGATGAGAATAAGACACATGTTACAGAGGATAGGACAGACATTGGGGCAACCTGTTGATAGCATTACAAGGCAGTACTTGTTCTGGGATCCCCAGACTAAGGGAAGAAGCGGGAGACTTAAAAACACATGGACGTGAGAAGTCAAAAAATAAAACTGATACAGAAGTCATGGAAAGACTTGAACACACTGAGAAAAGAACAGTAGGGCATGAGATGGCTTTGTTGAAGGCCTATGCTTCTTTGGGAACTCAAGTGTAATGATGGCAAGACTGACGTGTTGCATACATGCAAACAGATTAACTCCCTTTAAAATTTTCCTTTTTCTTTTTGGCAGTACAAAAATGACTTAGTTGATTGGTCCAGACCTATGCTGGGACAAGTGGAGCTGCTTGGTGACAAGTACTTCGATTGGGTGCATCAGCAAGTAGACCGACCAATCAGGTTGTTTGAATCAGATGTTGCAGAGATGATGACCAAAGCTCATTGGTGGTTTGTTCCAGTCACATGGATACCAATCATGATACTCAGTCTGTGGATGTCTGTGAGAAATCTTTCTGAGACTCATGAAGTGTGGCCACCCAATGTACATGGTATGGAAAACTAAATACTTGTAATATTCTTATTGATTTCATTTCCTTCTTTTGTCTTCTTGTGCTTCCTAATTGTCTGAACCTGTTCTTATAACCTATGTAGTTGTTATAATTATTGTCTCTTTGGACCAGTATTTTCTCACACTCCATCTCATCTAAGCAGGAGATCAAATCCTGTGTAAAAATAGGAATTTTTTAGTGAATCACACTTTACTATATATTTACAATTTTTTTTGCCAAACTTGTGTTCGAAAAATTGTCAAATTATCTTATTCAGGGTTAAGATTTCGAGGTGAAGACAGGAGTACGACAGGGATGCCCCTTATCAACCACTCTATTTTTAACAGTCATAGACTGGGTGATGCGCCAGACAACAGAGGGCAGTCCAAGAGGAATAAGATGGACTACATTTTCAACATTGGAAGATCTGGAATATGCAGATGACATTGCACTGCTGGCACATTCACATCAACACATCCAGGAAAAAACGGATAGACTTAATAAATTTAGCCAGCAGGTGGGCTTGAACATCAATTTAAAGAAGTCTGAGGTCATGACGCTCAATGTGAGCAACCCTGAGCCCATATCAGTAAGGAATCAGCAACTGGTACAGACAGATACCTTCACATACCTAGGAAGCATAGTAACACCAGACGGTGGGGTAGGCAAAGACATCAACATCAGAATGAATAAGGCAAGAACAGCCTTCTTTAGCCTAAATAACATCTGGAAGTCCTCCCAATACAGCACAAGCACAAAATTAAGATTATACCAGAGTTGCGTGCTTTCTGTGCTTCTCTATGGTGCGGAATGCTGGAGAGTCACAGAGAAGGAAATGTCAAAATTGTCCTCTTTTCACACAACATGCCTAAGAAAAATTCACCGAATCTTTTGGCCGAATACCATCACCAACCAAGATCTGCTTACTCGTAGCAAGCAAGAGGACATGCATACCATCATAGCTGGCAGACGCTGGAGCTGGGTTGGTCATGTCCTCAGAAGAGACCCCGATGCCATCACAAGAACAGCTATGCTTTGGACCCCTGAAGGAAAGCGAAAGAGAGGCCGACCAAAAACAACTTGGCGGAGGACTGTGGAGGCTGAGATGCAAAGAATGAACCAGAGTTGGGGCACTGTACGAAGGATGGCCACCGACCGTGCAAAGTGGAATCAATTTGTTGTTGCCCTACAAGACGCCACTAGGCGTGATGGCCACTGACTGCTTTGACGGTCGGTGGTTAAGGATCGAAGAAGAAGAAGAAGGGTTAAGATTAGGGTTAGGGTTGGTGTTATTGGCTTTGTTTCTGTCTCCACATCCTAACCCTAAGCCTAAATACTTAATGCTAAACTCCAAATGATAACCCTGTTTCCAGCTTCCTTTTTTTTTTTTTTTTTAAACAGGGGTTATGGTAAAGATATGCAGTGACAGATAATCGGAGTTGGGACACGCATCAATAAAGTCATCAACCGATATCGCAAAGACACACCCACGATAAAAGAAAAGGATGGATTGGTGATATTTAATTGAAGGGCTGTGCTCCGTGAGGAGCTGAAATGTGGAGAATCTTGTTAAGGTCTACCTATAAGCCATCTTATTATTATAATTCACTATAGGTAGCATTATCATTGGGAAATATATGGAAATCAAAACAAAATCAAGTCCATTAAAGAAATCTGATTCTTGACTTCCAGTGTGAAGTCAGTCCTATTGTATAGCTTGGAAACATAGAGAACAATAAAAACAACCAAAAAGCTAGACTTTCATAAATGGATGCTTGTAGAATGATTGAAATTGTAGGACAAGATGACCAACGGGGATCTGATGGATAGAAGCAGACGTGTGCCAGTGGAACAAAAGATGAAAGGAAGAAGCTGACAACTGACAGGGCAGTCATTGAGGAAACTTGTTAATTACCAGATAGTTCTGGTTCTGCAATCCCCAGGGTAAGAGGTAGAGAGAGACCAAAATGCACATGGAGACAAGAACTGGAGACAGATATTAAATGGATAAGGATGACAAAGAAGGACCATGGATGGATGGCCCAGGGTAGGAGGGTGGGGCAAGAATTTGTTGAAGACCTATAATCCTCAGGAAGCTGAAGAAGAAGAAGCATTGTAAGTGTGACATGCCAGAGATTTTAACTATTCTAAATTAAACAGTAAATTTGTGCAACAAATCTCAGCCTTTCAGTCTGTAAGGATAATTTTTATTATCAGAAAAAAATAATTAAAAAGTTCATACACAAAAATTACATTTTTTTCCATAAAAAGATTAATTTTATTTTTATGATTACCACTATCGAATTATAATCTCCATAAGGGAATTCCAAATTTGTATTATCTTAAAAAATATCAGCTGAGAGCTCTATTTTTTTTTTAAAAAGTGCTATGGTTGCTGGCAGACGGGATGCAGCAGAAGGCAGCGCCATCATTACTATTTTCCTGTGTGCTCCTTACAGAGCATAACGCCACATGGCAGCTAGTACTCTTTCAGACAGCCTGCACCAATCAGTCACATGACCCTGGTAGGAAGCCTACACCAATCAGTCACATGACCCTGGTAGGAAGCCTGCACCAATCAGTCACATGACCCTGGTAGGAAGCCTGCACCAATCAGTCACATGACCCTGGTAGGAAGCCTGCACCAGTCACATGACCCTGGTAGGAAGCCTGCACCAATCAGTCACATGACCCTGGTAGGAAGCCTGCACCAATCAGTCACATGACCCTGGTAGGAAACCTGCACCAATCAGTCACATGACCCTGGTAGGAAGCCTGCACCAATCAGTCACATGCTGTTGTAGTGGTGGTATCTGTGACAATTTGTTTGACATGACAAGATTGACAGCCCCATACATAACCTCATATTAGACCCCTTATACACCGTGCCTGAGGGTCCAATGGTCCTGTTCTATCTTTGTTTCCATGGAGACCCTTGGGAACAACATGGGGCAATAAACGGCATAGGGACATGAATAAGCTGTGGTTACAAACAAATAATCTTGTGCTTACTTATGTGTTTCTGTTTTGTGATTACATTTAACAAGTGCTAGGAATAGACAGACTGAGGGAACTGTATAATATGGTCAAACAGTATTTAACAAGAACAACAGTTAATTTGATTGGTGGGTAAATGGTAGGGAGGGGAAAGGTCTGGTGGTGTTCTTATAAAACATATTACTTATGACAAATGAAAGTCAATTAAATATCATCAGACTAAACATTCCAGGCATTTACACCCCTCCCCCTATTTCATGCTTTTGTTTGGTTTTTTTGTTTGTTAGTTTTTTGTTTTATATTGTTTCTTTTTTTTTTTTTTTTTTTTTTTTGTAATTTTGATTTGCCCTATAATGAGTGGACAGAAGATATGATGCTACTTTTGCATATTTGCAATTGTACTTATTATTCGAACTTTAAAACACTGTATAGCCTAATTATAACCCTGTCATAGGTTGAACAAGAAATTTCTCATCATCACTTAAAAAAAAAATTAAATTTAATAACTGGAAAATAATTACTAATACTTTTCAGGTTTTAAGCTTGGACCTACATCTGTCCCTTTTCTGTTTGTGCTCGGAGTATTTTTCTGGACCTTTCTAGAGTATGTTATTCACCGATGGCTGTTTCATCTCAGACCTCCACCCAACTCACCATTTCTCATCAGGTTACACTTTTCATTGCATGGGCAACATCACAAGGTAGGAATGATAGATGATGTATGCTGTCATTATTGTAAAATCTATCGTTTGAAAATCTGTATGTTAAACAAAACGTTTACATAATGCTGGCTTTTTTATGCTGAAGGTTTATAATTCTAAAAAGTGGTCACTAATGCAGAAATTATGTAGAACTCTGCAGTTGAGCAGTGTAATGTTGTCTTGTTACTACCATTTGTTACAAAATTGTATTTAAAATGAATTATATTGATCAGGTATACCCATCAAAATGATGACAGGGGAAGAGTTAAAGCCAACATCTTAATCTTTTAACTCTTAGTATCCGGCTCGCGCCGTGAAGTGGCTCGTATTTGGTACCAAATATACGGCTCGCCCCGTGAAGTGGCTTTTGACATGAAGTCTCTATCGGCAAAGAATTAATGAAAAATTGTCGATGTTTTGTCCAATCCAACATTTAAAGTCACTTCCTGTATTCAGTCTGTTTACAAATATTAGCGTGGTTATCGTTTTGATGAGTTAATAAGTTCGATTTTTAGTGTTTTGTTCGGCTGTTGTTCGTAAACAAATTTGTTCTAACCAAAATGGCTTCATCTTCAAACGATTGTAAGCAAAGGTTATCGGCGGTGCAAGCAGCACAACTTATTTCTTCTTGGATCGAACATGAGGATGATCAGTTATCGAGTGAAGATGACAGTTCAGATTCAGAATATATTTTGCCCAGCGAAGATATATGTAATCAAAACACTAAATCAGATGAGAAGGGAGCGTTTCCCCTAGCTGGTTCTGTCAGTAGTACTAGCACTAGAAATGCCAGGCCAGTGAAAAGACAAGGAAAAGGTAAAGCTCCCATGAAGAAAAGATTAAGAGAAGTTAGGCCTACATCTAGATCACCCCATAAAGAAGCAGAATCCACAAGTACTGATGGTAATACAAGTACAATGAATGAGGAAATTAGGTGGAATGAAGTTGATGCTGGCTCAACACAAAATTCTTTCCGCTTTGTACCGCCTCATGCTAGGATTACAGGTGTGAATCCAAATATTATACCTGATGATTCTTCTGCATTTTATTGTCTCAAAGCTCTTTTAACTAATGAGATTATAGATGAGCTTACTGTTTCTATAAATGAATATGCTGATCGACTCTGTCAGTCAAACTCAGAAACGGCGACAAAAAGATCTGTCTATCAAAACTGGTATCCAGTTACATCTCCAGAACTGTACAAGTTTTTTGCTGTGATAATAGCAATAGGAATTGTGAAAAAACCAGCCATTAGTGATTATTGGTCTAATGAAGGCTTTATGCAAACTCCCTGGTACAGACAGATGTTTACACGGGATAGGTTTCAGATGTTATATCACACGATGTTTCATGTGAGTGATGTAGACGCACAAGGTAAAGCAAAGATCGAACCATTTCTACAGAAAATGTTATCTAGATTCCAGAAAGCATTTTACCCTTACAAGGAGCTGTCTTTGGATGAAATGGTAATTGGGTGGAAAGGCAGATGGGCTCACAAAATGTTCAATGCCTCTAAACCCAAAAAATATCATGTGAAGACATTCGGTCTTTGCGACAGCAGCACAGGGTATGTAGTAAATTTGTTGATATACTTTGGGGCCAATACTTCTTACAGTCCAGATATTGATGTAAATAGCCAGCAAGCCATCAAAGTTTTTGACACTTTGCTACAACCATGTGGAAAAGGTCATCACATCTATGCTGATCGATATTACACAAGTGTGCCGTTGCTTCAATATCTGAATAACAGGAGTCATTATTTCACTGGGACTGTCAACATTAATCGAAAGAACTTCCCAAAAGAGCTGAAAACTACACAGCTAATGCATATGGAAATGAAATGGTATATGGAGCAAGAAAAAAGTTTTTTATATGTAATGTTTAGGAACAAAAAAGCAAAAAAACCATGCATTCTTGTTTCAAGTTGCGCAACAGTGGAAAGCAAGGACATCACCAATCGCTTTGGTGAAACAAAAAATAAACCACTGATGATTGATGATTACAATCAACGTATGAATGGATGTGACAGAGTGGACCAAAGCATTGTAACATATGGCACATTTAGCAGAAGAACAAGAAAGTGGTGGAAAAAAATTTTCTTCTGGATTTTTGAAGTAGCTCAGCTCAATGCGTATAAATTATTTGCACTGTCAAGAACAACAAATGCCAAAAAACAGAGCCTTCTTCAATTTAAACGGCAACTTGTCAATGAGCTCTCTCTTGTTGCTGCTGTGGATTTCCAGCAAATTCCTCCCAGGATTGGACATGGCAATCAAGTGAACAATCCAGTCAACAGACTAGGAGGAACAAACCATTTAATTAAAAAATCCAAGTCTCATCGCAACTGTGTCGTTTGCAGCACCCCTCAAGTAAGGGTCAGGACATCCTTTTATTGTGAAGGATGCACAAATAATCCCCATCTACATCCAAATAACTGTTTTGCTGCTTATCATGAAAGAAAATAGTTTGTGGTAAATATCAGTTGTGTATAAAGTGTGTACATAGTTTATTTTCGTCATGATTTTTCAATGTGACATGAACATTTCAAAAGGAAACATTTTTATTTAGTATTCAAAACAAGTGAAACTTGTCCGTGTTCCGTATAATTGGATGAAAGTGGTTCTAGGAGTTCCAGGCTTCCAAATTGGATTATTTTTGTGGGTAAGTACAACTTTTTTCCACATTTTTTAATATTTTAAAATTGTTCTGCACTCATTACTGTATATGTTGCATGCATGTTTAACACCACTTAACAATTAGGTTAGGTGCATGTCAAAGGGATTTCATTTCTCTATATTTAGATATATATAAAACTTTATGTTATCATTATAAATAAATTATTTAATGCAAAATCAGTAACGGTAGTCATGTCTGTAAATAAAGGTTAAAATATTTGTGCGCTTAAATATACCAAAATAATTCAAATTGTGATAAAAACTTTATTTGTGCTCAGAAACAGCTCCAACTTTCCTACATTATGTGAAAGTGGATGTACTTTAAAATGAAAGTAGGTTTAGGGGTAGAAGTTTACCAGAATTAATTATACATATTGATAAGGACAATTTGTTTTTCAATTTTTTATCTTTTTAAATTTTTCTGCATTCATTACTGCACATGTTGCATGTATGTTTAAAATCATTGAATAATTCAGTTAGGTGCATGTCAAAGGGGTTTTATTTTTCTATATTTAGATATATAACACTTCATGTTATCATTATAAATAAATTATTTAATGCAAAATCAGTAACGGTAGTCATGTCTGTGAATAAAGGTTAAAATATTTGTGCGCTTTATCTAAATATACTAAAAAAATTCAAATTGTGATAAAAACTTTATTTGTGCTCAGAAACAGCTCCAACTTTCCTACATTATGTGAAAATAGATGTACTTTCTGCCATCAATGGTACCTATACCTTGTAGCGGTATGGCAGCTTGTGTACCCTGACAATCCCCAGAGCTATGCCAGTGGGAGTTTTACTCCTGGTAGGTTCAACCATGCTGGACTGGTCTGCGTGGGTAGGGGTCAGACAAAAGCTGGTACCCTGGTCCTCCAGGTTGGGGGTTTTAGCACAGGGCCGACACCCCTGTCTGTGTAAAAAATCACACACGTTACGGAAACAGCAATAAATGGAAATACTTTGATGCGGGACGGACATCCGGAGTCTCAGGCTCGTATGACTGACAGTGGTGAAAGCCGAAAGGAAGCCACTGGCATGAAAACGGATGCCCAGACCGCAAAACACGAAACCAGAATTGGTTTTTGGAATGTCAGAACTATGAACGAGGCAGGAAAGCTGAGACAGATTACAGCAGAGATGAGGAATTACAAACTACATATCCTGGGAATAAGCGAGAGCAGATGGACAGGGATGGGGAGAATAAAAACAGCTACAGGGGAAACAGTACTTTATTCTGGTAGAGAGGACGGTCAGCACAACGAAGGTGTAGCCATTATCCTTAAGAAAGGAATGGAAAGGTCTCTACTGGAATGGAAACCCATTAACAACAGACTAATAAGAGCAAGACTGAGAGGGAGATTCACCAACACCACAATTATACAATGTTATGCACCAACAAATGACAGCGACGAAGAGATCAAGGACGAGTTCTATCAACAGGTACAAAAGGAAATGGAAACTGTACCCAGGTACGATCTTATTATAGTAATGGGAGACCTAAATGCGAAAGTTGGAACACACAATAATTATAACGAAAGAGTAATGGGGAAATGCGGCAGTGGAACAGTAAATGAGAATGGGGACAAATTAATAAGCTTCTGCAGTATTAACAACCTGGTCATCGGAGGAACACTTTTTCAACACAAAGAAGTGCACAAGTTAACATGGGAATCACCAAACGGACGAGACAAAAACCAGATAGATCACATAATGATCAATGGCAGATGGAGACATGCACTACAAGACGTGAAAGTAAGAAGAGGCGCAGATGTGGGAAGTGATCATCACCTAGTAGTAGCAAGACTGAAGGTGAAACTCAGAGCTGCTGGACCAGTTGCAGTCAAACAGAAAAGATACAACATCACGAAACTTAAGGACCCCCCCTCACCAGAAAAGCGTTTGTGGTCGACGTAAAGAGACGATATCTGATTACCAAAAGCCAGGAAAGAACAGAGACCGACGATGTGGACCAGAAATTCAACACCATCTCAACAATATATAAAGAAAGCAGCAAGTCATGCTTGGGATTCCAGGAAAGAAAGAGCCAAGACTGGATAACACCAGAAACGCTAAACACCATAGCGAAGAGAAAGGAAATGAAAAGGAAGAAAACAGAAGCTAAGTCTCCCAGGTTAAAGGCAATATATAGTGAACAGTACAGTCAGCTGGACAAGGAAGTAAAACGTCAAACCCGTGCTAACAAAAGGACATTTCTGGATGACCTTGCAAGACAGGCAGAAGAGGCAGCACTGAGAAATGAACAAAGCACAGTTTATAAAATAACTAAAGCTATCAGTGGAAAACGAAGTGCAAACAACATAACGTTAGTAAGAGACAAGCAAGGAAATCTCATCACCACAGCACAGGGGCAGGAAACAAGGTGGGCAGAGCACTTCAGAGAAACACTGAATAAGGAACCACCAGAGACTCAGCTGAATGTTCCTGAGGCTGAAAGTGACTTAGACGTAAATACAGACATTCCACGAAAAGAAGAAATTATCACAGCTATCAAAGGGCTAAAAAATGGAAAAGCGCCTGGTCACGACAATCTGAATGCTGAGCTATTCAAGACAGACCCTGAACTAGCAGAAGAACTAGGTGCTGATTAACTTAATAATCAATAAAATCTAGGCTAGCCTGGGAACTTTAAAACCAAGAAAGTTTGCAGCTTCTCTGATCGACAAGCACAAACCCCAAAAAACTCCAAAAAATGTAAGTGATGTAAAACTTATTACTATCACTTCACCCCAGTTCTGTCAGTACTAAGCTATTGAGAGGATTGGTTACTATCATCCGAATGAACACCCTCCCTTGGTACAAATGCAAGCTAGTAACTGACTATCTGTAGCTTCTTATCTCAGATTAAAGAGCTACTCCTGAAAAAATATTAACCCTTAAAAAAAATTTTTTTCTGACTTTTACAACAATAGTCGTCAGATTTGTCAACCAAAAACTCAGCAGTGATACCATCAACCTTTACCAGCTGTCTCATGTGTAGCATGAACAATAAATGTAACTAAATATTTATGATTGCTGTGGAGAAAAAACGCTGTTCCGACTTCCACCTAAAAGAAATAGTTCGAAATGTCTAGGGGAAAGAAATTCCAATAATCTGCCAAACACTAAACTCTAAGAATCAAGATAGAATCTTGTGAGAGATTCATCCTCGTATCGAGCACATATTAAATGTCGTACTAGATGGGTTCTAGAATCTCGGACGGGCTCCCATTAATTGTCGTGGTTGAGTAAAGTGTAGAGTATTTGTCGAGTTGGACAATAGTAGTGAAATCGACAAGGGATAGTGGACTGGCAGAGTTATAGATTACACACACAGAAAGGTGTAAATAGGAGATGGACTTGAGACAACCTGGAAGAAGATTTACCAAAATGATCTCTCTCTCTCCAAGCCTCAACTCACTTTTCACTGTCTAAGCATCTCCTGCTCTCACTCCTTTCTCTTATCAAACATAGAGATTATAGTAAAGAGCTAAACAAGTTAATTATGGATGAAAAGGGTCGGGAACAGCGCATTAATAAATGTGTAAACTTTATTAAAGAAGAAAAGCATGGAATTAATGCATATCATCATACACAGCATAAATTACATCAATAATCAAATATTCATCAATAGTCATCAATAACCACCAATAATGCAAATACACACCCACAAACACACACACCACCAACACTCATAAAACCTGTAGAACGCGGAGAAAATAACTAAGCTGTCCGACAGAGGGTCCGCTTTCGGGGACCAAAGGCGCTAGCTCCAGAAAAGTGTCTTACCGATAAATATCCTTCAAGATGACTGAAGTGAAATACCGAACTTTCCTTGTCGGGCTAAACGTTGGTGACCCCTAATTGCGCGAGGGAACACTGGAAGACGTTGTTTATCTCCTGCTGACCAAATAAACGAACTGAGCGACAGCCTGTCTGTTTTTTTCGTGGGACCCAATGTTAGCTCCAGAAAAGTGTATTACTTGTAGATCCTTCGTGAGGGACTAGCCTACAAAACTTTCCTTGTTGGTGCTAACCGTTGGTGACCTCTAATGCGTGAGGGGGGGCTGGAACTCTGTCCATAGATGGCTGCTCATACGTGCGAGGTTTTAGTATCCAGAAAATACTCCAGAAGAAGTCACTTGAGGACAAAGAGTCCCAGGCGCGCTTATCCGGCGCTAGGCTCTTGCGTGGCTGTAAATCCTGTTTAAACTGGTTTGGCTGTGGTTTGCTGAGTGCCCCGTTTAGGCACAAAAAGGCGGGTGATATGGAATTCTGCTATAGGCATGCTGGGCGGTTTTGATATTCTGGAAGCCGCAATGCTCTGGCTGGTAATCCAATAGGCGAGTAGAGAACTACTACTACATTTGGTGATTCCAGATTTAGCGTTGGCTCCGTTGCACTGCGTGAGCTTAACTTGGCGTTGACAAAAAGGGGTTTTGATTCAGGAACGGGGTTGACGATTCGTGACGCTAGCGGTATTCAGAAACCCTCTAGATCGAAGAGAATATTTCATTCTTCGCCTGACTGGAGTCTGCTCTAGCGATTCGGTCTCCCTGAAACCCGAAAAATGACTAGAACATAGGCAAACACATTCTAGTACTGTGTTAAAGTTTGCCTTATCTCATGATGGTCATCTACGGGCCAGGAATATTCACGAATGTCTTTGTCTATTAAACCCATCACTCTTATAGATTACAAAGGACGCTCCCCCCGGACACCTGGCCTGCATATTTCTACAGATGTATCGCCGTAATCGTAATACCGGGTAAGACAAAGGTTTCAGAAGCAACAACTTGCGAAAATTCCCCCAGAGAGACAATCATAATATTATGTGCTCTTTGCTTATCTAAGGGCAAACAACCCACTAGCAGTGGTTGTTATCTCCCCCTGAAACAGATCAAACTCGTTACCGACCGCACGAGTTCTCTCCCGCTAGCGATCAAAGACTACACAGAGGCTCCTCTCGCTCGTGGTCAAAGCCTTTAAACGTAAGAGATATTCCCCTGGTCAGACCAGGTGCGGCTTAGATAATATTATCGTTCGCTGACCGCTACAGGCCGGAACGTAACCAAACCTCGGGTGGGGTTTGAGAAGGTGAAAAAGTTTGGCCACGAAGGTAGAAAATGAAAGAAAAAGAAAATACAAAATGTCCAGGAAAACAGAACATTTAAAGGAGTAATCAAATTATGGACAAGATGGTAAAATAAATTATCGGTCACGTGACAGTGTATTTAGATGAAACTTGGATCAATGCGCACCACAGTAATGAACGAGAATGGCAATCATCTGATGGAACAACTAAGAGACTAGTACCAAGCAGCAAAGGACAGCGCCTAATAATTGCACATCCAGGAAGCAGCCATCATGGGCTTCTAAATAATACTGAACTCATATTTGTTTCAAAATCCACAGATAATAGGGATTACCATGCAGAGATGAATGGCAAGATATTTCAAGATTGGATTGTGAATCATGTATTTCCTTCCTTGGATAGACCGTGGTGTTTGATAATGGACAATGCCTCATATCACAACGTTGTGGCACAAGAAGATAAAGTTTCTAATTCACCAAGTATTAAAGATGTAATAAAGATTTGGCTGACCATAAACAACATTCCATTCAACGAAATGTCCATGAACCTGAATTACTTGGAATTGTAAAAAAAAGACACAGCATACAAAGATATTTCACATACACAAGGCAATCCATGAACATGGTCACAGATGTTTAAGATTACCTCCTTACCATTCTCACTTAAACCCAATAGAATTAGTATGGGCTTAAATTAAGGAACAGGTAGCAACAGAAAATAGAACGTTCAAATTAAAAGATGTTGAAATACTTATAAAAGCCGCCATCTCCAATATAGCCAGGGATTATTGGAAGAAAAGTGAGAACCATGTGTTACAAGAGGAAGAGGAATATTGGAAGAATGATGGTTCGTCCTTCATTCAGCCGAGATTGATTTTCAATTTCTCAGAGACATCTGATTATGATTCGGATGAAGTTTAATTTCTTTAAAGATGACCTTACCGTTATTTACAAGCACATTAGAGGAGCAACGTTCCATTATGATATTTATGAACCGCAAAGAGATGATACCCATTGAAATAATTAGATCAAGGAAGGTCCAGTTTGGTAGCGCATTAAATGTCAATGACAAACAATGTCACGAGTATTTCGCATGCAGATCATTTAAGAAATCATCTTCAACACGTATTCAATTGCAAACGTGATGGCCACATTATTGTAATAGTAGACACGCCTATGCCTAATCAATTCACAGAATCTGTGCATGAAGTGGTAAAATTTCTTTTCTCGATACACAATAATTAGTATGCCGACAAAGATCAAAGGATTTCATCCGTTTATGGGAACTGGACAAGATGCACAGATATAAAGTATATATTTGTTGGGTCTAACCCAATATAACATCGTATGCAAAAAATGGCATTAATACGTTAGACGGTTAATCAGATAATTACATTTGTTTGAGGGCAAAGCTAGTGAAACGTGCTATAGAACCACTATTTGCACAAGTCTGGGAAACTGAGACAACACCAACAGAGTGGAGTAAAGGAACAATTGTCAAATTGCCCAAGAAGGGCGACCTTGCAGACTGCAACAACTGGAGAGGAATTACCCTCCTCTCAGTTCCCAGCAAAGTTTTAGGCAGGATAATCATCCAGAGAATTTCAAAAGCAGTTGACCATAAACTGAGGAAAGAACAAGCGGGCTTCAGAAAGAACAGAAGATGTGCAGATCATATATTTGCCCTCAGGAACATTATAGAGCAGTGCTCAGAATGGCAGAGACAGCTGTACATTAACTTTGTTGATTTTGAAAAGGCTTTCGAGAGCATACACAGGGACAGCCTATGGAAAATTCTGAGGGCTTATGGAATTCCCAGCCGCATTGTTTCCATTATAAAAAGCCTCTATTCTAACTTTACGTGCAGTGTTGGATCGAGTAATGTAACTTTCGAAGTGAAAACAGGAGTACGACAGGGATGCCCCTTATCAACAACATTATTTTTGACAGTCATAGATTGGGTGATGCGCCAGACAACAGAGGGCAGTCCAAGAGGAATTAGATGGACAACGTTTTCTACACTGGAAGATTTGGAATATGCAGATGACATTGCACTGCTCGCGCATTCACACCAACACATTCAAGACAAAACTGATAGACTGAATAAGTATGGCCAGCAGGTTGGCCTGAACATCAATCTGAAGAAGACAGAGGTCATGACACTAAATGTGGGCAATCCTGAGCCAATAACAGTAAGGAACCAGAAGTTAGAACAGACAGACACATTTACTTACCTAGGAAGCATAGTAACACCTGACGGCGGAACAAGCAAGGACATTAACAACAGAATGAATAAAGCGAGAACAGCCTTTGCTATTCTCAACAACATTTGGAAGTCTTCCCAGTACAGCACAAACACCAAATTAAGACTGTATGAGAGCTGTGTACTTTCTGTGCTTCTCTATGGTGCGGAATGTTGGAGAGTAACAGAGAAGGAAATGTCGAAACTGTCCTCCTTCCACACAATCTGCCTAAGGAAAATTCTCCGAATCTTTTGGCCAAACACCATCAGCAACCAAGAACTACTTATTCGGAGTAACCAGGAGGATATGCACACCATCATAGCTGGCAGATGCTGGAGTTGGGTTGGCCATGTCCTCAGAAGGGACCCTGATACCATCGCAAGAACAGCTATGCTATGGACCCCCGAGGGAAAGCGAAAGAGAGGCCGACCAAAAACAACTTGGCGGAGAACTGTGGAAGCTGAGATGCAAAGAATGAACCACAGTTGGGGCACTGTACGAAGGATGGCCGCCGACCGAGCAAAGTGGAATCAATTTGTTGCTGCCCTACAAGACGCCACCAGGCGTGATGGCCGCTGACTGCTTTGACGGTTGGCGGTTATGGATCAAAGAAGAAGAAGAAGAAGAAGATGTACTTTAAAATGAAAGTAGGTGTAGGGGTAGAAGTTTACCAGAATTAATTATACATATTGATAAGGACAATATGTTTTTCAATTTTTTATCTTTTTAAATTTTTCTGCATTCATTACTGCATATGTTGCATGCATGTTTAAAATCATTGAATAATTCAGTTAAGTGCATGTCAAAGGGGTATCATTTCTCTATATTTAGATATATAACACTTCATGTTATCATTATAAATAAATTATTTAATGCAAAATCAGTAACGGTAGTCATGTCTGTAAATAAAGGTTAAAATATTTGTGCGCTTTATCTAAATATACCCAAAAAATTCAAATTGTGATAAAAACTTTATTTGTGCTCAGAAACAGCTCCAACTTTCCTACATTATGTGAAAATGGATGTACTTTAAAATGAAAGTAGGTTTAGGGGTAGAAGTTTACCAGAATTAATTATACATATTGATAAGTACACTTTGTTTCTCAATTTTTTCAAGTTAAACATTTTTCTGCACTCATTACTGTATATGTTGCATGCATGTTTAACACCACTTAACAATTAAGTTAAGTGCATCTCATAGATGTTTCATTTTTCTACATTTTAATATATAACACTTTATGTTATCATTATAAATAAGTTACTTAATGCAAAATCAGTAAAGGCAGTCATGTCTAAAAATGTACTCTCTGAAATCAGCTCGTAAAAACGCGGTTTTTAAGCACGTATACTAAGAGTTAACATCTGCAGCACATTTAGAAGACTGAGGCTCTTGCTTGGAATTCATTTTGTTGTTTCAGAATGAAGTTACTTTAAATATTTGTAAAGTTTTGAAAACGAATAGTAATGAATGTGTACTTCTTTTCAATAGATATAATTACAGTTTTGAAAAAAATTCTTTTTAGGGGACAAAATCAACAAACCCCCCCCCCCGCCCAAATCAAATATTCAATGTCCAAGGGAAACACTGACCATTAAAAAAACATTGAATGTATGTGATTATATCACAGTTTTGTGCTTTTTCCACTCATTATTTTAAAATAAATAAGCAATGAACTTCATGTTTTTGGATGTAATTTTAAAAACATAATTCATATGATTATTACTTTCCTATTCCTAAGATTCAGCTTCTATTAAAACTGCAAAATGTCATTAAATCATTAATATTTACTACTCTGGCAAAAGTGGCGCCCTCTGACTGCTGTAAATTGGAGTTTTATTTTATTAAAATATACTCGTAATATATAATACAAAACTGAGTACAGTAGCCCAATTATTTCTTTGTCTGTTCAGAGACCTGCGGAAGTTACATGAGTAATACATGAGTATACAAAGTATTAGAGATTCAAAATCATCTGGATGCTCTGATAACAATTTTGATGTTTTCATTTTACTTAAAAAAAAATTAGACTTCATGTTAAACATCAGGACTATTTTGTGCAGAAAAAAACATGTGTGCGTGCGAGTGGTTATTTTTTTTTTATTTTTTAAACCAGCGGCACTTGGGCTTTCAGCCCTTCGGCCCAATGACATGTCATTGCGAGGCTGGGGAACCTGAGGACTTTCCTTCCAACCCGGTCAGGAGCTTCGCTCCTTCCCATCCACAGAGGGTTTATCACAGGAGCCGTTCAGGTTATTCAGTCAAATTTCCGGCCGTAAACATTTCTTCAAACGCTGACGCCCGGGTTTGAACCATGAACACCTGGTCGCCAGTACAACGCTGAAGCCATTACACCAGCGCGGCTCCCAGCGCGAGTGGTTATATGTGTATATACCCTGTCATTTAATTGCATACTTTGTTGAAAAATTTTAGTTTATCGGGACTGAAAATAATGATTAGAAGAAAAAATATAAAACAAAAACATAACAATATATTAAGAGCTGAAATATTAAGCCTACCCATATTTGGCCTGAGAATTGGAAATGTAACACATTTTTATAATGCAGCAGTTAAGGTTTTATAGGAAAATCAGGAAACTGTTAGTAATCAGTAATTACATCCAAAGAAATGTTAAACTAATGCGCTAAAGTGTTGAAACCCAAGGAATCTGTGCTTAGAGCCACATATTGGTTTTCTAACAATTGTTAAAATATATTAGAACCAAATATAAAGCTCATTAAAGTTTTTCTTAACATTTAACTTGGTCAAATATTTATGTAATTGAACTGAATTCAGGGAGAATGGATGTCTGATCTGTCTGTGCAAATATTTTCATGCGCTTTAAGCAGTGACACAACAAATAGACTATCATGCCACCTACAGATGTATTTTATATTCAGTTTGAGGGAAATGTTTTTGCAGAAGTCCACAGATGGTTATTTTATGAATTTTTTTCACAGCTTTCCAGCTTAGAAGCTCACAACTTCAGATTTTCTGTCCAATCCAGCTTTTAAATATGTCATTGGCATTTTAAGCTTATTTGTCTAAATTCACCAAATTTTATTGTGATCATGTTAGCAGTAGTGACAATGAGGCAGCAATTTTTCAACCTGTCTAAAAATTGACTGTGGCAGTTAAGAATTTTTACCTACTTTATGACAGATTAATTGACTGAATGTTCTTTTTTCCAGTCTCCGATGGATCCTATGCGTCTTGTGTTCCCACCTCTACCAGCATCTGTTTTTGGCTTGTTATTCTATTTTGGGTGTGTGGCCTCGTTTCCTAAAGGTGTAGCTTTTGCTGTATTTGCTGGGATAGTGACGACGCTTGGCTCAAATTTGACACATACTGCACATGGTATTTTTATCATGATCACCATCTGCCTGCCAATATGATTGCCCATATCGATGTATTGTTTTCATGCCAGATCGGTAAAATAATCACCTCCTGGCATAGTTTACCCGGCTACCCATCAACATATTATCAGCATCAAAGGTAAACACAGTACTCAACTTATCAGATGATTGTCACATCATCTGGTACAACGTTTATGAGCTGTAATTGCAAAACAATAGAGTTGGTAAACCTTATATTGGTGTTTAGTGCTAACAGTAGAGGTCTATATGCTTTCAGATTTATTGTTTCATCAGCTGAATTTGTTTAGCATTATCACACCCTGCATTGTTTCTCCCATTGTTATCATCAGTGTTTTGTGTTCACATTCTTACATTTATTTCTACATTTCTTCACCCAAAGAGGTATGATGAGTAGATGATTTTTTTTAATTTTTTGGGACAAATTGGTGAGTTAGCACAAATGCCTAGTTTATTGTCCGACTAGTAATGATTTACCATCAGCGCATTCCCTGTACCTCTTTAATAATGGTTTCTCTCCTGTATGTATTCTTTTATCAGCGATTGTGTCAAGTAATAGTTTTCAGTAAATGCTGCTCCAGGATATTTTTCATGCAATTGTAAGGTGTTCTGCTCTGTCATTGTGTTATTTTATGTCTTTTGTAATTCCTAGACTGCATGGTTGATATGGCTAAAATGATGCACCACGCAACACTTATTTCGATTACTTTGTATTTATATCGGTATAATTTTTTATTTCATTGTAGTCATTGTTTAAATGCTTTGCACCAATAGAAATTTTTTTATTTTTAAGGTTTAACTCTGTATGTAAAAACTTTTAAAGTTTTGTAGGCAAACTATTGGACTAAATGATAATCAACAGTTACATTAATTTATAATGGTTTCTCATCTGTATGTCTTGTTTATATGCCACACCCTTTCATGAACATAGTAATTTCCAGTTATAACTGTGTCACATAACATCACACTTGTACGGTTTCCCTTATGTATGTAACAGTCTTTTATGTACTTGTAGGCTGAACTCTTACGGACTATATGGATACAATTCGAGCAAAACTGTTAGCATTCTATCCGGTTTTCTACGTATGTATTTGTTGTCTTTGTCATTGGTAAGAACTTTCGACTGGGCAATTAGATACATCCAAACATTTCCTATTAGTACAGTGTTAGTATCTTGTATGTGAGCTTTTTATGCGCCTTCAAGCAACTGTAGTATCAGTAAAAATGATGACTACGCATAATCAACTTGTAAAAAATTCCTCTACCTGTACTGAATTCTTTTCTGTTTTGTAGGTGGATGACTGTCTTTAATGCTCTGCCCCACCACAAAATTTAAACTTGTCAGGGGAATTCTGCTCTGTACAGTGCTGTCTTCTTTTATGGTCTGCCCCTCCACAGGTCACATCTTCTGACCTAAACTGATACATCACGAACAATTAACATTGGTCTAAATGTTGTCCTTCCCAGTTGTATTCTTGTGTATGTACTTGTGAGTGTTCCTGGATCACTTGGGATCTTAAGGTGTGCCTGCTCATACGTCCATTTGTAAAAGTTAAAATTCCAAAAGAGAGAGATTTTTTATGTTGTTGTGGTACTTTTCAAATGTTAAAATGATGCGCCCACAGGTATATTCATATGTATCTACAGGTTTCTCTGCACGTCAGTCATGGGGATTTTTTATGTCCTGACAGGCTTTCTGTCACATCACACTGATCGCATTTCACTAATTAGTCACTCACTTAGTAATACTTGTTGCTCTCCTGTAATGAGTAAGTGGATTGCTACCTGGCTGCTCTAGTTAAAACTTTAGGCCTGAATTGTCTAACTGTTCACAATGTATACAACACTTCCTGAAGGACTTAGCTTTCATCAGTTTTGTGTGATGAAGGATCTTTTTACATCAAAGTTAAGTGGACTCGCTTTTTACTTCAATTTCCCATTAAGATAAACCTGCGAATCACCTCTATTTCTACTGGATTACAGCAACATATGCTCCTTCAACTCTCTTCCATCCTCCTCATATTCCCACAGACACTCTCACCTTCCTTCATCCTCTTATATTCCCACACAAGCCTTCTACCATTATAATTATCTCTGGTTATTGTCCACTAGATGCTTCAGCGCTTATGTCTCTTCTGCTGATAGCCTGGATGGAGTATAGTGTGAGTTCATACAAAATGGCCAGTCTCTGGTTACCTCCTCTTTGTTGTGAATTTATCCTCGTTATCAGCCCATATTATCGATCTATGTGAATTATTTACTGTTTATCCGACTTTCAACTTTCACACTGACAAGTGAGTAACAGTTCTGTGAACCATACGATGAGCATCAAGATTTATAGATTTCAAATCATGAGAAGAAACATTAGTCACATGGGTCAAACTGTTTTCATGATGCTTCCTGGACATGATGTTGACTGGATAGATAAAGTATGCGCATTAGGGCCACGCACGTAAATCTGATAAATGTCTGGAATAACTGCTTTGTTAACTTTTTGCTCCACTAAGGCTAGATTCGTCTTGGAAGGGGGAGGACCAGCACATAATAATGACTGCATGTTGCATTTTAATGACTTTAAAATTGCCATTTAAATTATAGAATACCACTATATGAGAAATAGGTCTCCTTTCTCATATATGTCCATTGGACAGCTTAAAAGTTTTGTGCATAGCGTATTTTCACGGAATAAATGAAAAGATGCTAGAGCTTCATTACTTGATGGCAATGGTGACCGGAGAACTTTACCTGGCACCTAACATGTGTACTGTCTCCAGGTAAAGGATACTCACTCTTTGCGTACTGCTAATTAGGTAGTGAATGATACACATGATAGACAAATACTGCATCTGCAATAGTTATAATAGATAGGGTGTGAACTGATGATGACTACGACTGTGGCTGGTCTTGGTGTTGATTATAAATATTAGAAAACTGATAAAGGATTGTTGTTCGCCATCAGGCGTTTCACTGTAAGAAAGTAAAGACAGGTAGACAATCAGAGTAACCAGATAAACGCAGAGTGTGTGGCAAATTGACTCTCAGTGATTGATACTTGGGCTCACAGACCTTCAGTGCTACGGTGCGACAACTGCCTAGTATGCTAAACGAATTCACCACTACTCGCTCGCATGCATCTCAGCATCACGTGTCTTTTCACAAAGAACTATGATGTCTTTTTATGAATTGGTCCCCCCTCATAGTGCGCAACGCACAAGATTTCAGCATAACCTTAATAGAGTGCGATGGTACAATTATAGGCAGCGCTTATGCTCCTGATAATGATGCATTATCTACACGTCTACAATGTTCCCTATTATACTGGGACAGTATCTGGAACGTGGAATCAAAAAATGATGAACAGTAAAGTAATAATTAATACTGGATAGCAGACAAAAGGTGTTATGTTATTAATTACAACAGTATTAAAGACTGTTACATCTTTGTTAGTTTCTATTTCTTTTTCATTGAAATAAATAAACGGTGACGCTGCTTAAGAATCTTAACATATGGAGCAATGACAGAGGGATGCACGTTACCCTGCTCCAGATTTCTACATAAGCCATTGTTATTATATTGGTTCCACATTCATTGTAAATAGACCTATTTGGCAGGTTACAGTTTGTCCACATCTGTGAAAGTCGGCAAGGAGCACGTTTTTATGTGTCAAGAAGATGTTTTCATCTGTGAACCTTTCGCAGAGACGCTATGAGAATCATTTTCACATGTGAAAGACGGCAATTAGCTGCCTCTTTGGCGTCTCACGTGAATAGGCAAAGACATTTAATCCCTGAACTACGGCTGCAGCGGATTTATCCTTGTAGCAGACGAACATTTTTTTCTTATGCTGATCCCCTTACAGTACAGAGGTTAAGCGTTTATAGTTGTCGTGATTCTTTTCTTAAATACATGCCCTGACTCGAATGGCACCTATGATGTTCTTGATGGCTATGGTCGTTTTATTACTGAGGTTTGCACCATTGCTAGATTTTCAGAAGTACAAGAAACATATCCAGGCTGGCATACGCGTAAATACGTAGAAAACATTCCAATAATGCGTGATGGTATGAACTAATGTAAAGATTTCTGTTGCAGAGGCATAAATATATGGTGGTGAGCAGATATGGGACCCATGTAATTCGATATTTCCGTCTTTCTTACACATTCGCATTTGGCTCGCGTTTACTTACTAAATGGGAAGAAAGAATTTCCAGACATCAACTTTTGTCATGAAAAGCAACATGTTTGTGTGTGGTGCGTATTAGTAGGACAGGACCGTTAATATTTCCTTTTAAAAGAAAAAATTGCAGGCCACGTGTTATGCCAATGAATTTGATTTAAAGGAATACAAAGTCTTTATGTTGCTTCACAAACACAACCTCACTCTTACAATTGCAAGTACTCCAACTCTCCGCCCAAAAAAATCCGCTCCACTCTCGGTGCCAATGAATGCTATCATTAAGGGAATCAAAGTCAAGGTGTTGTTTCAAAACACACACCTCCAATTTAGTTCTCCATCACACGAAAAAATGTCTGGTGCCATGAAGTAAATTAGGAACAAAGTCGTGTTGTTTCAACACAATGAACACTCAATTAGTTTCCCTCACACGAAAAAATTTGCCATGAAAGAAGGAGAAATTGCACTTTTGTGTGAAAAGATGTTAACAATAACTTTAAGGAGGGATAATGGCAAATTCCTAAAGATGTGAACATTTCTACCATGGTGTGGAAAACTCATTTTATTTCCATTGTTGCTGTAAGATTTACAACGTTAAGATTCTTTTCACCACACCAAGACTCTCAAAAAATATTCCTTTATGTAATTTTACAAAAATTTGCTATTTAGAGCGAGCGTGCGACGATCACTATCTTTTCCCAAAATATTTATACTTACTTACTCATTACCCCTTGTGTGCTTCTCAAAAGACAGCATCGAGTCCGTCAACAAAAATGTATACACAAGTCTCTCTTCCTGTAACATGACATCAGCATCAATATATTTCCATACACGTCCGCATTCATCTTTTCACTTCTCTGTCTCCAAGTTCTCTCTTCTCCAGTTCTTCTTACTCCTGGGTAGTTCTCAACACCACCATTCTTCACAGTTAGTTCTCTTCTCCAGTTCTCTTCTTCCGCCCATTCAGTCTATCTTCACTCATCCTGTTATCCCTTCTCCAGTTCTCTTCTACAGTTCACTTCTCTTCGACCACCACTTCTCTTCTCACACCAGTTCACTCTTCTCGCTCCAGTTCTCTTCTTCCCCATCCACCAGTTCATCTTACCACGCCAACCAGTTCTCTTCATCAACCACCAGTTTTCTCTTCTTCACGTTTCTCTTCATCCACCAGAACACTTGCTATTCTCCATGTTCTCTTCATCCAAGATTCCTCTTACTACACAAGTTCTCTCTCTTCTTACAGTCTCATTCTTCATTAACAGTTCTCATTCACTCCAGCCTAGTTCTCTTCTCCACACTGTTCCTACTTCCTCCAACCAGTTCTCTTCCCCCAGTTCTCTCTTCTCCACCAAGTTATCATTCTCAAGTTCTCTTATCCACACCAGTTCTCTTATCTACCAGTTTCTCTTCTTCCACAGTTATGCCTTCTCACAACAGTGTTCTCTTATCTCCAAGTTCTCTTATTCACACCAGTTCTCTTCATCTAAACCTAGTTCTCTTCTCAACCAAGCTCTCATCTCCAGGAGGTCCTTCTCCAGTTCTCTTCTCTTCTCTCAACCAGTTCTCTCTTCTCCACACTCTTCAGTTCTCTTCTCCACAGTCCTCTCTCCAGTTCTTTTTCACCAGTTCTGTTTCTCATTTTTCTCTCCACAGCTCACTTCTCCCAGTTCTCCTTTCTCCAGTTCTTCTATTCTCTTTTTTTATGTGTTTTTTTGGTCTTCTTCTTTTTTACATTTCCCTTTACACCATTTCCTCTTCCTTTTAGTTTCTTACTCTTCTCCATGTGTTTTTTGGTCTTCTTCTACATCTCTTACCCTGGGGATTCTAGAACAAGGACTGCCCTGTAATGCTATCAACAGGTTTCCTCAATGTGCATCTCATCCATCGCAAGCATCTTGCTCCACTGGCTCTTATCATCAGTTCCATATTAGTGACCTTGACATACCATTTCAACCCTTCTATTCTATGCAAGAACCAATATTTATGAAAGTATGCAACTTTTTAGATGCTGTTTTTGTTGTTCAGCATGTTTCAGAGCCATACAATAAACTTGTCGTTATTTATTTTGATTTCCTTATATGGAAAGCTTCTCTTGCCTTCTGTGCACTTATTTTGATGTACATGTTTACTGCTTGTTTTAAAAAGAATCATCTGTGGAAAAAAGCTGGTATCCATTTTGGTGCTTGGGCAAAACCTCCATCTAAGACAGAAAGAGTTAAACATCTTTTCTTTTGGTTTATGGTTATCAGTGATCACTATTTTTATATTTTCTCTAAACCACAGCCATCTTACCTTTCAATTTTCCTTTTGTTTGGTATATATATTTTTAAAAACCACTCTCATCTTGTCTATGGAAATTTCTCTTGCTTAATATGAATTGTCTCAAAACCACTGTCTGTTGATCTTCCTTGTGATTAACATACATTTTCTCAAAACCACTCCCATCTTATCTATTGATTTTGTTCACACTTGATATCCCCAATATATTTGTTTATTCTAAAAATAACCAAATCCCCATTCTTTGTTTGTGAATCTTCCATTTGGGTTGATTAATTCTGTCAATATAGCATTTTTCACCACAAAATACACACTTTCAAGTATTGTACTGTTGATTCTTCCATTTTTATGATACTTAACAATTACTTCATCTTTTTGTTTTATTCTTTTTTTTTCTTTCCTTTTTTTGTTGTTGTTTGTTTTATTATTTTAATTGTTTGTTTGATTGTTTGGACAAGGGTGACAGGTCACACTCTTACTCATACAAATTATAACAAATTGTTACAAGTTTCTTTTTGACTTTGACCTGTTTTTTGCTATGAGTGGCGTGGGGGGGGGGGGGGAGGTGGGGCGGGGGGGGATGGACGGGCCGACAGACGTGAGCGGGGGGGGGCGCAGGGGGGGGGACATCCGACGAGGGGGCGGGGGTAGTCCATTCGGAAGATTGAAGATTAAATACTATTTTAGGATTTCTTGGAAAATAACATTTTTATTATATATGAATTATAATAACAACTATATATAATATCCTAAATTTACTTTTCACTATCATTAGACACTAGAGAATCTGCCTCAATATAAGTGTAATTCAGTATATTTAAGGCCAAATAAAAAAAAATTTATATATAAGGCATCACCGTAATCGTGCTGAGCAGATACGCAAATTACCTCACTCTTTTTTTCATTTAGTGTAATCTTTAGACACAACGGAAAGGGTGCTCTTTCTCATTCCCCTTTGAAAATTTTTATACATTGGGCCGGAACCTATTCAGAGTACCAAAATACGTTGTCAACTGTTTGAATGAAATGACTTAATTCTGAACATTTCGTGTATTATTTGTTTTATAATTTTGATTTGCGTATTGAACTATTCGTTTGACAATTAGTTTCTTGGAGACCAAGGGGAGGTCACATTCTACACACACCTGCAATTCACTACAATTCTTGATCTTTTGATATTAATCTATTTGGTCGATTCTGCATGGTTAGGATAGGGTTGTTATTATTTGAAGAGAAGAAACAGACAAATTGAAATCCTGTCAAAAACTGATTTGTTCCGAGGCGGGTGTTGTTGGAAGAAGAAAGACATTGATGCTATATTTGAGATATCAGGAAATGATTCTTGTTTGACTTGGACATTTATTACACTGTTTATCCTAAATCAAAAAATCTAATATAGTGAAACCCGATCACTTAATGAGTTGAACGTTGTAGTTATTTTTTAGATCGGGATCCGATGAGATAACAACTTTGTCTTCAAAAAAACTGGTTCTCAAACAACTTTCTTGTTGTTTTCAATGGTAATCACGCTGATGTTTGTCGGATTTTGCATCACATCCATTGTTAATACTTTGTGTTTCTATGTCAAAATCTCTCCCCCATTCCTTTATCTATTTAGACTTTCTTAGGGTTGACTATGGATCATTGATTTCTAATCTATACAACACAGCGATTACCATTCGTTACTCCGGTGAGATAAACGTTAAAAACTGACCACACTAGTACTTTTTGAATCTTTTATACCACTGTCCATACATTTATGGTCATGATTGTCGACGTTATGTACTCTTCATCTTGCAGATTGATGCTTCCCGATTCACTTTGCTTAGCTTAAAGAATTTTAGCATCATATTCACTGCCATTTTAACTGTTTTCTATAGGTTGCCATTTTTTTATCTTCTATGCTTTATAATCTATATCAGGGGATTGATTAAATGTATGTTTTTTGAGATTTCCCTAAACCATCTGTGGTTTAGTCCACATTTGGACAGCCGTCTATGTCACATGGTGTCATTCGTATCTTGGTCACACTTTTCAACTGTTAAGCCACACAGTATTCTGAGAGAGAATAATAATTATAGCGTGGTCGTTTTATTGAGTTCAAAAGAGAAAAATTATTAATACAAAAAGAAGATTGTCTTGTTTTGAAAAAAAAGAATTGTGCGTAGACATCTAATTGCCCCAGAAAAACGCGGTACATGGATGACACCCATAAACTTAGTGCAATGGACTTGTTCCCCCCCCCACACAACATTTTCATTTTATACGGGAATTAATAGTTATAGAACTTACCACTGGCAATGAACGACACTTTTCAGAACTTTACGTAAAAGTTACTGTGGAATGCGTTGTTTTTCATTACAAGTAGATTCTAAAGTTGAAAGACTTTTATTCTTATTGGACCCTGAGGCCCTCCCCAAAATCGAGTACACGCTTAAGGTGTGCTCCGGCATTACTGCTGTTGCGTAAGGATCTGACCGATACATCAGTCATCCCCTTGTTACCACTGGATACTCGATATAGCTGTTGGATCTGTTGTTGTATTGGGATTTTCGGGCTCTGCCCCAACATACTACTCTCATTTTAGTGCAAATAGACCTATACGGGACATGAGACAACTGTCGGAGCATTGGCTGTGCAGCCTCACTTGTCTATTTCACTGCGCGGAGTATGTCTGTCGAGAGTTCATCCCATAAGTTATATCTAATGGGATATTCACAATGTTTCTGTTGACAAACTATGGGCATGGCCTACAGATATGATCATGTTACACTGTTGTTGTCTGCGCCAATTGCGAGCCAACTGGCGTACAGAGTGAGTTGTGCTGCCACATGAGTGCTACGATACACGTTTTTTGTCATTGGTATCCTGCTGAAGTAGCAAAATAAATAGACCACTCGGGCACCACAGACAGTTCGGAAGGACCGTGATTGACGAGAATTTCTGTGACCGTACCGTTGGGCATTCAGGATATTGCTATTAATTGCACCAAGTTTAATTTGTTCTCCAATGGAACGTACATGGTATTTCGCCCCCACCACATTATGGTTGACACTACTTAACATAACAACCATTGATGGAGCGAGCCTCATCTTAAGTGTTCTGGGCAGTAGCGCTCATGGACGTCTCTTGCGGGTAAGGATTGTATACGTTCCTTCTACTGTACTATCACCGTGTCGCATGTGTTGTTTGCACAAAAAATGACTTCATTCGCCCTTAATATAAGACCGTCCTACGTCCTAGAATGGCTATTGGCCAGATGGTACAAATTGATAGATTACTGGTAATCTCTCATACACTGCATCAAATCAGTTATGTGATGCACGTGTGCCGTAAGAAACACTTAGGAACCGTCTGTAGGGTCAATTATTAGCCCGATTAAGACCTGAATTCGTAACATGCTGAGTTCCTGACCGTTTGAATGCCTGACAACTTTGACTCGAAGCTGCTTGGAAACTTGCTGGATCATGTTTTTTATCTGTGGAGGTGAACACGGATTTTGCCAATGTCGATTAATCTGAGAGTGTTATAAAGCTGACCGTATGAAGCGTCAATGGGCAGTATTCCTAGGCCCTGTAGTGCGTGACTATCGGGTCTTAGGACTGAGCCACCGGGCCATAGTCTGACAATGAGCCAGTTTTCTTGAATATCGCCTCGATATCCAGGTTGTAAGGCGACTTATGTGTACTGTTCTATGACCCACATTTAAATTCGTATGGGGACATACCACTTATGTGACTGTCCAGTGATGTAAATAACATACATTGATGTTGTTTGATGCTCGTTGTTCATTGCAGTGAGATGATTGAGTTCCGTTACTCTATCGCGCTATTGTAAAGAATACATTTTACGTAAACTTTGATAATTTAGATAAGTCGTAGATGAAGCAGCTGATAATCACATTTTTATAGAATATGCACATCTAATTTATCTTTATATATGGTTCGTTTAGTAACTAGTATATCATGTGATAATCTGTTATGATATTTAAAACTCTATTGCGTAGATTCTCTTGAACTGCTCACCGAGTTATTCGTTGACCAGTTTAATATTTCGTATCTAGATATTTGACTCCTTGACCTCTAATTCCATGATTCTCAGTTTAGTGGCGATATCGCGAGTGGAGGTGAAGTTACATCAATATCAGGAATACACCATGGAACACGACAAGACAGTAACTCGCATGTTAAGTTTCTTTAGGTCTGCTGACTTTAGTTGAGTTCGCTTTATTAGCTGGGACTCGTAATTTACTGATACGTCCATACAGTCGTGAAGATACTTTTAGGAATGACAAATCAAACCTAAGAAAACACTTTGTTTCTTTTTTTTGAAACAATGTATTTAGCTCTATTCTTTAGCAAAATGCGATGATCCAAATGATTAAGGGGCTGAAACCAAACTATATATGCTAGTACCAGTGATGAATAATCATGACCTCGGTTAAATGCATAATATTATTGTCATAGTTATTATTCTATCATAATGAAAACTACTTCTCTAAATCTTGGATAGTTTATCAACATTTTGGGGGTTCAGGAGTATAAATTAGCTAGCTTGATGAAATACTATGAATTACCAATGCAACTCACAGTATGTCCTCAACTAGTTTTGCACATATATTTTTATGTGATCTGTTAACAACTTATTCCTGACATTAATTTATGTCCCTTTTAACTTCGGCTGAGATGTTAACAAAGTTGACTATTACATTCTTAATATGACCCTTTTACAAACTTTAAGCTGACTGCACTACAATAATTGGACACATCCCCAATTATCTATTTATGTCCCTTTTCTTTATCGGCAATCAGACTTTATTCATATCACCCCACCTGCTACAATTATGACTTTTTTTCAAGTTTAACTGGGCTCGTGATTACAGATGACATGATTGTTTTTACTTCTCTTGTACGTAGACTGGGATTGTGAATAATATTTAATAGTTACTAATTATGTGTATTCTTTGAAACCTGATAAATAGTTTAGGGTACAGACCTTATTTAAAATAACCTGATCGTCACATATTTATTTCATTTCAATATTAATTATAAGATAATCTAAATGAATAGATTACACACAAGTATCTTTAAATTATAGTATAACCAGTATGACATTTAAAATAATTGTCCACTTCTGCTTGGTTGTACCCGTCTAATTAGTAAAAAAACTGATTCAATACTTATTTTATGTGGTTTTATTTTTATGATTTAAAAGTATTCTTATACAGTAAGCTGAAAAACAAGCAAAGATGAAAAAAATAAACAACAAAGATCCATTACTATTACTTCAGTGTATTGGGCACAGTTTTCTCTTGATCCAGGAGTGATTTGGAAGGGTCGTCAAACCTACAGATTACTCATGTCGCATTGAGCAGTCTTCGACAAGGAAGTTTTGACGTAAAAGTTTTGAGGGTAAAAACCACAGATTATTCATGTGATAGAGCAGTATGACACAGGAAGGCATGCATGAGAGTAGTAATTACTGGTAGGGAAGGAAATGCAGTTAAAAAAGAGTATATGCACATTCTAATATATCTTGCATGTGGTTGGTACCTGGTGAGGAATGTTAGTGAAATTTTATCAGTTCCGCCATGAAATGCTATTAGGTTGTATGTACAACACCCATAAAAATAAAAAAAGACAATTATTGTATCCAGACAAGGTTTCTTTGGGCTTTCCCCTTTTCAACTATGTCATAATTTTATTTTTAATTTGGTAAAAGGCAGTAGTTAGGTTTCAAAGGAAAAATTGTTCATTTTGTTGTAGATGACGGAAAAATTCTGGTTTGCTGTGGTAGACCAAGCTCCAGATGACAGGGACAATGATCTTCATAAGAGGATGTAAACTAGTTTCGTATAGATTCAACAGAAAACATCAAGTGAACACAATATTGTCTGCTAATCGATATTAAATTTATAATTTTTTAATTAAATGGGGTCAATTGAAAGTTCTTAGAAATTGCTGTAAAACTGTAAAACATAGCAGTGAGCTTGCAAGTGTAATTCAACGAAGTGTTGAAGTGAAATAGAAAAAAGAATGAATGAAATCTACTGTACCATTCCAGGGTTGGTTTGTTCCTGTACAGGGTTCGCGTGACTATAATAAAGAGGATGTTTATGTGGATGGCTATACTCACCATGTACTACAAACTGACACAGTGAAATTCTCCAACATCCAGCTAAGAGCATGTGACACGCTCCTTGGGCAGGCTCTCTTCCTGCGAAAGGGGCAGACCAGTGGTAGATATCCACATGCTTTTCATAGGGAAATGTGATGGATGATTGGTACCCCACGCATTTAGTACAATGGAAATTTTCTCTTTAATGTATGATGATGGTAATACGGCTCGCATTTATATTTACATAACCAACCACCCCCCCCCCGTTGAAAAGATTTTTTTGTTACATGACTGATCTAGAGTTAGAACAGCTTTACTATGTAAATGAACACACATTATTTACTGGTATAAAGGACCTGTAAGCAGCTGATTATTAATTTTACAATGGTGAACAAATTCATATGATTAAAAAGATTGAATCTAGATGATAGGGATACACTCTATATTGGGGCCAATTCCACATAGGTGTAACTCTCTACTGTGGTGTATTAACTCCCAAACAATTGGGTGGGTAATTGAAAACCCCTACTTCACCTAGGTAGTTGAATCTCACAACTTCACTCCCTTGGCATATCCTCAATGCTGTCAGCTTGACTTGAGCAAAAATTGTGGGATGACAAGTAAATTTTTTATTGTATATTAAAATTAGAATGTTGTTATTTATATAATTAGAATGTTGTATATTTAAATTAGTTTATTCTTTTCCCCTATGAATCGGATTGAAATTTATTTATTTTTTGCCTCTTTGCACGTAGGTTATGGGAACATTTATGGGATCACCATCTACTGCACTTGCGCATAAAAATATGTCTACACTGTGAAATTTCGATGCACAAAGGATGGCCTAGACAAAATCAATATGCATCTCAATAAGTTGGCCCAGATTAAGAAAGAAATGTTGTCGTTATACAATAAATATTTCTTTCTGATCTACAGTTTGGAACTTCAATTGCATTGTTAGGAATTTATAGCCTTGGTTTCAGTGACTTGACCTCTTCTCCCACGTTTACATGTTTATCGAAACAAGCTGCATACTGGTAAAATATTGTTAATTTTCTCTGAGAAAAACCTAAACTTTAAAAACTCTGAAAGGCAGAGGTTTCATTATTTGTTTCTTATTTGCTTTACTTGCAAGAAAGAATTTTTTTTTTAAATAAATTAAAATAATTGTTCTTCTGCTCTGTAAACATTTTTTCATTTGATGGACATAAATAATAAAAGGCTACATTTAAAAATTAATTAGTGATTCCGCATTTTAAACCGTAATGTGGTAAAATGTGAAGTCCAAGGCATTATTATTACTTTATTGCACCTACAAATCTGGGGGTACAGTGCCAAACTACCCATCCTCATCTTCCTTTACGTTCCCAACGGAACATATAGGGCTGACACAGTTGCTTCTCCATCCCGAGCAAAATCGGCATACAAAGAAGAATAATGAAGGAATAATATCCATCATTTATATTATTGGTCAAATTATTGATTTTTAAGTAGTTTGAATTTTCACTATTTTTGCACATACTTTTGGGGCCAGGCGCACCTAAAACTACTACAGGATCGAAAGGAATGGTTCGCATGCGTCCCGTCATGCCGTACCGTTTCTCCATCGTTCTGTCTTCTGTTACAGAATTTACTGTAGAAATTACTTCACATATAGATCTCATTAAACACAATACTCTCAAATGACGCGATGTTACATATATTACAGGTACAGAAATACATGGTCTGTTTAAATTTTTAATTGACTCCTTGTTTTTTGTTCATTTCTTGTGTTTTGTCATATTTGCTCTGTACGTAAATCATAACCTTTTCTCAATCATGCTACTTTTGTACTTGTCTTTGATACAAATATGTAATCTGCATCATCTAGCTCCAATGTGCTGACCATAAATAACTCCTTAATATATATTCGGGTAAAACCATGAGTCCACATCATATTCTGTAATCTATATTCCATTTTTCTAGTGATACACCTTAAGCCCTAACCACAGACCGTTCAATAGCAGTCACAGTGGGCAATATTTTTAGCACTCCTCAGGTGGCGTCTTGTAGTACGGCAACAACCAATTGATTCCATATCTTGCAAACCCCTCGGTTCCGGTGGCCACCATCCTTCATTACAGTTGAACACAACTCTGGTTCTTTATTTGGTTTATTTAAAGACATGATGAAATAACGATGGTCAGCAATGAAATCTAATATAATCCTGAAGGGGGCTGGAGAAAAATTGAAAGCCATTACCGATGGTAAGAAGACAAAATTTACAGGATATTTTTTCATAAGAGGAAGATTTGAATTCATGATGACAACAGGAACGATTGAGGGAAGAGGGGATAGAGGAAGACACAGGAAGTAAATATTAGACGGCTGACAAACTGGCAAGTCACCAACAGAGCTCACAAGCAACAACAGAGACAGCAGGTTATGGAGAGCAATTATGTCCTGTGCCACTCGCCATGGCACTGGATGATAGTTACTCCTTTATAAGACAACAGTTGTGGAATGACATTTTTTAATTGCAATAAATCCTATATTTATTTGTCAGTATGTATTCCCCCTTCTTCCCATGTTTCATCAATGAACATCACACTTTGTTACAATCAAAGCTGTTGTTTGTCTAACGTTGTGTTTTTGTATTGCAGCAGGCAGGAAAGTCTTTTTATTTGCTCAACTTGAACATGTTGCTTTCTTTTTTTGTCTCTTGATTGATTTTACTTCTAATTACATAATTTTGTCTAATTTGACTTAGTACTTGCTGATGGCAATTCTGTTCTTCAGATTCCATAATTTATTTTACATTTTATTACATGACGTATTCTGAGCATGACATTTGATTTTATTAATTCTACTTGAAAATGTGTGATTCGTTTTACTGCTAATTACATTATTTTACATTTAACGTCATTTGGTATACATCTGATTACATGATGTGATATACTATTTACAGCATACTGTAGTAATGATTCTGCTCACGTTATATTTTTTGTTATATTATTTATTTTATTAATGAAGTTTATTTTACTTCTGACATGATTTATATTACCCCTGATTGAATGATCTATTCCACGTCAGATGTATTATTGTCTTATACTTCTAATTGCAGTAGGTTGGTTTTAAGTTTATGTTACTTTTTACCATATCTGATAACCAGTCAGCATTTAACGAGTCTCATCCATATATTTTTTAATATTATTTTCACCCATGCATTACTGTGAGATTTGAAATACATCAATCAAACTGTTTATGGGATCGTTGATAATAATTTTAAGGGGATTTATTCAGAGACCTATATGTATAGTTATTTTCAAATAAATTGTACACCAACTATTTGTTGATGTTTTTGTCTTGGGATTATTTAAAATTCCTGGGTACTATGCAGAAAACAGTGAGTTGTTTTCTACTAGTTCGTCTCTCTTACAACAGTAAACCAGTCTTCTATCAGGGTGTCGTAGATTTTCTCCAATTGGTGATTAAGATACAATGTAACGGTCACATTCTGTAATTAGAACTGACAAAAGGTGATGACCTCAGTACGTCGATAAAGGTAAACGATAGTTTACTCAATAGTGAGTTGCGTGAAAAGGGTTAAAAATGTCCTCGTTCACTGGTTTTAGGGAAAACTTCTCTACTAGCACCAAGCTACATACCGGTTAGGAACTAAAAAAAACATATTGGTTGTTCCGACAGTTCCACCCTTTCTATATATCTAATATATATATCGTTTCAACACCTACCCCCCCCCCCCCTCACCCATAATACAGTGTTGGACAGTTAGATGCACAACACACCAAAAGTCGGAATTTCTTAAATACTAAAATGGAAATGAGGAATGTTGGGACGAGATGGACACAAACACAGAAATTACAGTTTATGTAAAATTCTTATTTACACTAAGAAACTTCACAACAAAAAATATTTTATTCATTTATCGTATATAAAGAAAAAAAATCATTAGGTACATGAATTCTAATAAAGAAATTGGACACACATTAGTGATATCTACCCCATTGTTGAGACCAAGATAACCACACAATTAGAGGAACAGTTAATTACACACACCCAAAGAGTACAATAAGATTCTGACACTAATGGTAGTAGATAATGTGAACCTATACTGTAAAGAAACAAGAGTATTTACGTTTATTCTTATTCTGAAAATTTGAACAGTGTATACTAGCACACACAAAAAAAAACAAAGAAAACCAGTAAGAAAATATAACAAGTAAGTACATGGGTTATACAATATAAAAGAATTTAACTCATTTCCCTGACTATTCTTTCTTTCCATACAAACCGTGTGGCCACCGTTCAAATTCGTTCTCTTTGAACCTACTTACTTGATTTGCACTTCTGGAACAATCTATTAGGACACACTGCACACAGCAAAATCTAGTTGGTTATTTGGCATAGAAAACATCCATGCTTCCTCAGAGACAGATTAAACTCACACTTCCTCATTTCGCCCGGGGACACATTTCACTATTGTTTACTTTTATTTAGGGATTTCTGTTTAAGTGTCACATTAATTAAGTCCAGGTAAGATAGAATTTAACAGTCCGCTTCACAGTTGTTCAGGTAGCCTTGAGATTTTCACAGTACATTAGGCATATGTCAGGTTTCTCCTCAGTAATTAAAATTCCTATGTTCCACACCTCAAAAAGAATGGTCACCAAACGATCCGGAAATTGTTAATGTTGGATCTACTGTCGGCCACCCTAAACATCGGCTGAATGTAAATTATAAAATTGAAAAAATGACACAATCTGGAATAACTATAAGCCCAGTTTCAAATTTTTATTCTTAATGTTCTTTTGGGGTCATGGTACTCATCTCTTTCTGGGTGCAAAACACAAATCCCCAGACCAGGTTTCTACCTTGAAGGACCCCAGATACGAAGACAAAGAAATGTTTCTTTTATATGGTTTATTCTCAGATTTATTTATGGATAATGCCAAGCCCGCTGGTAGATTTTGGGGTTTTCACCCCCATACTGTGTAAAAGGAGATGAAAATAATAACAAATACTTAAACCATCAATATAAGTATTCCTCAATCCTATCCTTAACCAAGCGTAAAAAAATATAATATTTTATCCACATTCCGTTTTTATTTAACAGAAATTAGAAACCTATAAGCTTAGAGGCGAGGGGGCTTCGTCCTGTATCGGTTATATACTCCACCTCGTGAAAATAAAATGTATCGTAGCATTTTACATAAATTACATCAGCAGCGAATTTAGAAAGTAAATTATATATATTTCGTCCAGTAATCATAATGAACAGTTGACATTTACTTACAGTCGGTTAAAATTATCTATTTACCTGGTTGTAATATCGGGTAGTCTAGATCCCACCCACACCCATAACAAACCCAAAACCCCAAACATCTAACCGCATACAGTACGTAAAAACAGTTCTAGTTATAGATTATATTGTTGTCTCGCCAGTCACATTAAGCACCCAAAAAAGACAAAAAAAAATCCTCCTAAGTGAAATTAAAATGATGGACCTTAGCCATTATAAAATCAATCTACAAAAGGAAAATATCTTAGTGAAATATAAACGACGGACACTTTAGAAACAAATTTAAATCACTCAAAACTTCATAATTATGAATATTTACCCCAAAACACAGAAATGTTAATCTACATACTCCAAATCGAAAATAACTAAGGAAATCCACTATAAACAAATGGTCTAGAAATAGAAAATACCCGAAACGCTAGAATAATAGGGAAACTCGAAGCTATAGGTTCTGGGAACACATATCTGCTGGGTACTGAATCATGGAAACTTTTCTAAAAGCTGGATAATATATAATTAAATTTGCATGAACTTCGCCTCAGGACCTTGTGTACTTTTTAACCGCCTCTACGCTCAGATTTCGTTCGGCTTTTCTTCGGTCGATTCTGCCGAATCATAGGAAAAGAAAAAATACCACGCTTTTAAACCGCTTGCGAACTCTGGCAATTCGAGCGAAACCACGTTCCTCTTTGATCTGCGTATCTTCTCACGTGTTTTAATTACCTTCCAAAACGAACGGATTCAGGTGACGGAAGTAAAATGTGATTATCTGCCCTTGGTTTTCCAGATAAAGTTTCCCCCTGACCAATGATCTATAACGATAAATAAAATACGGTTTCAACTTATTCCGCCCCACTTGGTTTTTTTTTTTTTTTTTATACATTTAGCTTTCTCTACAAATCCACCCCCATCACGTCTTCCCCCCCCCCCCCCCCCCCCCCCCCCTCCCCTCCTTCCCCCCCCCCCCCCCCCCCCCCCCCCCCCCCCCCTCCCCCCCTACCCCCCCCCCCCCCCCCCCCCTCCCCCCCCCCCCCACCCCCTCCCCCCCCCCCCCCCTCCCCCCCCCCCCCCCCCCCGCCCCCCCTACCCCCCCCCCCCCCCCCCCCCCCCCCCCCCCCCCACCACCCCCCCCCCCAACCTCCTCTACGCGTTCCTTTTTACATGTCTGATTGAAAACTTCCTGTAGTTTATACGACATAGAGCAAAGAAAACCCCACCCCCCCCCTATCTATTATCTATCTATTATCTAATGATGATAAAGAAAATGTGTTC